>CM031239.1:972192021-972399521 GCA_018340775.1 Taxus wallichiana var. yunnanensis | reverse complement strand
TCTGAGGCCCGAACACTTTGGTCAGCACAAGTGCAATTCCCCACAACATGTGTGCAACAAAAAATGCTCTCTTCCAAGCTACAACAATCCATGTGCTATGCCAATCGAGCGTAAACACAAGCGACATAAGTGCCATGAGAGATATTTCCAGAGCAATTGTAGTATAAAGGGTTGTAGCAGGATATGTGGAGTCAAAGACCATTTCCATGATCTGGATCCATATGCAGAGCATTTGTGTGGAAATGAACATGCCTGCCCTGAAGAATGTGAAATGTTCGGAATATGCGAGATCTTTACAGAGCTAGTAAGACAAAGTCGAGTTTTCCAGGGTCAAAGGGGATTTTTCGAGTATGAACTTGTCTCAGAAACAGGGTCAAGGCCATATCACAAGAAACAGGGTCAAGGCCATATTCATTTAGTTCTATGTCCAAAGGCGAAATGCACCAGCAATCTCTACGATGGTTCCAGACATGAAATTATGAAATATGGACCTGACGTGGATATTGCCAAAGACGAGATGACACAGAAGAAGAGTAGAAAGAATTTGGCCACTGTAATCACTACTACAAATCTGAGGAGCATGAGACAGAGGCATGTGGCTCTGATAATTCTTACTGCACTGAGAAACTGTGGCACCTACCTATTAAGAGCACTGGACACAATATAAGTTCTGCAGGGTACATAACCGATGATGGACATCATTTTGGCTGCGATCATTATAGAATGTCCCTCACCATGCCTTTTTTGTGATAAATTGGCATAAATGTTGTTCCAAAGCTAATTATTTTAGATGAAGACAACGGGGATGGAAATGAACTAAAATCCTGCGCACACAAACTTTTGGCAAAGTGAACATCATTTTCTATTTAATTAATGATTGTCTCGAAACCCTAATTTGGCTATATATTTTGGTGATTATACATACTACCAGTAATATGTTGAGGAGTATGTACTTCTTTCAAATTTTAAAAGTTTTGATATATACACTGGAAACCTGTAGTATGTTCATGGAGATAATACTTGTGGAGAATGATATATACACTACAAACCTATAGTATGTTCATGGAGATAATACTTGCAGATAATGGCTCATTTGAGGACATAGCTGGTGACCTGGTAAAATGATGACCCTAAACTGATAGTTTTCACTTGATGGTCTAGACCACTGTTGTGATTGATAGTGCCAATGCGAACAGAAATAGAGTTGTCATTCTGTTTAAGAGTACCAAATTGAAAACTCAGACAAAAGAAAATATCAATGAAAGGTGCTAGGATGGATGTAGCAATTCAGCTGATTGCCACTTTTTTCTTGAACCTAGGTTCATCTAGAATGGAAGAGAGGCACTTATGATTTGTATTCGATTTTGATTACAGCCTGAAGTAATATACACGTGTCGGTCTCAGTCACAGTACATTGCATTACAGTTACCAGTATGCATTACAGTATGATTAGGCTTATACGAATGAATGGATGTTTTGGCCAATGGATATAATGTATCCCATGTCTTCCACATTTAACATCTTATATCTTTTATGGAGGCTTTTGAAACCACCTTAATACAAAGTAACTACAAATCTAACTTGTGAGAAGAGTTTGTGGTGCTGATAATGAAAGAAATTGATAAGACATAATTTTTATTGCAGTCATTGGGAAAAGTGTATTTAAAATGCAAGTTGCAGCACTAACAATGGTAAGAAAAAGGAACATGAGACCATAGTCTTGGTATTGAGGAAGCCATGAAACCATGACACTTCAAGGCTCAAGATCATAGCCTTTTCTTGCAACTTTTACATTGTGTCTTTGCAGAGATCCTGCACATTATCAAGACTGGCTTAGGCCTGCTTGTTTCACTTGAAGTATATTGTATGAAAAACAGGTCTTCTACTCCACACCCCATTTACTTACTGTTACCTCCATTGAATAAGCTTGTCCCTTCTTCATTGGCATTGAATAAGGAAGTAATAGATATCTACTGTATTTTCCTCAACAGAGTACCCATCTCGTTAACATCATTATGCTTCATTACAATCGAAATATATGTAGGATGAGCTATGGCGGCCTTGGGCTGAGTCTGTCATAGTATCCTGATAAACTTATGGTGATCTTCTTGAAGAAAGAAAGAATTACTTATATCATAACATAAGTTTTTTCTTTGTAGCACTCAAACACATTTCATCACTTAGCTGTCACAATTGTTATGACAAGTTTCTGACCACCATGAAAAAAATTGTAAGGTGCAATTGTTATTTCTATATTATAACAATAGTTAACTTTTGCTAGCTGTAAAAGCCCAATATTTTATTCTTTACATGGTAGTTTAGACTTTTTAATAATATTGATAGTACAACTTCTTGTAATGTCATAGTATTTTATCCTAATAAGTATGAATATTTTAACAAAGTAGGTCATCGTGGCATGCAAATGTGGCTGCAGAAAAACTTGATGCTAGAGAAAGACATTCATTTTTGAATTGGTTGTGTTTTCAGGTATTTTTCAAAAAAAGCAAATATTTTACTTTATTTTAAAGAAACAATTTTCAATATTCTTATTTCATTTACATTTGAATGATTAAGGCATTTAAAGAAACAATATCTTTAGGTTCTTGTCACGAAGAAATGTTTTCACATGATAAAACAACTCCACAAACAGTTTTACATACTATTCAACTGAGTTTCTCCTATTGGAGGATGATCTATTTTCATTTCAAATTAGTTCTTAGACTTTTGTTTCTGCTTAAAGTATTTTCATTGGAAGCTTCTACCTTCTTATAGTGTTTGTCTAATTTCTATAACAGAAATCTAAACTGAACCAAGAATTTGTTATCAAGGAATTATGAACTTCAACTAATTCATTCAATCTTATAAAAAATTCTATAATCATGAGTTCGGAGTTTAAACTGCAAGGCTATAAGGGGAGTTACAAAAATGAATGAAGAAGACAAGATTGTGATCTAATTTGTCTTCATAGTCCATGAGGCATGTCCTAGTGATATCTTGTTGACCACTTATGAGTGGGTACACAAAGGCATATTAGACATAAGAATAGAGAATACTGAACTATTGTTGCTGCTATTTATCTTGTTCTCAACTTCCAAATGCCAATAACACTACGTGTATGCAACCAAGACGCAGATGACACAGATATGCTCACACTACATTTAGTGATCAATACAAGGCAACCATTGGTGCAAATTTTATGACCAGGGAGATTTAGATTGGAGATAGATTGGTTACATTGCGGTTTGCCAAGTTTTACGATTTATGGGAATAAAGATTGAGAAGTATCCATTTCTTAATAAGTTAGCATCTTCTAATATATATATATATATATATATATATATATATATATATATATATATATATATATATATGATGATATATATATGAGCATTCTTTTGGGTATTAGATTAGATAGATTGTGGGCAATTTGTTCATGTTTTGCAAGAAGCATATAGCAGATTTACAATTACGATTGAGAAGTATCCATTTCTTAATAAGTTAGCATCTTCTAATTGTTTTATGAAAATAAAGATTGAGAAGGATCCATTTCTTAGTGGTAAATGACTTGTTTTCCGAAAGACAGGTTATAATTTTGAATCTTACAGAGTAAAATATATACGCCATTGTTTACATTTATATTGACTCATAGCTCGAGTCTTTAATGCCTTCAATGACCCTTGGATAAATTACTATGATTTTGAAGGGAACTAACAATTATAACCATGAAAATATTGGGTTGATTCATGTTTAGAAATATGTAAGCTTCATCTCCCTGAGGATGGGTCCAGTATTGGATTTATAAATAAATATCGTGTATAACTGTGATATGAATATCCAAACTCGAATATATACGATATTATATGTGAATGTTTTTGAGAAATCTACGTGCATGTGTCATGATGAATGATTTTTTGAGGAAAAATGTTAGGTAGATATGGGATACAGCTGGGCAGGAGAGATTCCATAGCCTTGGAGTGGGCTTCTACAGAGGGGAAGATTGTTGTGTTCTGGTGTATGATGTGAATGTGGCCAAATCCTTTACAAACCTCCGCAATTGGTACAATGAATTTCTCAATCACGTATGTCAATATATAAGATGTTATACAATCGGTACAGGGTAGGGTTTTCTTATTTAAAGATTTTAAGGGTTCTTTCAAACACCCACTAATTTTTGCTAGCCTGCACACAAGTTCCAGGGTAACAAACATTTTCTAATTATTTAAAAAACTCCATTCATGTTTGCCAGGCATGGTCTCCAAGCTAGAAAAGATTTACATTCGTTGTGATGGGAAACAAGTTTGATCTAAATGGGGGAAGTAGCAAAGTGGTATGGTTCTTCTCCAAATATATAATTACAACACTAGGAATTGTATGACGCATGAGTTGATAGATTTTCAGTTAATTTGTTCATGGTAGGTTAGATTTCTGAAAGGAAAGCCAGAGATTGGTGTGCCTCCAAAGGGAACATCCCATACTTTGAAACATCTACTACGGAAGATTACAACGTGGAGGAAGAATTTTTATGTGTTTCCCAGATTGCTCTATCCAATGAAGTTTATGATCTACATGACAGGTAATAATTATTTCATTTATTAATATATATGTCTATCATATGTGTTTACTGGTCAACTAACCAATATTATGGTGTAACTTGTTTATATTTATGTCTGTATTTGATGATAAAGTATATTCCTTATAGAAAAGAACTGATTTCATCTTTTATCTCATTTGACTGATATGTGAAAAGCTAGTATGAACCACCTGAGTTCATGATTAGGATTAACCACCATATAGCTCAAAATTTCTGGTAGTTTGAGTTGTTAACATTTAAAGATCTATTTCATGTGTCCATTTTGTTGAACTAAATCTTGATTTCAACCACTCATAATCATCTACGTTGTTATAACTAGCATATTTGGATGTGGAATATAATGTGCCCTACAAAAACACACATTGACATTTACACATTGATCATAATGTTCTTTATAGATGTGGGAATGGTCTTATAGATGTGACTGTGGGTTCAACTGCTATCACTATTTCCTGCAACATTGGGTAACCACACAACATTGAGGAGGCTAAAGTTGTCCAAAAATTTATTCTTCGGGGATCTAGATATTATAGGTTCATAAAAAATGGAGGCAACCGATTGAACTACAGCTATTCCAATTGGATTTCCAATTCCCCAACTTCTTCCTGTTCACTGTCATCCAACCATTCTTCAACTTCATTTAAAATCTTAATGATGTCTTCCGCATCAGAATGCTTTAATGTTCCTTTATACGTGGCATCGATCACCCTACTTTTTGTGTCATAAATATAACAATCCAGATTGTTTTTGGCCATTTTCTTCTTTTTCATTTGTTCATCCTCCTTTAGAAACCTCTGTGCATCACCTATCATCCTTTTAATCTCCGCTTTTTTAAGTCTTCCACCATTGTTATTTATAGTGATTTAATTACATGTCCCGGTCTGTTTGTCTTGGGCAAAGGCTTTTAGAATCCCTTCCGCGCTCACTTGGAAGTAAACTTTAATTTTTGGCATCCCATGTCGTGTTGGTTGAATTCCCTCCAGTTCAAATTCACCCAAAAATTGTTTTTTACAGTCAAGGGTCTCTCTCCTTCATAGACTTGAAACTATATGGTTTTCTGATCATCATATCTTGTGGTGACAGAAGTCTCTATCCTAATGGGAATTGGAGTATTCCTAGGAATCACCACTTTCATGATACCACCATTGACCGAAATTCTGAGGCTCGAAGGTGTAACATTAGTGAGTATGAAGGGTACATCTTCGTCATTTAATGTTTCTGCCTGCACAGCCACACCATAGGCAACGACCTCATCGGGATTTATTGTTTTGCACAACTCCTTTTTGTCAAAAAATTGTCTCAGTAACTCCCGCACCTTTGGTATACGAGACAAACCTCCTACCAAAACAATGTCATCGATTTGGTGCTTGCTCCTCTCCGCATCTTGTAGACATTTTTGACTATCCCCGCCTCTGAGAGATTCTATCTGCTCATTCAAATAAATTCTTAGGGACCCCGCCTACATCCTTGGCCAATCGTACACACTTAAGCTTCTAGATTTCAGCAAGAATATAATAGAATAGAATAGATTGATTTCAGCAAGATCACAATTATTCATGTTTATTGTGGATTATCTTGACTCATTTTCTGTTATACAGGGGCATTCTCATCAATCTGCTTTGAAATTGCTTTGAAGCAAGGTAGCTTTAATTGGTCTATTGGTGAGTGTTGTGCCTCAATGGTTTCACTGGGCATTGTTTGTATATAATGCTTGTACGTTTTTACTCAATTTTCATGCATGTAGTGTAGAATATCCACTAAAGAAAAAATAGATGAATAATGGCTTCTTTTTTGTTTTTCTGTACAGGCTTATATTAGAACATTTTCACTAGGCATGTGTGGAATTCTAGGGATTATAATGTCTGAGGTTAGTCCTTGATATAAGTTATGAACATTGATTGACAGTAATGAGTTAGTGATAACTAATTTTTTAGAACAAAATATAAAGATCGTGTCGATTTAGTGAAAACTAATTATTATCCTAATTTAAATGTAATTTGTGAATACTTTTGGCGGGAATTGGAGTAAAATATGTGATCATAATTTCTTAGAATCCAATGCACCTTCGCTACTAACGATAGTAGAGAATTGCATCAAATTTGAGACAATCAAAGCGAAGAACATGAAGACGACTGTTGCCGATGCAAAGGCAATTGCTCAAAAAGGAAGTTGCTCAAAATTGAAGTTAAGAAAAATAACCTCAAAGTAGCACTAGGGAATCATATGGATCACTTGAAGTTGGTGGTGGAGAGAAGGTGTTAATATTGTATATCAAGGGTTAACGGAATTCGACACACCCTTTTGTATTTTATCATTGTATTTCAAGGGTTAAAGGAATTCGTAGACACCCTTTTGTATCTTATCTTATTTGATATTAATAAAATATTTGTGGACCCATTTTTGGGCACAACATTTAAATCAAATTATTGTTAATTTATAATATTAATTACCGACAACTCCGACATCATAGATGATATGTATCTTCATTGATTGCACTATATGATATTTGGTTATTGTGTAGTTTTAAAATTCATATTTTTCATTCTTTAAATTCGTATCGTCTCTAGAGAGACAATAAAAATTGAAATTAGTATTGTCTCCAGAGAGACAAAATGTTAGTATTCGGTATTGTCTCTAAGGAGACAATACTGATATTGTCTCTAGAGAGACGAAAATGATATTGTCTCTAGAGAGACAAAAATTATATTGTCTCTCAAGAGACAAAATATGTATCAATCATTATTGTCTCTTGAGAGACAATAATTAGAGACAATATTAGAGACACCCGCTTTGAGACAATAATAGAGACGATATACAACTTTTTTATTGTCTCTATTTGAGACAATTTAGTCAAATTTTGTCTCTATTAATGTCTCAAATGACCCCTCCTTGTAGTAGTGTAAGTCTTCGACCTTGGCTGCGTTTATGTGATGCTCTTTCATCCATGGCTATAACTCTTGACCTTAGGGGTTATGTTTGACTAAATCAATTGATTTCCATTTTCCTATTTTGATGCTCTCTTGGTGAGGAGGTGTGGTGTCTATAGGGTAATTCCCCCTTGTTATCTTTATTTCTTAGTTAATGATATCTTGTGAAGGTATAATTTTTTTTGGAAAGTCTCTCTCTTTTATATAGTGAACCTATCTTGGAGTATAAGTCGTAAGCATTGTTTTCTCCCACTCACACTGATCTAAAATTCTATAACTAGTAAAAACAAATTTATAGCTTCATAAGGTACATATTCATCATATCTCTTATTGATACTTGTGGAGACTTTCCTGGAATGCATCGGTGATACATGTAACTTTTGGGAAACCTATTGTCAACTGGGTGTGTTCCATTTGGTTATGATCTCTTTTTTTCTATGACCTGTTTAATGCGATAATCTTGGCTCTTAAACTCATTATAATTCCATCTGTAATGTGATAAACCTTATCATATTAGAACTCTAATTAGGAGGCTTTGATATTCGAAACTTAATAGTTATTGTGGACATTAAGGAAAATGATTCCTTACTATAACCTTGTAGTTTAATTGAAGAAAAAAAATCTATGAGAAAATACCAAGAATTCCATTATACTTTCCCTAGAAGTAGAATGGATAAATTTTGCCTCCTGTATAGAATGGCAAGAAATCATGTCAACATTGATGATGACCCTTTATGACACAAGGTATAGGATATTATAATATAAGGAATGCATTAATTAGAAGAATTATAAGAAATATGGTTAGCAAATGTAAATATAACTTTGTATTTGGATTATGGAATGGATAAATTTATGGGATTAAATACAAGTAGAATGAGTAAATAAACTACCTTGTTGTATAAATTGTTATTGCATGCCAGAAAATTCAGAAAGGATAAAATCTTACAGATAGAACTAATTGAAAATTTCCATTGAACTACAATATCAGTGCTTAAGCTCAAATGCGCCCTAAGATTGTAACATGTTTCAAATAATATTGAAATATTATAAAAATGTATCAAATATATATATATATATATAGCCTTAACATAGCATGTATTATGTTATCATTGTAAAATTATCATGATCTTTACAAAAGTTACTATGTGATATAATAGGTCATAACCTTAAGTCATGAAAGAATGAGCTGTTTCAATGCTAGACTAGTATAAAATAATACTTTGAATCTCGTATTGAAATCCAAGTTGGAAACCATGGAAATAAAATGATTATACCTCCCTTATTATATAAAACAAAAAACACATGTATAACGTTTATAACACAAGTCACATGCTATGTCTTTTAAACCCCTCACTGATTAGTATGAAGTTTCTCTTAGAAGTGTACATCAATAATTTTTTTCCTAGGTTTTATAATGGATTAAATATTATGTTCACATGGGTGGACCGTACGTCCACCTTGTCAAATGATTTGGCTATTAGAACCTCTAATATGTCCTCCTGCCCTTGATAATGGAGTACTGTATTGATAGTGATGTGTTCTAGTCATGTTTTTATACCTGAATATAAATGTGTGTAATGTTCCCTTGTTGGATTGTTTTAGGTCGTCATACCCTTTCACCTCTTAGCTTGACTAGTATATGATTTATGATCTTCTAGGTGTTAGTATATATCTCATGTTTTAAAAGAGGAAACCTCCTTGTGTTGGAATAGGCCATTGGTGACCTAAGCTTATTGGCAAGCTTAGGCAACATATGTTAAGGATATGGAGGAATTTCATAATCCTCCTTCCTTTTGGAAACTATGATGTTGTTCCCCTTGTGCTTTGGGAAGAAGAAGGGGCATGTTATTTTTGTAAGTGTCTATAGAAATTTTTGGTGTGTTGCTCTCGTAAAATTTTAGTTAGACCTCTCTTGTTGCCTATTTTCTTCTAGCTTTCTTGAGTGTTCCTTTGTGTTATAATAAAGCTTGTGTTTGTTTTAAGATTGATCCATAGGGATCCAAAATGAATCTACTTCATCAAAACAGTCTACACGAAGAAGGAAAAATGAAAACACAGAGGTTCTATCTTTTTAGTAACATGATCACCACTCTGTGTAGAGTGGCGGTTACATAACCACTGCCCAACCAAGGCAGTGGTCCTGGGACCACTAGTTTGCATTGGGAGAAGGTCCTGGCTCTTTCGGATAGAAAATGAAAATATAAAATGAACAACCTAGAATTTGAATAATTATTCATATCTCTTCTCCTTCATGACCTTTCTCATTCTCCAGTGCACAAGAGGACATGAGAGAGGCTATAAATACATGTTTGTAGAAGAGAATAGGATCATCAAAACATGAAAGCAAGTGAGCAAGAATTTCTTAATGTTGGTATTGTGTTTTGTAGAAGAAAGGAGTGTTAAGACATATCAATCAAGTATTTGGGAGGAAATGTGAGATATTATCTACTTCTCTTTCATACTTATTATAAATTTTGTACTTGTTATTTTGAATTGGCCAATAAAAGTGGGAAGAAAGAGAAATTGCCTTTCCCGACTAGTTTTTCTCCTTTGGAGGTTTCAGGATAAAATTTGTTGGTGTTTATGAGATTAAATTCTTTCCCTTCCTACAATTGTGGATTCTAAGCATAAGCATAATTCATTCACTAGCTATCTTTGTCATTTTCTAATAGAAATTAGAACAACATCGTTTATTTATGTTTCTGTGGATAATTCCAAAGTTAAATAGTTTACAAACCATTTTGGTATTAGAGCTAACATTTATCTAGGAATATGGTATTCATTCTTGGATTTGTATGACAGTGATAAGATCTAAAGGCAAATAGGCTTTGCCTTGCGATCCAGAAATTTCTACAAAGAAGCGGAAACAAAGAATTTAAGGAAAAATGAATGAAGAGAACTTGGTCCATAGAATTGAGATGCTGGAGACCATGATGGATAAGATGTTTAGTAGGCAAGAAGAGCTTGGTGATTTACAGAAAACAACTTCTGTCAAACAAGACTCCATGGAATCGGTGTTTCCGGGCTTAGATGAAAATTTTGGCATAGGAAGGAGCCACCACGAGGAAAGTTATGGGGAAGAGTATGAAGAAGAGACTTCAAACACAAGAGAAAAGGTAAAATCTGATCATACTCCTTTTAAAGTTGAGACAAAATTTGATATTAAAAGATTTGAAGAACAAGTAGATGTGGAGTTGTTTGATTAATGGTTAAAACAGTTAGAAGTCTACTATAGCGTCCATAATGTCACTGAGGCACAAAGGGTCACCTTTACACATCTCAAATTGGAGGGACACGCTCTGGTTTGCTGGAAAACCCATCTAACCAATTGTGAAAAGAAGAAGCATCCTATTGTGAAATATTGGCAAGAATTTTAAGAATTACTTATAGCTAACTTATATCCTATTGGCCACAAGATTGACCAAATGATTAAATGGCAGTATTTTAGACAAGGGAGTGGTCAAAGTGTGCAGGACTATACTATAGAGTTTCGGAGGTAGACCATGTTGCTAAACATGGACTTGAAGAATGAGGATATTTTGACTAAGTACTTGATAGGGCTTCACACTCAACTTCAAAGAAAAATCATCTCCACCAAGCCCAAAGATCTCAACGAGGCATGTGTTAAAGCATACTACATAGATGATGAAAAGAAGCAAGAGGAATTAGAGCCAAGGGAAACATAGTCGAAAAATTAGCAGAAGAAAGAGTATGGACAAACAAGTAACAAGGGTAAGTGGAAAGGGAAAGGTAAACAAGTTTTCACTACTTTAAATACTTGTAAAGATCCTAGGAATTTTTTGAAGAACTGTGATATTAATGGTCATACTAATGATATGTGTTGGAATTTACATCCAAAGAACCGAACCAAGGACTTGAAGAAGTCCATGACAGCTGTAAGAACAGAAGGAGGGGTGGAAATCGAAGATGAATATGATGTAGATGAAATGCTTATATGTACGGCCACCAACATGGACAGCCAGGAAGAGGAGATGAGTAGACTATTCTAGATCAAAATACAGATGAAGAGAACTAAGGTCAATGCTTTGGTGGATACCAGTTCTCAGTCTAACTTGATTTTTGAAGTAGTTATAAAGAATCTTGGTCTTGAGACTTACGAGCATCCACACCCTTATCCTTTGGGTTAGGTGAAGAAGGGTGTTGAAATTCAGCTAACAAGAAGATGTAAGGTCAAGTTTGGGATAAATTTGTAGTATATTGATGTTTTGGAAGTTGACGTTATTCCACTTGATGCTTTTGATGTTGTATTCGGGAGTCCTTACTTGTATATCAGGGATGCTATATTTATGAGAAGGGAAAACCGCTACAGATGGGTCAAGGAAGAGATTAACTCAATAGTTGGGAACACCAACGTAATACACAAGTTACTATGGTGACTACTAACCAAGCAAAACAACTTATTCAGGAACATCATAATCAGTTTTGTTTACTTTTGTTAAAGGATAAACAAGATGGGGTAGAAGTTTCAGAGATTTATAACTAGGGAAAGCATGATTTGGATGGTATTATTTAGTCTTTTTATGAAGTATTTCAGGATCTCAGTGGGTTACCACCAACACAAGAAGTAGAGCATGAGATTTAGCTATTGCTAGAGTCCCCTCTACTAAACATTAGGTTGTATAGGAAATCCTTACTTGAGAGTATTGAAGTAAAGAAACAACTCTAGGAACTACTAGACTAAGGAGTGATAGTCTAACCACCTCACCATGTGGTTCACCTATTGTGATGGTGCTAAAGAAGGAGTGTTCTTGGAGAATTAACATTGATTATTGTGCTTTAAACAAAATCACCACAAAGAATAGATATCCACTTCCCCGCATAGATGATCTCTTGGACTAGCTTCAGCATGCAAAATTATTCACTATTTTGGATCTCAAGTCCGGTTATCACCAATTCAGAATGAAGGAGGAGGATATATGAAAGACTGCCTTTAAAATAAAACATGGTTTGTATGAATGGTTAGTACTTCCTTTTGGGTTATGCAATGCACCTTCTACATTTATGATATTGATGAATGATGTATTGCGGAGATTTCATAGATTAATGTTTCATTGTATATCTAGATGATATATTGATTTTTAGTGCCACATGGGAAGAACATCTAACTCATTTACAACAAGTCTTGTAACTTCTAAGGGAGGATTAACTACTTTTTAATATGAAGAAATGTGAATTTTCCAAACAGTAACTTATATATCTTGGGCATGTGGTTGGAGGATGAGAGCTATGAGTGGATCCAAAGAAGGTGGAAACCATCACTAATTGGAAAACACCAATGGGGGCCATAGAGAATAAGATTTTTGTGGGAGCAGTACAATACATGCGGAAGTTCATTTCAAGCTTCTCCATGATTGAAAAACCTCTACATACAGTGGCTGCATAGAGTAATGGTTTTGACTGGGGTAAGGAACAAGAAAAATCATTTGAGTTATTGAAATACAAGATTATTCATGCTCCAGTACTTGCTTTTCCTAATTTGTAGCATATTTTTTAAGTAGAGACACATGTCAATGATTACGCCATGGGTGCAGTGTTTCTTCAAGGAGGTAAACCCGTATGTTATCATTCTAAAACTTTCACTTCAGTAGGTAAAGGATATTCAATATATGATAAGGAAATGTATGCACTAGTTCATGCAATTAAAAAATGGAAAAATTATTTGTTGGGTAAAGAAAATATTGTCCACACTGACCAAAAACATCTCTAGTATTTGCAAGCATAGTCTAAATTACAGTAGGTAAGGCACTACAAATGGATGGGGTTCCTTTAGTAGTTCCATATATTGATCAAATACAAGAAGGGTAGTACAAACTTGGTGGCAGACATGTTGTCTAGGCCACCCACATAGGAGAAGTTTTCCTGTTTGGCCACTATCTCTCAGATCGAGCCCTTCACAAAGGAAGCTTAAAGAGAGGCATATGCCCAGGACAAATAATTTGGGGTGACATTTTAGCGGTTGCAGTCCCAAGGGACTAAAAGGATAGGGATTGAATATTTTTATCTCAAGTATGGGCTGCTCTACCGATGGGGGAAGCTTTGCATGCCAAAAGAAGGAAGAATTATATTGATGAGGGACACATACCTCAAAAGTAGTAGGACATTTCGGTGTTGGTAAGACCCTAGCCCACTTGCAAAGGTACATGAATTGGCCCAATATGTGAGAAGTATCAAAATTTATACATGGATGTAAACTTTGTTGTACTAGAAAGCCTTAGACTAGGAAGGAGGTTTTGTATATGCCTTTTCCAATACTTTCTCATTCATGGGAGGAAATTTCTATGGATTTTCTAGGAGGATTACCTATGTCTAAACATGGCCATGACTATCTATACGTTGTTGTTGATAGATTCAGTAAGATGTGTATTCTTATGGCATGTTAAAAGAAAGTAAAAGAACACGAGGCAGCAGATATTTTCTTTGCTAATGTATGGGTGTATTTTGGTTTGCCAAAGTCTATTGTTTCTAACAGGGATTCTAGGTTCTTGGGGAAGTTTTGGATTACTTTTTGGGACAAGATGGATACCAAGTTACAGAGGAGCACAAATTTTCATCCACAGATAGAGGTCGTAAACATGACTTTGGTACAATAGATCAGAGGGTATAATAGTAAATATCTAAGGACTTGGGATGAGTCCTTAACCTACATTCAACAGTCCTATAACTGATCAGTACACACATCCACTATGAAGTTACCGTTTGAAGCATGCTTAGGATATCTACCCACCAATAAGCTAGATACATGAGTTGGAAAACAAGATAGGGAGGAGACATGAGACATAGAGGTGAATAGAGAAAACAAATTCATTAAGAGGATCCGGAAAATCCATCTCAAAGTCAAAGAACAACTAGAGAAATATCAACACAAGTACAAAGATAGGCAAGATAAACATAGGAGAGAACATAAGCTACATGTTGGAGATAGAGTTTGGGTTTACTTGAGTAAGGATATATTACAAGGTCAATCATGGAAGCTCAAGCCATTATGATATGGACCCTTCACCATATTGGAGCAGGTTGGAGAAAATGCTTTTCGGCTTGACTTGCAACCATTTATGAGGATGTACTATGTAGTAAACTGTGAGAACTTGCACCTATATGAGCCATCCATGCTATGTGAAAATGAAGTGCTATAGTTGTTACCTTCCATTAAGGATTGCATCTTGGACTCATGAGGCGAATTGGAGGAGGATGTAGTGCTGTAGTAGAAGGTTAGAGAGACTAGGAGAGGCCCACGGGAGTCTTAGCAGATTGGACTGAAAGGGAAGACACCAAGGCAAGCCTGGTGGTACTCAAAGGAGAAAGAGAGGGAATTATTTCCTCATCTACTACCCCACTAAGATTTTGTGGCACCAAAATCCTCCTAAGTAGGGTAGGTGTGATCCATAGGGATCCAAAATGAATCTACTTCATCAAAATATTCAGCACAAAGAAGGAAAAAATGAAAACATAGAATTTCTATCTTTTTAGTAATAAGACCGCCGCTCTGAGTAGAGCAATGGTTACAAAAATGCCACCCAACCAGGGTAGCAATCTTGGGACCTCCAGTCTGCATTGCGTGGCGGTCCTCGCTCTTTCAGATAGAAAATGAAAATGTGAAACAAACAGCCCAGAATTTGGATAGTTGTTCGTATCTCTTCTCCTCCATGACCTTTCCCATTCTCCAGTGCATGGGAGGACATGGGAGAGGCTATAAATACATGTTTGTAGAAGAGAATAAGATCATTGAAGTATGAAAGAAAGTGAGTAAGAAGTTCTTTGTGCTGGAATTGTGTTTTGTAGAAGAAAGGAGTGTTGAGACAGAGAAAGCAAGTATTTGGGAGGAAGTGTGAGATATTATCTACTTCTCTTTCATACTTATTGTAAATTTTGTACTTTTTATTTTGAATTGGCCAATAAAAGTGGGAAGAAAGTAATTTACCTTCCCGACTAGTTTTTCCTCCTCTGGAGGTTTCCAGGATAAAATTTGTTGGTGTTTATGAGCCTAAATTCTTTCCTTTCCTACAATTGTGGATTCTAAGAATAAGCATAATTCATTCACTACCCATCTCTATCATTTTCTAATAGAAAGTAGAACAACAACGTTTGTTTGTGATTTTAGGGATGATTCCACGGATGAAGAGTTTACAGATCAAAGATTCTTGGAGCTAGGGTGAGTCAAATTTTTTTAATAAATTTTGTTTTAAAATAAAGTGAATGGTATCTCTTGTGTCAATATTATAATATGAGCTAATATTGTATAGTAAAAAAATAAAGTGGAAATACTATCTATGTGTTTTAGGTTTTTTAACTAGGATTCATATTTGTGTGTTTGATATTCAATTACAAATTCAAGTTATGGAAACCTTGTGGCCAAGGGTATGCTTAGTGTTACCTTGAAATTCAAGAGAGTTCATCCAAATTATATGAAGTACTTCCAATAAATAATTTGAAATTATTTTATTAAAGGTCATGATTGGTAGTTGTTAATCTCATCTAAAATAAAAAAATTTGAAGTGTAATTCAACATAAGTGAAAGTCTTATCCTTCCTTGTTACCATGTGTTTTATCCATGAGTGGCTACGTAGATACCCTGTGTACATGAAATTTCCTATTATTCTTGGACCTTAGTTGTCAGTCATTGGGATTCTGTAGACCATTTTCCTATTTAAATACTATTTGTTGTATCTTGGTTAACCTCGTAGAGGTTATTCTAAAATTTTGTATGATTTGTTTCCCTATCTCTTTCCATGACTTCTAGGAGGAAGTTGAGTCTAAGCGGAGGGGGATGTAATACCCACTCCTCTTTGACACTTATCCACTATGATCTTTATTACTATTGATTAGAGACATTGACATTATGCTTGTTATATTTTGATCAATAGGTGCTAGACTATATAGACATTTGGAATTATTGATATGTTGTGATTCATATTTAAGAATGTGATATGCTAGATGACACTGGTGGACAGTTCTATACATGTTTGTTTACATTGTTCTGATTTTATATTGACAAGTTATATTCATGATGCACTGCGTATTTTTTGATGTGCTAAATAATATTGTGATCTCATGGATGTTAGTAAAATGGTAGAACCATATTATTTTGATATGGTTGATATATGATAGAATTGCATAATTTTGATGATGACTATTGATTTCTAAATGTGTGTTTTTTTTAATGTTATTGATCCGTCCATGAGGCCAGAGAGGTATTGTTTGATTTTTCGAAGTTATTTTATCACAACAAACAAGAGGGGGATATGAGACTAATAATAGTAGAATATCGAATGGATACAACAAAGGTCACCATGGCAGTTTTATGTATAGTTATGTTGTTGTGTGTTGTTAGGTTGTTAGGATGTTCCCATAGGGGGATGACCTCAAAATGTGACCATGGGCTGTGTGTGTGTTTTTTAGTTTTTCCCTTTTAATTATTTGTAGAGTATGTGATTTATCATAGTATTGTGTTTCACTTTGTTATTGATAATTAATATGCTCTTATTTAAGTTGATTAATCATGTTAATTAAATTAATTTGGGATGTCACCTTTTGGGCATTAAATCGGTTACATAGTCCTTATTGCTTTCTTGATTTTAATTAGATTTGAATTTATTTTTGTAAGTGTACTTGTCTCGATCCCTCAATCACGAAATTTGAATTTAGAGACATTTGTAGAGGCTTGTGGGACAAGTTAAGCTTGTCCCACACCTCTTAAATTCATCTACCAACTATACATATGCGGTGAGGGGTCAAAATTTGACCCTCTTATATGATATCGATGGTAAAAAGGTGAAATGATTGCACTTCTTACATGAACTTTTATTTTTTGTTCTTTACAGTTTGAAGTGAGAGTTGTGTGTGGAAAGAAACTTGTGACTTCCTCACCCACCAATTTATTAACCCCTATTTTGATGTTTGACTTATTGATGTGGATTTAAGGAGAAGTGATGTGGAATCCTACATGGAGTCACCTCACCCTCCTCTCTTCTTTTTCTATTTATACAAGTTATTTTAATATTTATGGGGTTACTTGATTTAGTTGTGCACTTACATTTTGGAGATTTTTGCTTGAGTTGCTTTCTTGAAGTCTTGGAGCTTGTTTGGATTTGGGCTTAAGGTTGGAAGGAGCTTAGAGTTGTGATTTTGGATCAAATATTCTTGCAATGCTAAGATAGGGACTTAAACCTTTTAATTTTATTTTATTATATGTATGTTGTATGTAAAATGAATGTTTATGTGTGTAATTTTGGGACATAGGTAATATGGCCTTAAGGATGGTGTAGGACAAATAATATGGGGATCTTTTGAGGGAGAGATAAGAGTATTGTTTTCATATTTTGGAGGGTGTTTTGGTTGGGTGTCCCACCTTTTTAAGATAAAAATTTCTTATCTTTGTATGAAAATACTTTAGGGAGTGATAAGAGTATGAGGTAGTGAGAAGAGTATGAGGGATTGATAAGAGTTTGAGTGAGGAATAAGAGTTTGGTTGTTGTATGGATGAATATTTTTATGGAGGCTTATAAGGTGGACAGTTAACCCACTAAGAGGCATAAGTGATTTCTCATATTTTCTTTCTCCCTTGGCTTAGAGTTTTAAAGCTTTATTTTGGAAAAGTTGCATTTTATTGATATTGTTGTTTTGTGCTTATATGTGTGTAAAAATATTGTTGGCATGTGTGTTATAATGTGAAAGCATTTTTTAAAGTTGTCATTGGTTGATTCCATTCCTTATTGCTTTATGGTTGGGGCTCGAGGGCCAATGAGGAGGATAGCTTATTTTTCTCATTGAAATATTTATTGGGCAGAGAGCATTGTCTGTTCTCCCTTCCTTGTATTGTGATCGGAAACTGAAGAGAAGATGGAGTTCAAGTTGATGTTTTGGAGGAGTTTACATATGTTGAAGACAACAATAATTTTCAATTTATGAATTTTATCTCATTTTTTCAATTAAAAATTTTGTAATCCATGCAATGAATTCTCATAAAATTGTATTGTAAAGAGCTCTATTTGGTTGTATATTGGATTATGAAGATTTGAGATAAGTAATGCATGTAAAAGTTGTTTGTAAATGAATTTATGAATGTTGGAAAATGAGATATTTTTATTATTGTTGTAAAATGTTGTTTTATTTGAAATCTATAACTCATTAGAAAGATGAAAGTAATTCTAAATCTGCTTCAAATTTGTATGCAAAAATCTAGAAATTTCAACGTAGGAATAAAATTCCAGTGATTTTAGAAAATTTAATACTCCTAAAATATCTTCTAGGTTTTCCCAAAAGTTTTATAGTCTACTTATAACATAAGAATTTAAAGATCCTTTAAATCTCATAATAACCCATCTTGTAAATGTCTAGATACGTCATGATTTTGAGAGAGGGTTTTAATCTTGATATGCCTGTGTAAGAATCAATTTACAACAATTTTCAAAAATTTATTACTCCTAAATTATCTTCTATGTTTTCCCAAGAGTTGGACAGTTTACTTATAACATATGAATCTAGAAACCCTTTAAATCTCATAACAACCCAACATGTAAATTGAGAAAGATAAGTCACTGTCTTCACAAAGGTTTTATTCACGCGCCATGGTGAGTTTAGATTATTATGTGACATTTTTGTTTAAATTATGGGTCAAATAAGTAAATGGGTAGCATAGGTATATTGGAATTAGTTTACTTCGGGTGATCAAAAATAATAATATTTAAAAAAACATAATGGTATGGGCATTCTATTTTATTATGACGTTGTCTTAAGGGTATGTTAATTGGGTTGACCTTAAATTCTACTAGGTATATTTAAACTGCCAGGAAAAGTAATCTTTTTAAATGACCAAAATTATATAATCACTTAGTCATAATATTTCGTGGTAAGATTATCATTTTGGTAAAACAAAAAAAATGGTTGAATTTATTATTTAACTTATTGGGATAATTTAAATAATTAAATTAAATTTAGTTACTTTCAGGTAAGTTAACGTAAAGAGTTAATTAAAATTATATGGTTTAAATCTATATAATTAATTTGACCCGTGATGGTTTTGGGAGAATGGGGTAAAACTACTTACGAAAGGGAAGCGCGGGAAATAAGTGAATGACTTTTAATGACCATAATTAATGTATAAAAAAGGGGCGAGAATGGAATAATTAAATAATAAAAAAATGGTTGGAGAAGTTGTTCAACAACCTACAGTCACTGCCGAGCACCTAGAACAACTACACAACAAGTTGTAGCCATTGTCTAGCACGTGTAGCAACAATACAACAACCTACAACCATTTCCTAGTGTTTGTATCAACTGTCCAACAACCTGCATCCATTGCCCAGCGCTTGCAGTAACGTTTCAACAACCTGTAGTCATTGCCCAATGTCTGCAGGAACTGTCCAGCAACCTACAACCATTTCCCAATGCCTACAACAACTACACAATAGCTTGCAACAACTGCCCAATAGTCTTCAACATCAACTTAGTAGCCCTTAACAAAGTGTAGTGATTAGCGAGTGATATTTTAGTAAACATAATTAATGTATTTTAAAATTCGATTAATGTATAAATAAATAAATAAATCTTTCTCGTAATTTCCTATGTAATGTGATGTAGTTTTTGTGGGTTAACGTGTCATAATCTATAGATGGTACAAAACTTAGAAGGTTTAACTACTAACATATTAATGAAACTAACACAGATGAATGAATCTAAATAAAGGAATAAACATAGAATGAATTACAAAATAATCATCTAGGAAACTATATAGATAAATTATTCAAAATTCAACAAAATTAGATGATACAGAAAATACCAAAGGAGTTTTGAGTCTCAGTGTGAGTGGGCCCTTGGTCTCCCATTGGTTATAATTGCATTTTCTCTCTCAATTCACCAAAGCAGTAATCTCTATTGATTTCAAAAGTTGATACAACATTATTATTTAATAACATATAGTTTTTTGTCTAACTTACTACACTCGATAAGGGAAAATTATATAATCTGTCGTCCTCAACTAAAACCTATGCTATATGAAAAATAGATATTTAGATAGTATAAATAGGGATTCAAAATTATCTCCACATTTCAGGATGAAGTAATGGAGATGATTAAGGAAATCTATTAACAAAATTGATTACATGATTTATTCTAAAATGACATGTGCAGATATGAACTAGATGTATCCTCTAAGATAGCAATATTTGGTCCTTTCTACTTTATTGTTACATGCAAGAGAGGTCATGAAGTCCAAGGTCAACTCTACAACATCTTGGTGAACTTCTAGGCAAGCTAAGATACCTAAAGTTGAGTTCAGAATCACTCGGGAGTGAGCCAAGACAGAACACTCTAAAGCAAGCTGTGATGCTTTGAAACAAGCTAGGAGAGAACACTCTGAAGAAAGATGTGGTATTCTGAAGCAAACTTAGGTACTCTGAAGTGAGCTTAGGTACTACAACGCGCACTAAGGTCCTCTGAAACAAGCTCCGCTTTTAGAATTTTGTGCCCAAAAGTTTATATGTTGGTAAAAATTTATTCTATCGTTCATCTGTACACAAAATCGAGTTCTTTTTGAGGATTTTTAGATAGAATTTCATGATACAACAGAGTTACGTACTAATCCAGCAAAATGCACACAACCTCTACTTTAAATTAGTAAAAAGTTATAAAATGTGTTCAAATTCTAACAAGGGGAAAATACAAATAATAACATTATTTACTCAATTAGTGAGCTCATCACACGTGTAATCCATATGAATACAGTTAAATAAAAGAAAACTAGTTCTTTTGTTGATTAAATTATATACATTGAATCTTTTTTATTTTGGAATATATTGGGTAAAGGGAGGGTTTTAGAAGGTCCCCCAACCTTAAACAAACGAGCCCATCAGGCCAGATTTAGCATTAATATAATCAGAGTCAAAATACCCGAGAAGATTCCAAAAAAGGAGGAAGAGAAAAAGCAAAAAAAGAAAAAGAAACTATACATCAGAAGAGCTTTTTCAGCTCGGAAACTGCTTTCTTAGCTCTAGGAGAGCCTGAGTCGTTAGCCATAAGGTCAGCCAGCTTGATAAGCTCCACGCAATCATTCGCAATAGCATTTCTAGTGGATTCCGTGAAGGCCTCCCAATCTTTCAGCGCTTTGAAGGCACGCTGGAGCTTGCTCAGAATAGAGGAGACCATGTCGGCTCTGCATTGATCACCATGAGCGTCAGTAGACTTAGAATCAGTAGGATTTGAATCCATCAAGGGAGTGGAGTGGAGAGTGTCAGCAACAAAAAAATTTCGTCGAGGAGAGCCTTGGAACCAGCAGCCTGGGAGATGGGATCCGAAACCGGTTGAGAGACATCACACTGCTCCGAACCCGGGGAGTCGGGGTATAGCTTGGCCAAGCCCAAGAGATCAGCGGCTTGAGAGTAATCAGGGCTAGAAACAGGGGAAGAGGCTCGACCACTGGCTTCAGTGCCTTCCAAGAAAAAGCACGAGATGGGAGTGGGCATGGGAAAGGAAGGAATGTCCGGGGGGATGGAGGCAGCACAGGGGGGGACTCACAATAGCCACGTCAGAGTCTGAAGCAGAGGAGAGAAGCAGGCGATGCCTACGCCGAGAGGAGCAGAGGGAGGAGGAGGAGGGGCGAGGAGAAGGAGAAGGGGAGTGGCGGCGCGACCCAACTTGGGGGGAAAGCGGAGAAAATCAGAGTGAGAAGCGGCGACAGAGAAAAGCAGGTAAAGTAAACCTTGGTGAAGGATGACGCCCTCGCCCTCCCGAGCTAACTGCACCGAATGTTCAAGAGACTAAAACAAGAAGGCAACAAGATTGATTTTCTTCCCCCATCTGAGATGAGAGAGGATGAAGAGGTGAGGACCGAAAACCAACCTGTATCTGCCGTCGATAGTGAAATATCGCATAATAACCTCCGCCACTCTGTCCCAGGGAGCAGGCAGGGAATCCCGAGTATAACCAGAAAGATATTTCTTCGGCCTGTCACCAGGGGCGTTAAAATCTTGAATTTCCGCATGAAGTGACCATTTGTAGTAAATATCACCCGCAGCAGGAAGACCGGTGGCGTCAGCAATGGCGTTCGTGGAAATGGTGAAGCGGGTGTTGCCGATTTGGACCAGACCCTTCGACCAGGAGGCCGTGACCACATAGGAAACCAGCGCAGAATAACCAGTCATCTTTTCCAGAAAAGTGGCTATACCATTTTCCAATAAAATATTCCACACCTCTTCATCATTCTTAATCGGCTCGCAATTGTCGGGCTCAAGGCACTTCAGTTGACCCCCCATGGATTGAACGCTAGGATAGTTACAGAAAAGCAGAATAAATGAGGGTGAAACCAGCTTAAACAGGTCAGGATAGTAGTCAGACGAGAAATCATTGCACTTTTGCCACATCTTCAGATGATTAATGTGGCGATAATGCCCGTTCGTGCGGGGATTTCTCGCATCAATACAAAGCACCTTAATCAAAAGCCCCTCGATAAGAGTCCCATCCATTAACTTCGCCATAATTACCGCCGTCCTTTGATGAGGCCAAATCAAGATAGCCGAGACCCGAGTCAGCCCTTTACTCCGCCAGTCAGCAGTGGGGAGTATCATTATGAACGATTTGGCTGAGATCATTCGGGAAGTTATCAGTCCACCTTTGCTGATTCTCAATATGGACACCAATATTAGCAAGGAGGTCGGCCGCTTTATTTCCTTCCCATAGAATATGCTGGTACTGGACTTGAAGGAAAAATCTTTGCAGAACTCTGATATCAGCAATGATGTTTCTAATCGACCAATGACCAGGATCATTCGTCTGAAGGAGATTGATGATGTTGAGGGAGTCACTTTCAACTTGGAGAGGATCATTACCCAAAATGATGGCCATCTCAAGACCTTTGAGGATTGCCAAAGCTTCCGCACGATGGTTGGAGCCAATATTAAAATTGTGGGCAGAGGCAGCAACAATATAGCCCGAAGAGCAATGGAGAATGGCACCTCCTCCAGACATACTAGGATTGCCTTTCAAGGCACCATCCGTGTTGAGTTTTTTCCATCCCCTTGGAGGGGGGGTCCGGCAGACTAAATTACGATCAGTGAGAGTACTTTTACATTGAATGGATAATATCTTCTGCCACTCCAGGGAATAGCATATTTGGATTTTTTGCTGATATTTGGTCCACGTAGTCAGATTGATATTTTCTTGGAGAGCCAGAGCAATCTGAATAGCCACCTGACCAGGATCAAGACTTTTTTCTTTGAAGATTCTTCTGTTTCTTTCTTTCCATATGCCCCATAATCCGTGCGGGAGGAGGAGTTTCCACGCCAAGTTCAAAATCGATGAGTGAAAGGAGAGCTCCATTGAGAAAGGGTATCCTGAATGGAATCCGGGAAGATCCAGAAAACTCCCAACCTTGATAAAAGCCACTGCCAAATAATTTGCGAGAAAGAGTAATGGATCAAGAGATGAGCAGAGGACTCCGCTTCATTAGCACATAACACACATATTGTGGGGAGAGAGAAACCCCTTCTTTTTAGATTCTCCCCAGAGAGGAAAGCATTCTTAGAGGAGATCCAAGAGAAAAAACCAATTTTGGGGGTGATCTCATTTGGCCAGACTTTGGAAAGGGGGGGACCTTGGTCAGCATGATGCAAAGAAAGATAAGCAGCCTTAACAGAGAAACAACCCGACGGGGAGAGGGGCCAAATAATCTCGTCTTCAATATGGGAGGAAGGGATGTATATGGAAGATAGAACCGCTTTGAGCGAAGACAGCAGGTGACGCTGCAGATCATTGATATCATCCCACTCCATAATATCCCAAGAGGGAGTGGAGTTCACCATCTTCCAATAGCCCGAAGCTAGTCTACCATGTTTATTGATGATGCTTCTCTTAATAGGGTTCCAGGTAGGATCAAGATCAAGGGGTTCTTCTCCAATCCATAAATCCCTCCAGAAATCAATGAGGCGACCATTCCCAAATTTCCATTTAGTGCCAGCACGAATGATGGGAAGAGAGCTACTAACAGAGTTCCATATGGCAGAACCTCTAATAGGCATGGAAGTGAGTAGATCTTCGTTATTAGCAAGATATTTGGCTCTGAGTAGATGGGCCCAACAAGAGTCCCCTTTAGCCACTTCCCAAGAAAGTTTGGCCAGAAGGGCTCCATTCATTTCATTCATTTTTCGAAGACCGAGTCCTCCATGAGAAGTTGGCTTACAAACCTCTTTCCAAGCCACCAGATGGATCCTTTTCTTATCTTCAGATCCAGACCACAGAAAGTTCCTTTGAATCTTTTCCACAACCTCCCTCACAGAACTAGGAATCTTGAGCAGGGACATGAAGTAAGTAGGCAGGTTTTGAAGAGTGGCTTTCACCAGTTGGAGCTTGCCAGCCTGACTGAGCAGGGCCCCTTTCCAAGCAGCCAGCTTTTTTTGATACCTTTCAATGACAGGGTTCCATAAATTTTTAGATTGCCTTCCTTGGAAGAGAGGGATACCAAGATAAGAGGTGGGGAGATCAACAATAATACAACCAAAGATATCAGCAATCTTTCTTTGAGACCTAGGGGGCGTGTTTATGAAGGAAATGCTACTCTTGTTGAAGTTGACAGTTTGCTGAGAAGCTGATTGATAAAGAGAGAGGATATCCATAATTGTCCGTGCTTCAATAACAGAGGCTAGACTCAGCAGCAAGGTGTCGTCAGCAAACTGACTATGAGTGGTCGAAGGACAATTTGAAGTGATTTTCAAACCAGAAATGATGGATTGATTTTTAGCCGCTTCCAAAGCTCTGCTGAGAGAGTCCGCCATTAGAAAAAACAAGAAAGGTGAAAGGGGATCACCTTGCCTGATACCTCTGCTACTTTTGAAGAAACCCGCTGGAATACCATTAATAAGTATAGAGAAGCAAGGGGTCGAGATACATGAGAAAATCCAGCTACACCACTTGTTGTCGAAGCCAAAATTTTCCAGAACTTTAATTAGGAAAGGCCAGCTGACTCTGTCAAAGGCTTTTTGCATATCCAGTTTTAAGATCATTCCAGGGGACTTCGCAAGAAAGGCCGAGTGAATGGCTTCATGAACAGTAATAATACCTCCTTGGATGAGACGGCCTTTGATGAAGCTGTTCTGATTATGAGAGATGAGGTCCGGCATAAGAGGTTTAAGTCTGGAGGCCAACATCTTAGTGATAATCTTGTAAGATGTGTTGCAAAGACTTATTGGCGAAAATTGGACACATCTTTAGAGTTATGCACTTTTGGGGCGAGAGCCACAAAGGTGGTATTCCATTCCTTAAGCAGATTGTTGTTCATTTGAAATTCATTAACTGCTTGGAAGAGATCCTGCTTGATGATTTCCCAAAATACTTGAAAGAAGGCAGCAGGAAAGCCGTCAGGACCCGAGCTTTGTCTCTCTTCACTGCAAAAACTGCCTTATGAATTTCTTCCATAGAAAAAGGCTTGGTCAGATTATTATTCATCTCAGGAGACACCAGATGCGGAATATGCTGGAGCATTTCATTCATTGATTGTTCCGGAGGGGGCAGATCAACATGGAGGAGATTGGAATAGAAGGATATTAGCTCATTGGAGATATCAGACTCATCAGTTAGCAAGTTCCCTTCCGACGACACCAACTCCTGGATCTTGTCTCTAGCTTTATGCTTACAAGCAGTGATGTGGAAAAATTTGGTATTACGATCTCCCTGCTCAAGCCAAAGGGCCCGAGATCGTTGCCTCCAATAGGTCTCTTCTTCTTTAAGAGTGTTATGATAATCACTGAGAAGAGAGATTTCCTGTTGATGGAGGTGATCCAATCTACCAACAACCTCGATTTCTTCAGAAATTTTTGCCAGTCTCTGAGTTAGCTCCCGCTTGCGAAGCTTGATGTTACCGAAGACCTTCGACTTCCATATCTTGAGTTGTTTTTTAATTTCTTTGAGTTTGCTGGAAAATCTGAACATATTAGTGCCATCGATATTGATATTCCACCAGCCTGCAACAAGGGGGGTCAGCTGGTTATTATCAAGCCAGGCTAGCTCAAACCTGAAGGGAGGGTTCTTGGCATTTATTTTGTGATTGGCGCTTAACAGAAGAGGGCTGTGGTCGGAGGCCGCCCTAGGCAGGGAGTTGAGGTAGAAGTCAGGAAAGAGAGAGATCCAGTCCAGAGAGCCTAGAGATCTACCCAATCTACATTGTATGTGGTTCCTGCCCATTCTGCGGTTTGACCAAGTGTAAGAAGAGCCGTGGAGATCCATATCCAGAAGGGAATTCTCCCTTATGAAGTCAGCCAAAGCCTCCATGCTGACCGGCACGGCAGCCATACCTCCCTGTTTTTCCGAAGGATAAAGAGGGCAGTTGAAATCGCCCATAATTAGGGTGGGGATTTTACCACAAGTGATGATGAAGTTAGTGATATCATTCCAAAGTTTTCCATGATGGGTGTCCAAATTTGGGGCATACACATTGATAGCAATCCAAGAGAAGTCCATCCCTACTTCTTGGAAGAGGATACATAAAAAATTGGGGTGCTTGAACAGACACTCCCCTTTGAGACTTCTGGGATCCCACATAGTACAAAGCCCCCCTGAGTTCCCTGTGGACGGTTGAGATTCAAAAGAAGCTGCTGGCCAGAGTTTAAGGAGGCGATCATCCTTTTTTAGTTTGGTTTCCTGTAACATTATGATATCAGGAGAGTGCTGAATTTTGATGTCTTTGATGACTCTTTGCTTTTGAAGAGAGTTGAGCCCTCTTATATTCCAAGAAATGATCTTCATTTCTTTGGTTTGGGTTTATTCCCCACCACCATGGGGATTGTACTTTGAGTTCCTTGCGCAACATTTGTGGCTGCTTCTTGTTGAAGCTTAATACTGCTCGGAATTCTGCCCCGAGCTTTTTCCAGGCCTATATCAGGTTTCTTGATGCTGCTTCTAGTAAGGCGATGAGAGAAACTATCATCAGAAGAGAGATCCATGGGGAGGGGACAGAGTCCACAGCAGGCGGACAGAGGGGAGACAGGGTGGGAGGATCCATGGAGGAGGAAATCAAAGGAAGGGGAGGGAAGGGAAGAGGAACAGAAAAAGGTGAAGGGGGGGAGGAGGTAGCCAGGAGCAGGACCTCTCTAAGAGAGGAAGAGGCGGGGAGATCCGAGGAGGGAAAAGGGGGGATGAGAGGTTGAAAGGCCAGAGAGGAGGGAACGACCTCAGAAGCAGGATCAGAAGATGTGTTGATTTCTCCATCCTCAAGGAGAGCGAAGGCATTTGAAGTGGGTATGATCGGGATCTAAAGAGAAGACGATTTGGGCATAAATTTGTTTTTGATTTTTGGGGATAGGGTTTGGGGCTTAGGTTTTGGTTGAGGTTTAGATGGGCAGCCAGAGGCCCGATGGCCAAGTTTTTTGCAGAAGGAGCAAGCTTGAGGGATATATTCGTAATCAATGGGTTGCTTCCAGTTTCCAAAGTCCGAAATAAGCTCAATATCTTTTGGTAAGGGGCAACTAATATCAACATTAACACAAAAACGAGCATGAATGAATCTAGTTTTTGCTTTTGTTGCTTGATCAATAGCAATTAAAGAGCCTATTGAGAGAGCAATACCTTCAATAACCGCCGGGTGCCAGAACTCCAGAGGGAGCCCCGGGAGGCGAACCCAGATTGGGGCTTGGGTCATGGATTCTGTGTGTGGGTTGAAACCTGGAGACCATTTCCTGAGATAGAAACCCCGCCTGCCGAAAAACCACGGACCACCTAGCAGAGCTCTAGTGAAGTCTTCTTTCAAGCTGAAGGAGAATAAGATGAAACCATTAGGCATAGCCGCTATTTCTAGCACTCCACATGGATGCCATTTTAAACGAGCCCATTTTTTTATATCCTCCAAAGGGGGTCTAGGTCCCATCAGAGTGCCCACCAAGGACAGATCACGTGAAGCAGTAGCAGCTTCCGTGATATGAGAGGGGATGCACAGGGAAAAGGACCCATCAGTCAGTGAGGGGGAAAGCTTTTCCGAGCTATGAGCTGATGTGGAACCCTCCACAACTTTAGACCATACGTTGGGCGGCTTTGGAGAGAGGGACCCTGACAGGAGGGGCCCCCGATCCGGACCAGAGGGGTCCGGCATCCAATCCAGAACCGAGAGCAGCGAAGAAGGCGCAGCGGCGCGCAAAGCAATGAGCGAGGTCAGCCGCTTCCAATGTGTCGGTTTTACTAGGGAAATATTACATTGAATCTTATATATTAAGACTCTGCTACTTTAATTATGATAACACTAATAAAACCAATATATTTAATTTTTTAGGACCTTCAAACATGAAATTGTTGCTTGTTAAAGGAAAAAAGGAATGGGATTTCTTAAAAAATAATAATTATGAGTAAAGAGGAGCTTATAATTGTCATTGTTAAAATAGTTCGTGTTCATCTGAGGTGATTACGATATTGAAAAATTCTTATATATAAATATAAGAAAAAACAAACAAAAAAAGTCTAGCCCAATTAGTGTGTAGTTGTAGTGCCCACTCCTCTTCGACACTATTTAATTTTGATGTTGATTCTGTTCGACTGATACTTAAACATTTGAGTATTATATTTTGATTAGTAGATGATGGATTGCATATTTTTAGACTATTGATATTATGTGGTTTACATTTTTATTACGATGCACTAGATGGTGATGATAGATAATTATATATATTGAGTTGCGATATTCTAATTTTAAAACTAACATGTCATAAATTGGATCCAAAACATATGTTGGATGTTATGAATAGAATTAGGATTTGTTTATGAATGTCAAAATCAAAATTATTATATGATGCTAGATGATAGAATTGCTAAAGTCGAATGATGATTATTGATTTTATATGTAAATTGTCTCGATGTGTTTAATACTGCCGAAAGGTCAAAGAGGTATTTTGTTTGTGTTGTAGGACACTTTATCACATAAATTGAAAGGGGATAGGGGACCAACCACGAAAGGATGTTGGGCATTGAGCAACATGGCTAATTTTGACAACTCGTGTAGTGTTATGTTGTGTTATTGTTGCATGCCTAGTTAGGAGGTTTCCCTTGGGGGGTGACCTCACATGTGTGGCCATGGGGTGATATGTTTTCCCCTTTCTTTTAATTTTTGTATGTGTTTTATTTGTGTTTTATGCATTTAAATTTTGGAAATTGTTGTCACTCTATTAGCATGTAATAATGTGTCTTAATTAAGCTAAATCCTTCTTATTTGGTTAACTAAAACTGGGATGTGGTAAATAGATAGTTATGAGGTTAGGTGGTTCTTGTTGTAAGTAAGATTTATGTTCATTGGTGTGTGTTTTACTCCACCCCAACTTTAAAATTCAGATTTTGACTTGGGGGCCTTTTCGGAAGCTTGTGGGACAAGCTAAGCTTGTCCCAAGCCTCTTAAAGTTACCTAACAACCCTACCTATGGTATGGGGAGTAAATTTTTGACATTTTCATCCTTTTTGGAGTGTAAAAGAGAGAAAATAATTGAACTTTCCTTCTAGCTCAATTAATTTTTTCCTTAGAAAGCATGGTGTGCAAATTTGTGTGTGATGTGGGTTGGCATAGTTCTTACAAGCTTACTGATTATGTTGGGCTTGGTGTGTTGACTTGAGTGTGAGAATGGAGGAATGATGAAGTGATATCCTACATGGAGCCACCTCATCATCTTTAGATTCCATTTCTATTTATTGTTGTATTTTGATGGAATAGGGATTACTTGTTCATTTTCTTCCTTGGTCATTTTAGAAATTGGGAACTTGTTGGACTACTTTTGGGGAATTGGCTTGGCTTGGAGGTGTGAAAGACTTGTGAATTTTTCTTGGAGATTGATGGAGAGGTAGGCTCTCGACCTTTTTAATTTTATGTTTATTGATATGAAATGTTTTGTTTGTTAAATTTGTTTAGTTTTTGTGAATGTGCTTGTGTGGGGTTGGGTACTAGGCCTTAAGTTGAGTGTGGGAGAAGGGCTTATGGGACCATTGGGGAGGGAAAGGGGATTTTTGTGAGGAATGTATTTTGCAGGAGTGTGATTGGGAGTTTCACCTATGGGGATTGAAAAGGAAATCATGGTTATTTTGTTGCATACTTGCAAGGGAGAGATACGGGTTCTTTTGTGCATTTCGAGGCTTATATTGAAACTTCCACTCAAGTTGGGAGGTATAAGGAGGTGGTTTCTCATAGTCCTTTCTCCATTTGATTTGATTTCAAACCTTTTTCTTTGAGAAGTTGTAAACTTGTTGAAAATCTCATTTTGATTGTGTGCAATGTCTTAAATGTCTGTTATTTTGTAGAAGACATATTTGTTGAAAGTTATCAAAAGTTTCTCAAGATCTCTCATTGTTATTTGGTTGGGGCTCGGGGGCCATTAAGGGGATGACTTCTTCTCTTAATGGATTAGAGGTTGAGTGGAGAGTGTTGTCTACTCCCCTTCCTTTGTGTTGTGATCCTTTTTATGAGATTTTGAAGAATGTGAGATTTGGAGCTACCCTTGGATGAGATATGCAAATAGAAGACTTGTATTTTGGACTTGTTGAAAACTTGTATGTGGTCATTTGTTCATTCCATCATTCCCACTTTGAGTGGTAGAGTGCAAAAATTGTATGCTTGTATGAAAAACTTAGAATTTCAAATATGTTAGTTTTATGTGAAAGGAAATGACAAAAAATTTCATTGGTTAAAGGGAATAGAAAATTGATATGGCTTGAAATGGAAATGTATCTCCCTTAATTGAAATTATTTCATTTTCCCCAAAAATGTGATAAGTTGCATATTTTTTTTAGAAATGACAATCTTGTTAAATTCTGGTTGCTTTATGAAATGGTTGCTGTTTAATTTTTGAAGGAAGAAATGAAATAATTACTCTTATTTTATTGAATGAAGGATATATGGAAAGAATCAAGATATAGACACATTTTAGTCAAGTGTAAGGTGTTGGTGTTCAATTTGATCTCACCTCGTTTATCATTTAAATTCTTCAGTTTGTGGGCTCTGTCGTGTTTTTGATCTCCCGGTATTGATGCACGAAAACAATATTCTCCATTTGGTTGCAATGACCAGTCCCTTCCTTGGTCAAGGATCACTTTAAATCCAGAGTTTGTTATTCATTCCTCTGTCCATGTGAAACAATCTATAACTTGGGTGAAAACTCAGGTTTTTTCCTTCCTTCCATTTTCCACAATTGAATTTTGTTGTCCCTTTCATTTTTGCCCCAAATATCTATGGAAACGTGATTTGATGCAGCTCAGAAGATCACATTTGGGCCTTATATCATTTCCAAATTCTGTCCTTGAAGAAGGATTCATTTTCGGGCGCAAATGGTGATTTTCCTGTATTTTACGATTTGACGGATGTATTTTTCCCGGTCAAATTTACATCTAAGCATCAGTCAAAATTTGGCCCTTTTTGGTTGGATGTGGCTCAGTAGGGCACTTTGAAAACTCTAAGGCTCGCTTTATCTCAAAATTTGTCAACATGGAGGGTCGGCGCTCATCTGAAAATTCACCTCTTGGTTTGGCCTTGGAGTTGCGCCAGGAAGACACATAGAGGTTTCCGTTTCCTTGCCCAGACTTAGAATTTTTTTTCATGTAACCATTATAGCTTTGGTAGACCATGGACACGTGGAGGGTTGGTGCTCATTTGAGGATCTGCCTGAGGGTCTCACCTTAGCAGTTGCACTGGGGAGATATGTGGAGGCTTCCGCCAGCTCCACTTTATACTTAAATCTTTCAAAGAAACTTTCTAAAGGCCTAGGACACGTGGAGGGACAACGCCTATTTGGGGACTGACCCCTAAGTTTTATTTTGAAGAAGTACTAGGAGGACACTTGGAGGCTTCCACTCACTCTGCCCTTGCTTGGACTTTACAATGGCCAAGGAAAATTGTCTCGGACCCTAGACACATGGCACCTTGAGCTGATCCTTCCACTATTTTTTAACAACTCTGTCAGAATGAGACACATGGTGAGCCCGTGCTTGTTTAGGGTCTCTATTTTTGGGGACCATCTCAAAGTGCACCATTGAGACACGTGGAGGCTTCCGCTGGCTCCTTTTTATACTGATACTTTTCAAAGCCCAAAAGGCATTTTTCTTAGGACCAGGGCCCGTCGAAGGCCTGTGCTTGTTTCAAAAATTTTCCCTTTTCTTCTCCTTTGCAGTTGCGCCAAAGAAACACATGGAAGACTATAGTATAAAGTAGAGAAGGGGAATAATCAATGGTTATTGTGCATTGCGTATGCTTTTCCACCATTTTTCTCCAAAACTCCTGGAGATATGTATATGCACTATTTTTCATCATTTTTTGATGAAATTCCTTGTCATTGTTATGTGCAAAGTGCCATTGAGTGGATTCAAAACTTAATTTGTGAGTCCAAGGATTGTTAAGATCGATATTTTGAAGTTGGAATTGCTTGAGCACTTACAAAAATGTGAATTACTAGAGAAGATGGATGTGGGGCAGAGTTGTAGAGGAAAAATAGGGAAAAGGATGAAATGATGAAGGTTGCAGGTGCAAAGGATGGAAATGGTGTTGCCTCGAGAGTGAAAAGGATTTCCTGTTAGATCTAGCTATGTAGAGCCTTTGGAAAATGATTAAAATGGGAATTTCTCGCATGAAAAAATTAGAATGATTAAAAGGAATGCCAAAAAGTTGTATTATGGCATCCTAGTCATTAGTTGAGGGTCTAAGAAATGTGATCAGTTCATAATTGGTCCACCTGGTAGCTTTCGGATGCGAATTTGTTAAACGTCGTTTTCTGAGGCAAATTGGTAACAAGTAAAGGTCCCTCGAATATTATTCTTTTTTGGGGGGAAAATTTGGGATGAGTGAGCGAGTGAAATGTATAAATGCAATGAGAATAATCTTGTAAAATTTTAGGGGGTTGAATTCCTTAGAGAAAATTTGAGAAATTTTTTCTTCTTGAGAGACCAATATGAGATAACTTGTTAATTTCTTATGTGTTAGATTTTATATCATGTCAAGTTGGTGGTAGATGTATAGCTATTAACGAGCACTGAGATTTCTCTAGAATCTTTCCCCTACTGATGAATCTAAGAATGTTTGTAATTAGTTTGTGTCAATCTTAGAGAAGTTAGTGTCTTCTTTGTTTCATAATTTCTACAAATAGTTTTTCTTGTTCCTATTGCAATCTTACATTGAAATCTTTGTGAAATCACACGTGATCTCATCCTTGTGATAGTTTAGTGGCATTTGCAATTTCATTTCTAGAAGATCCTTCATCTTGTGATGAGATAAATAAATTTAAATTCACTTCACTATCATTTGTTGATAAAGATTGTTTGTAAGTCTTTGGGTGTACCTTAGGCGTGATTGATTAGCGATTTTGGTGTTTAATTGAGCTTTTTAACTCGAGACTTCGTGTTAGATTCTCAAAGATTGTGTGAAAACACACTGATCTTGGCCTCTATTGAAGCACACCTTATGGTTGAAGGAACGTCTTAACTATTCTGAAGCAATATGTTGTTTAGTTGTCCATTGTTGTGAAGTTTCTCAAAGATCTGGTATAATCAACTTTATCCTACTTAATCTCCCACCAAAATCATTAAAAAACCATGAATCCATCCTAAACCACCCCTGTTTTCCCTGTATATACAAAAACAAACAAAATCTATTTACTAAAATATGTAGAGAAATCATGATTTAATAATGTCTTCAGTAACCTTAGCCTTGTTTTGAAAGTATCTCCATCTTTTAGAAGTGACAACTCTTTAGAGTTAAATTATGGAGTATTGACCATACTTTCCCAAGGTTTCCTTCATAAAATTTGTCCAAAAGAAGGATATCTCCATCTCCATCATCAAATAGAGGTTACACTAAGGGTCCTCTCACCCTGGTTGAAGAGGCACAACCTAAAGTAGTGAGGATAGGTCAAATCCTCTTGAATTTGTTATCCATCTCTCCACAAATATGAGTGAAAAAGGGCCAGTTAGATCTCATCCCCGGCTACAAATCAACACACATTATGATCTATCTGTCTCTAAGCTTTGAGCCCAATATGTGATGCTACTCAGCTTGAAAAGGAGAACAAATTTGGATACCAACATATGTGGCGTTATTGCCGGGGATTATTTGAGCTCCGATATTTATTTTTGTGGCAACAACACTCGTGGCACAATTTTCAAGGATTATTTGAGCTCTGAGATTTATTTATGTGGTAACAACACTAGTGGCACCATTGTCGGAAAATCTTTGAAGTATTTGAACAAAGGTAGTACATACAGACCTTGGTAATGTTTCTTACATGATCTAAGTGAAAATACATTTCTAAAACATCATTATGTGTTCAGATTTATAAGAATTGTTCAAATTTGTAAGTTTTGAGTGTAATATTTCCAACTTATATAGTTATTGAACTAAATTTTTTATCATCATTGATAAATTTAGGTAGAAGAAGAGATGATCTTGTAAGCTTTGCATGAATCTGGTATTGACAGACATTTGATAGGTCTTCCATGGTGCATTTTCACAAACTAAGGTGAAAATCCTTAGTGGCGACTCCGTGTTGTTTAAATTCTTAATAAATACTAGTGTCTTAACATATATCAAGTAAGATTTGTCATTAATATTTGCAAATTTGGAAGGAAGAAGATCTGTCTTCACCATGGACCCAAGTAGAAGGTTGTTTCAAGAGTTGGGAAAGTCTAATTCAGAAGGAAGAAGAATTTGGAAGGTTGTTAGAGATCAAGCATTAAGAAAAGAGATCTCCATTGGTGAAACTGATCAGCCTATGATTGAATATTGCAATACTTCCTCAAGTGCTTCTAAATCAGGTAGTCTCTTTGTTGAATTGAATTCTCCATTTGGAGAGGGTCCTTATTTTGTATTTGAAACATTTACTTCTCAATCAACCCCTGCATTTTCCAAATCTGATAGAGTTCTCTAAGAAATAGAGCCTTTAGAGGGGAGTCATTATGAGAATTACATCCCTATGCCACACAAATTTCCCACTCCTCATCAGTTTGTATCTCCTCTAAGGTCACCTCCTCAAAATAATATAGCTCAGCCTCCACCCAGACCTCTATTGTTTGTTAATAATTTTGGTCCCATCAATTTTAGAGGTATGGCTGGCTATCCAAATGTTGTGCCATAAGATGTAAGAAATAGATTGCCTAAGTTTCAAGGAAATAATGCAATCACTAGTGATCAGCACTTGAAGCTATTTGTCAATATGATGGAGGACTTTGAAATAGAATTTGAGGATGTATACATTAAATTGTTTATCCATACTCTAGAAGAAGATGCAAGGGACTAGTATAAATATTTTCCAAATAATTCCATTGATTCTTGGATAGAGATGAAGAATGCTTTCAAAATGCAATATGGCGTTAAAACAGACCCTAGGTTTCTTTCATCAGAATTTGAAAATATAAAACAAATCGTATTGAATCAATGCATTATTTGAATACAAGATTTAACACAACATTGAGAAGACTTCTTGTTAATTTGAGGCCATGTGATGAATCATGTCTAATAAAGTATTCAGATGCATTTTATAAGAAAATTTCTTACTATTTGAGGCATAAGAACCCTCGAAATTTGAGGCAGAACTTTACCATGGCTCTGCAAATTGAGAACAACATTAAAGCTATTGTAAAACCTCCTAAGAGAGAGGATGTTAAACTGATCAACCCAGAGAAGCCTCAATCAAGTAAGGTTGTGGATCTTGCGGAAGTTGTAAAGACTTTGGTCGGAGTTGTCAAACAAATATCTTACAAGCTAGCCAGGGTAGAGAAACGAATTGGACAAGGTTCTCAAGGTCAGCATAGGTAATAAGGACAAGACAAATTTGCAAGTCATTCTAGAAATGATCAGAGATTTGATGAAAGAAGTAAAGGACCCATGGGAGCTAGAAAAGCCCAAGGTAGGGAAAATAAAGTAGTGCATGATCCTCTAAATGCCAGAGTGTTGTTGTTGAAGAGACAAATGAAATTGATTGGTGTGACAAATGTTTCTTACCCCACCTACCATGTGAAGTAGATTAGAAAGTTGAAGAAACTGATGATGATGATGAGATTGATGATGATGCATGCATGGTGGACTGATCTACAAGCTCATAGCAAGGAGTAACTTCAACTGAAGTAATAAGTGCAAGAACTGCTGCAAGCTTTTGGGATTGTATTCACTGGGCACCTCTTCTTTCTCACTCTCATACTTAAGAAATAGATATGGTACAAGCTTTTGAACTTACTAATAATGATTTTGAGTACCTAAGAGCTCTAATGATTAAGAAGTATGATGGAAGAATCCCATCAAAAGAGGATAGAAAACTATTAATGAATGTTATTGTTGCCCAAGAAAAGGAATATAACACAAGAAGTAAGGTTGTCAAAGGGATAGGGCCTTAAGCCAAACCAAAAACCCAAGTTCTCACCAATGTCCTAAAAGAAACTCCAAATAAATATGCATCTGGTAAAGGCCTTGTTGTCTCAAGTAGAACTGGTGTGGCCATCGATGCCTAAAATGTGAAAAATCTTATGCCATCCGATGAGTTTGTCAATATTTCTGCAAATGTTGCTTTGCCCAAATACATTCCTTATGAAATTGCCCAAGTCTTGAGTTAGATCAAGATTTATGTCCCAATTGTTGAAATTCTTAGGATTCCTGAGCACAAGAAAAGGGCCTTTGAGTATTTGGGGTTGGAAGAAGATAGGAGTACCCAAGGCATAAATATAAATAATGTAAACCCTCCTCCTCCAACCATTACAGACCTAGAAAAACCACCAGCATTGGAGGATATGGGTGAACCACCTGAAGTTTACTTGGGAACATCTTTAGTTGAGTCTCAATTAAATTTTGATCCATTTTTTACAACACTGGTTATTAAGGACAGACTTTTGCACAATTGTATATTTGGTTCCAGAGCATCATGCAATGTTATGCCTCTAAAATTCATGAATGAATTGAACATTAAAGTGACAACAACTTATCGAAAGTGAACTGCAATGGATTCTAGAGAGGTACTAGTTGTAGGGTGTGTAAAAGGTTTGGTGGTACAACTTGCAGATTATCCGTGTAAGAACTTGAAACTTGATGTTTTTATTGTTGATTGCCCTACCAAATGGGGCATGTTGTTATCAAGAAAGTGGGCTTCAAGTGTTGCTGGAAGTGTTCAAATGGATATGTATTTTTCCACCATTCCAATTGAAGGCAACCTTGCAAAGTTGTATGGAGAGAAGAAGATGTTGCACCTCATTGAAGATCCCAATAATGGTTATTATGAAGTGTTGTATGCTAATGTAGATGCTGGTAACTTTGTTGGGTTTGCTAATGGAAAAGAGCATAAGATTGATCAATGTAAATGTCTTGAACAAGTAGGTTTACCTTGGACCTTGTTATTCGATGGAGCTTGTTCCAAGTTTGTAAATGGTGTTAGCATTGTTTTGATTTCTCCAGGCCAGGAAGAGTTTGTTTTTCTTTCACAATCAAATTTGAATGTACTAAAAAATTGCTGATTATGAAGTATTGTTATTAGGTTTGAGAATTGCATGGAAATATGGTGTAAAGGATATAATTGTCAAAGGAGATTCAAAACTGATTGTCAAGAAAATTAGAAAACTATATGCTGTTAAAAATCAGAGAATGAAACAAGACAACCATGCAGTATGGGATTTGATTGAAATGTTTGAATCATTTAATATTGTGCACCATGATAGAAAGATTAATGATGCTACAGAAAATTTAGCAGTGCTAGGATCTAGATTTGGAAATTGTACAATATCTCCATTTTGTTAGTATGATGTTGAAATACTAACAAGGCCATCTGTTCCTGACAACGCAAAAAATTTGCAAGTGTTTGATGATGATGCCTAGGTAAAATCGTTTCTATAGAACTAAGGCAAGTTTGCAGACCAAAATATAAATTGGGAACCAATGGTGTGTGCTGCTGAAGGAAAGGAAAATTTATTTGGCAAAGACATCATCCAACTTAGGACAACACATATCCTAGAGGTTTGGTGGCACTTGAATCAAAATTTGATAATGTTGATTGCATTATTAACAGAATTATTTCAGTTTCAAGAGATTTGGAAGAGCACAACCTGGGAAGAAAGGAAAAACCACGTAAAATCTACTTAGGAAGTAGTCTAAGAAAGAAAGAGAAGCAGTCCTATGTTCAATTGTTGAAAAAATATTAAGATTGCCTAGCCTGGTCTTACTTTGAGTTGAAGGCATACAGGGAAGATTTGTTCCAACATGAAATTCCTCTTGAATATAATGCCAAGCCTTTCAGGAAAAAACATAGGCCTATAAATCTGCTCCTTTCTTTAAAGATGCAAGAAGAATTAAAGAAGTTGAGGGATGGAGGGATCATTCAGCCCATAAGGTACTCATCTTTAGTTGTAAATTTAGTACCTATCAGGAATAAGAATGGTGATATAAGGTTGTTCATAGATTTTAGGAACTTGAATAAAGCATCATTGAAATATAATTACCCTCTACCAAACATGGAGAATATGCTATAATTGGTAACTGGTTCTGAATTGTTGTCCACTTTGGATGGTTTCTCTAGCTATAATCAAGTTGTTGTGAATGAGTCAGAAAGAATAAAGACTACCTTTACCACTCCTTGGGGAACTTATGTCTATGTAAGGATGCCTTTTGGCTTAATGGATGCTGGAGAAACTTTCCAAAGAGCAATGGATGTAGCATTTGATGGTTATATTAATGATTTCATTGGTTTTTATCAAGATGATGTAACTGTGTTTTCCAGAAAAATAAATGATCACTTGCAAAACTTGGAGAGAATGTTGTTAAGGTGTAGAGAGTATGAAATATCATTAAATCCCAAGAAGTGTCATTTTGGAGTGCAAAAGGGAAAGTAATTTTGGAGGTCACATTGTATCAAAGGAAGGGGTCATGATTGATCCCGAGAGAGTGGAAGCCATCAGTAAGGTTCCAATTCCTAGAACTAAGAAGGGAGTTGAATCCTTCTTTGGACAAGTAAACTTTATTAGAAGATTTGTGTCTAACTTTTCTGAGCTGACCATACCCATTACTAGCATGCTGAAAAAGGACCAAGTTATCAAATGGAAAGAAGCTTCCATTCAATATTTCAATGGGATCAAGGAAGCACTAAAGCATGCCCCTGTTTTGACAGCTCTAAATTACAATAAGAATTTTCAAGTGTTTTCTTTTGTTTCAGAAAACACCATTGCATCTGTTTTGTTGTAGAAGGATGTTGAAGGGACTGAGAGATCAATTGCCTTTTTCAGTAATGCATTTCAAAGATTTGAGTTGAAGTAGACCATCCTAGAGAAGCAAGCATTTTCCTCGGTGAAAGCAACAAATGTTTTTAGACCCTACATCTTGAGCTCTAAATTTGTTGCTTATGTTCCCCACACCATGGTGAAAGACATCTTATCAAAGATGGAGGTCTCAAGAAAAATATGCAGATGGGTAAACAAGCTGCAGGAATATGACATGGATATCCAAGGCACGAAATTGATAAGAGGTTTTGGCCTAGCTAAGCTTATGGATGAGAGAAACTTGCAAACTATTGAGGTGAATGAAGTAGAAGGAGGAAGGGTGGTGGATGTCCTTGAAAAATTGGTAAGATCTGAATGGTACAAATGTATAATCTTTTATCTCAGACATCTAAGCTACCCTGAACATTTAAGTAAAAATCATAAAAGATTTCTAAAGTTAGCCTCTCAAAAATATGTAATTACTGATTTTGGGTTAGCATGGAAGAACCCAGAGGGAGTGATCTTAAGATGCATTTTTGAGGATGAAGCCCCAAAGGTAATTGTTAATCTACATGGAGGAGTTTATGGGGCACATTTTACTGGAAGAGTTACAACACATAAAATCTTGAGGGCTTGTTATTGGTGGCCAACTCTCTTCAAAGATACAACTCTATTCGTTAGGAAATGTGAAAGTTGCCAACATTTTGATAGAAGAATGAAAGCTTCGAGCTCCCTTCTTTTGTAGCCTGTGTCAATTAAAGCCCCATTTAAGCAATGGGGAATGGATTTCATTGGAGAAATTTCCGATCCTTCTAGTGCTTGTCATAAATGGACTCTTGTAGCCACCGATTATTTCACTAAGTGGGTAGAAGCAATCCCCACCAAGAAATAAACACACCAAGTTATCATAGACTTCATGTTGAATCAAATCATATGCATATTTTGAGTGCCAGTTAAGATTGCTGCTGATAATGTCATGAATTTCAGAGCCAAACCTTTGGTGGCAATGTGTAAAGAGTATGGAATAAATTTGACATATGTTTCTAACTACAATCCCCAAGGAAATGGATAAACTAAGTCCAGCAATAAAAACTTGTTGATGATCATTAGAAGAACCTTGGAGCTAAACAAAAAGAAGTGGGGTGAGCAACTAAAGTTTGCTATTTGGGCTAATAAAATCACTATCAAAAGAGCTACTAGTAAAAGCCCATTGGAGTTGGTATATGGAATTCAAACTTTTCTGCCCCTTCATTTACAATTGTCTTCATTTCGGTTTGTTCAACAAATTAAAGATCAATAAGTTAGTCCATATGATGGTTGAATCAATTATATTATTGAGCTAGATGAAGAAATAAGGGCATGGCATCAGTGGCATGTGAAGTTTAGAGAAAAGTTGAAGAAGTTATTTGACAAGAAGGTGACTCTAAGAGCTTTCAACATTGAGGATCTTGTGCTATTATGGGATAGCAAGCATGAAGATAAGGGAAATCATGGTAAATTTGATGCATTATGGATGGGCCCTTATTTAATTGATATTTGAATTGGTGAAAATACCTTCTTCCTAATAGACTTAGATGGGGAACTGCTTGAATTGCCTGTTAATGGCAAGAATTTGAAACATTTCTTTGATTGATTTCTCAGAATCAAGGTATACTCCATTGTAAAATGATAATATTTTGGTTGATTTCTGCCTTCATGTTTTTCTATTTTTGTTTTTCCTGGTCCTTGGTGGCCATTTTGTTGGTTTCTCGGTTCATCCTTGGGGGAGTTGGTTATTATTTTTCTACTTTGCAAGCTTATTTTTTGACTTCGTTGCCCAATGGTTTGTTTTTGTAACATGATCTGCCAGTTATTCTTGTGGAACTCATAGGGAGTGCCCATCCCCAAGTCAGAACCGATGTTTTTGCTTAATTTGATCTCACCCCATTTGTCATTGAAATTATTTAGTTTGCGGGTTCTTTCATGTTTTCTATCCCCCCGTATTGATGCATGAAAACTATGTCCTCCATTTGGTTGTCATGATTAGTCCCTTCCTTGGTCGAGGATCACTTTAAATATAAAGTTTTTTTTCTGTTCCTCTTTCCATGTGAAACAATTTGTAACTTGGGTGAAAACTTGGGTTTTTTCCTTCCTTCCATTGTCCACAGTCACGTTTTGTTGTCCCTGTCATTTTTGTCGGGCAAATATCTATGGAAACGTGATTGGATGTGGCTCGGAAGATCATATTTTGGCCATATATCATTTCCATATTATATTTCCTTGAAGAACAATTCATTTCCACGCGTAAATGGTGATTTTCCTGCATTTTACGGTTTGACGGGTGTATTTTTCCCAGTCAAATTTACATCTCAGCATTTGTGGAAACGTGGCCTTTTTTGTTGGATGCGGCTCGGTGGGGCACTTTGAAAACTCTAATGGTCGCTTCAACTCAAAACTTGTCCACGTGGAGGGTCGGCGCTCATCTAAAAATTCACATTTTGGTTTGGCCTTAGAGTTGCGCCAGGGAGACATGTGGAGGTTTCCGCTACCTTGCCCAAACTTAGACAAATTTTTCATGCAGCTGGTATAACTTTAGAAGACCATGGACACGTGGAGGGCTAGTGCTCATTTGAGGATCTGCCTTAGGGTCCCACCTTATAAATTGTGTTGGAGAGACACATGGAGGCTTTTTTTAGCTCTGCTTTATACTTAAACCTTTGAAAGCAACTTTCTAAAGGCATGGGACACGTGGAGGGACCGCACCTGTTTGGGTATCGGCCCCTAAGTTTTATTTTTAAGAAGTGTGAGGAGGACACTTGGAGGCTTCCGCTCACTCTGCCCTTGCTTGGAATTTCCAATGGCCAAGGAAAATTGTCTCAGACCCTAGACACATGGTGCCTTCTATTGATCCTTCAACATTTTTTTAACAACTCTGCCAGACTAAGACACATGGTGATCCCGCGCTTGTTTGAGGTCTCTACTTTTAGGGACCATCTCAAACTGTGCCATTAAGACATGTGGAGGCTTCTGCTGGCTCCTTTTTACACTGAGACTTTTCAAAGGCCAAAAGGAATTTTTCTTGGGCCTAGGGCACGTGGAAGGCCCGTGCTTGTTTGGAAATTTGCCCCTATACTTCTTCTTTGCATTTGTGCCAAGGAAACATGTGGACAACTATAATAAAGTAAAGAAGGGGCAGAATCAATGGTTGTTGTGCATTGTGATTGTTTTTCTGTAATTTTTGCTCCAAGACTCCTAGAGATATGAATACACACTATTTTTCATCATTTTTTGGTGAAATTCCTTGTCGTTTTTGTCTGCAAAGTGCCATTGAGTGGATTCATAACTTATTTTTTTAGTCCAAGGATTGTTAAGATCAATATTTTGAAGTTGGAATTTCTCAAGCACTTGCAAAAATGTGAATTACCAGAGAAGATGGATGTGGGGCAGAGTTGCAGAGGAAAAAGAGGGAAAAGGATGAAATCATGAAGGTTGCAGGCATAAACAATGGAAAATTTGTTGCCTAGAGAGCGAAAAGGATTGCCTTTCAGATCCACTTATGCAGAGCCTCCAGAAAATGATTAAAATATGGATTTCTTGCATGAAAAAATCAGAATGATTAAAAGGAATGCCAAAAATTTGTGGCATGGCATCCTAACCATTAGTCGAGGGTCTAAGAAATGTGATAAGTTCATAATCGGTCCACCTAGTAGTTTTCAGATGTGAATTTGTTAAATGTCACTTTCTGAGGCAAATTAGTAACAAGCAAAGGTCCCTCAAATATTCTTCTTTTTTAGGGGGAAAATTTGGGATGAGTAAGTGAGTGAAATGTATAAATACAATGAGAATACTCTTTGGAAAGGTCAGGGGATTGAATTCTTAAGAGAAAATTTGAGAAAAGTCGTCTTCCTGAGAGACCAATCTAAGATAACCTGTTAATTTATTATGTGTTAGATTTTCTATCATGTCAAGTTGATTGCAGATGTATAGCCATTAACGAGCACTGAGATTTATCTCGAATCTTTCCCCTACTGATGAATGTAACAAATTTTGAAATTAATTTCTGTCAATCTTAGAGCAATTAGCGTCTTCTTTGTTTCAGAATGTCTGCAAGTAGTTTTTTTGTTTCTATTGCAATCTTACATTGAAATCTTTGTGAAATCACATAGGATCTCATCCTTGTGATAGTTTAGTGGAATTTTCAATTTCATTTCAAGAAGAGCCTTCATCTTGTGATGAGATAAACAAATTTAAAATCACTTCACTTTCATTTGTTGATAAAGATTGTTTGTAAGTCTTTGGGTGTACCTTAGGTGTGATTGATCAAATATTTTGGTGTTTCATTAAGCCTTTTAACTCGATCCTTCATGTTATATTCTCAAATATTGTGTGAAAATGTGCTGATTTGGGCCTCCATTGAAGCACACCTTCGGGTTGAAGGAATGTCTTAACTATTCTGAAGCTTTATGTTGTTAAGTTGTCCATTGTTGTGAAGTTTCACAAAGATTTGGTATAATTAAATTATCCTACTTAATATCCCACCAAAATCATTCAAAAACCATGAATCCATCCTAAACTACCCTTTTTTTCCCTATATATCCACAAATGAATAAAATCTATTTACTAAAACATGCAAAACAATCAGGATTTAAAAATGTCTTCAGTAACCTTAGCCTTGTTTTGAAAGTATCTCCGTATTTTATAAGTGAAAACTCTTGAGAGTTAAATTATGGATTATTGACCGTACTTTCCCAAGGTTTTCTTCATAAAATTTTTCCAAAAGAAGGATATCTCCATCTCCTTGATCAAACAAAGGTTACACTAAGGGTCGTCTCACCCTGGTTGAGGAGGCACAACATAAAGTAGTGAGGAGAGGTCAAATCCTCTTGAAGGTGTTATCCATCTCTCCACAAATTTGAGTGACAAGGGCCAGTTAGATCTCATCCCCGGATATAAAATGAAACACATTATAATCTATCTGTCTGTAAGCTCCATGCTCAATTTGTGATGCTGCTCAACTTGAAAAGGAGAAAAAAATTGGATACCAACATAAGGAAAGGAAGTAATTGATCGAAATCCTTAAAATGGAAAAGAATTATACATACATATATATATATATATATATATATATATATATATATATATATATATATATATATATATCACCTCCTTGCAATTTTCTTAGAAATGATTTAGTAATGTTATTAGTTATTCAATTACCATGGTCCTATGAGTAGTTCGAAACTTTTTTTATTGTTCTTGCTTTTTATACGATACTCTAAATTGATGTGTATTGATCATTTAATTAAATCAAATCATAAGAATCTCCATATTAATTTATAATCAAAATATATCTAATTATATGAAATTATTATTAAAATTATATATATAATATATTATACATATTTATTTATTAAAATAAATTAGTGTGATTCTATTTGGAATACACACACACACACACACACACACACACATCAGTAGTACTCAACATTCCTTTTCTAAATTAAAAAACAAATGGGGATGAAATCGATTATGGGTGTTTAAATACATGGGAGAGGAGTAGTATGTTGGTGGCATATAATAGGAGGTGCAGTGTAGAAAGATGGGATGACACGAGTGTGCAGGGCATGGGCTGCCCAAAGGACTCCTCAGACCTGTCTTTTCCATTTTGCATAATAATTATTGCACTCTATTTTAGGTCCAAAGGCATTAACTCTTTTATAACCATAATTACTCCTCTTTCATTGTTCTTAACAGAGTGAATGATTTGGATCTAGATCTACATCTAAAGTGTGTTTAATTTTTCTACGAAAATAATTTTTCCCCTATCATTTTTTTGTTGGATTATCGGCAGAAGAATAAGGGAAAAAACTTGGGGATACAGAGGCACTCCATTCATAATTGTATGGAGTTACTTTTCTGCTGATGAGAATCTATCTTACATGTACTCTAGCCTTTACGTCTGCCATTTCTCATTCCTTCTCTCTTTACAACCTTGAATTTCATTAGGTTTTTTGTGGTTTTCATCTGCATGGGCTCAATTTTTTCATTGCAAGCATGAATATGAAATTAGTAAGTTGGATTTCCACTATCAATTTCTTATTCTCACTGCACCCTCCATCCATGGTTCCAATAACACACCCTTGGAAAAATTTGGGATCCCACATTTCTTTCAGGAATTTTGGAAAACATTTCACATGTCTTACGCATGTTTCCACATTCTGTAGGCATATATTATAGGGAACTCGTAACTAAAACAATTCACAAAAAAAAAAACACTTCTCCATAATGGATTGGTGGATATTTATACCTAATTTTAAGGATACTATTTTGACACTGGATATTATAAGGGTTGTTCTCCATCCCCATATGGTTTCCTCCTTCATTTGCTGCACCAGGAAAATGCCATTTCAATTTAATACTTCTGCTCCAAAATTAATGCCAATTAACGTTTTTCCCAGCCAAATCCACACCAACAAACAAATAACTAAATTGGGTTCTCTTTTCAACACTTGGGGAATATCTACTAGGACATCCACTTTGAAGTCCCAACAATCACGTTATGAAACTGTTGAGCTAGATAGGGATGTTGATGAAGAAGAAATAAAATCTTCTTATAGATGTCTTGTCAAAAACTATCATCCTGATGTTTATGATGAAATTGGGGATCTAGAGGAAGGAGAAACAATAGAAACACGTTTCATTAAGATTCAGGAAACTTATAAATTACTTATGAACAAGGAGCAGTGTATGAAGTATGATAAGGAAAACCAAGTAAACCCTATCAAGGCATCTAAAGCATGGATGGAGTGGGTAATGAAGAAAAATAAATCATTTGATGGATAAGAGGATTTAGCAAATGATCATAGCATGGGTAGAGAAAAACAACTTGCAGCCAATCTGAATCTTAGAGTTCGTCATCTTTCACGTACAAAGAGGACTTGGAGTCTTTTAAAAATCTCCGTATGGGGGTATTTCGAATGTAGATGACACTTTGCCATAAAGTGCATATGTAAATATCTCCCGTGCATGGTTCATCTTACCTTTTCCTTCATAATTATCATACTTTAGTTTTTCATTTGCAATGAAATAAATTTAAAATTTTGGAATGTCACACATTCAATTATTAGGTTTTTATAAAAAAATTGTAAAAGAATAAAACAAAATATAACACTTATGTAACCCATGTAACACTTGTAACAAAGCATAAACTTAAAGCCTTCTTTTGAACACAAATTGGAGAATCAAGTTATCTATTTTTACCCCTAGTAAAATAGACAACTCGGATGATGGGTTTGAGAAATTGAAAGATATTCATGGAGAAAATTGGAATGATACAACTAATTTTTTTAGTTTGGTAGCAATTATAAGTGATTCACGAAAGTTTCGGATGTCTGAAGCCATCCATCGAAAGTAAGATTTCAAGCCTTAAGGAGTCTCAGCGTGAAATAGGACCTAAGATTCAAAAAAATATTTTGATAGCTATGTTACGAATTAAAATTCAAATAAAGTTTGTATGGAATCCATTTTCCATGCCCTACATGATGGAAAAGACAAGAAATCTTGAAGCACCATACGCTTCCCAAGGTAATTCATTCTTCTGGTGCACAACTGGCATCCCGAGAAAGAAAGATATTTCGATGTGATAAATTGAAAATTGGATCTTGAGACCATGTCCATTAGATTCAGCAGGTTTTTTCCATGTGAAATCATATAACATTTCACCCGACAACTCATCCGGGAGGTAAAGTTATTGCCTCTAGGAGTTCGTCCACTAGGGGTTGGACGAGTCAGGGTTGGACGCAAATGGGTTCAATGGGTAACATTTTTTGACATACTTGAATGGTTTTTGACACCTATTGCACCCATCACACTTACACAACACTCGGGTTGGGCCACGTGTACAAATAGGTTAGAAGTGTCATGGGGGGCTTGGACGGATCAAGGTTGGATGGTTGGGGGTTGGACGCCCACGGGTTGGTCGAGTCAACTTTTTTGATGTGTAGGATCATTTTTTTGACATTTTTGCACACATCACACTTGCAAGATGATCAGATTCGATGGTATGGCTAGGTTGGATGCGTCATCAGGGTTGGACACCCAGGGGTTGGTCGGGTCACATTTTTAGATGCATATGGATAGTTTTTTATGCCCGTCATACCCCTCTCATTTTAAGGACACCCATGTTGGATGGTACTACAGGTTTGGATGGGTCACATGGTTGGGTGGATCACGGGTCCCAACAAATCAACAATTGGATTTTAATGCGGTATGGCGCCCATGTCTTCATCTGACAGAAGTACCCTTGGGAAGTGAACTTGTATGGTTTTCCATACCTCTTTAATGAGGGTTTGTAAAAAATTTCTTTTATATTGTAAAATCTACCTCATTCTTAGAGGAAATGTTCTGGGAGCTAGGGAAACTCTTACAAAATTCTCCCTCAACTACATTTGAGCTGTAAGCCTTCTCCTGCACCTGACAAGCGTATTTATGCTTCTAAGCATTAATGTAATTGTGTTTTCACCTTATAGATCAATAAATTGATGTTTTTGGTGCATTTTTCAACCCTTTCTCATATTTTTTTGTTTTTATGTACCTCTCCATTTTGGATTTGTTTTATGTGCATGTTATTTCACTTGCAGGCGTAAGATGTTGTGTTTCATGGAGTGCAGATGGAAGATAGAGTTTGGGTCTGTGTCATTGATGTTCTGACCTCTTCCAGCTCTATTTTTTTTCTTCTTCCTACCTCATCAGAGTATATCACCCATTTTATTGGTGTTATCACCTTGTTAGTGTAGGATTTCCCTTTTAATGCACTTTCACTTTCCCCGTCTCCTTGACATTGTTATAATTGGTGTAGTTAGGCATATTTTATGCATTAGGAGTAGTTTAGCATTAGGATTTTGTAGAGAAATCTGACCATCTCCAAACGATCATCTTAAGTTCACAAGTCCCACAACTTGAAAGATGGTCCCATGTTATGTAGGTTAAACCAGATGCCTCATTCAAACCCGGACCATTCGGGGGGTGCTGTTATTTTGCATCAATAGTTTTGGCACGCTCGGTGGGATAGGTTTGAAGAATATTACAACTTCATTTCATTTGGTTGATGTGTTCTTGGTGAGATTCAGCCTTTGGAGTCACATGCAAAGCACATCTGGTGACTTCATCTAGTCAACAACCCATTCTCTTAGTTGAAGACTTTCCTTCCATCCATTTCACCCTTTCTTCTTTCCATGTCTTTCATTTTCTACCATTCATGAAGTCATGTGTAGTCATGGATTCATTCCCATCTTGGAATTCACACTGCAATAAGCAATAAATGCATCCACCTCCAATGTATTTCTCAAGTCCTCTAGACCAATGTTATGAGAAAATCAAGAACCATTATGCCTACCCATATGACTAATTGCAAAATCAGTTTAGCTATGGATCTTGTAAGGAAAAAGGGTATGCATACAATGACAACATAAAATTGGACAATGTTGATCTGCTTGAGAAGATTCAAAGGATGGAGGCTAGAATGATTCGATTAAGGGATACAATACAAATGAGGGCATTCAAAATTGGTCATAGCAGTGCATCTTTTCCATGGGAAGGCCCTTTTCCAAGACACTATAGCCCATAGGATAATATTGACTTCATGGTTGAAATGCTGCCTCAACTTGCACAGTGGACCAAGAAGATAGAGGCCTACAAACTTGGTGCCAAGAAACCTTGTCCATGGGTAAATCCTACACCATCATCTAGTAATTTTCTCTCCATTCCCTGAGTAGCACCATCTCAACTTGATATTCAATTTCCAAGCTTCCCATCCATTGCTTCTATTGTGGAATATGTTTCTCCAAATTTCTCTACCCTTCTCCCTTCCAAACCTAATTCCTGTCCACAAGAGCCAAAATAAATACCTCCCCCTTCACCAAAAATAAAACAACAATTAGTGGAGACCCCACCCACCACTTCTCCTACTTTCCCAAGTCCATGTCGGGAAGAGACTAAAAAAACCAGCCAAGGGGAGAAACAGGAAGAAGAGCCAAGAAAAGAAGAAATGATTAGAATCTTGGTGAGCTTGGCTCTTATATTCGAGATTGATAAAATCCCCTTGGTGGAGAAATACGTGGAGGATGATAAGGTCAAGCCACAAGTGGTGGAAGCTTCAATTACAACACAAGCGAGGGAATAAGGAGCTACTCCAAATCCAAAAGAGGAGGAGTGCATTCTACTTTGGAGGAGAACCATACAGTTCTAGAGGTTTCAAGTATAGAGTGGGCCATAGAAGAACCTTCAGTTCTTCCTCCCACTTCATCCCCTTCAAGATCTAATGTTGAAGAAGAGTTTGAGCTTTTAGACTTCATTTTTGAAGATGAGGGGAACCATGGTGAGAAATTTACAAATTAGGAGGACACCGTGGAGGAGGTCAAGCACATGTAGCAGGACAACGAGGAGGATGATTATCTGTCTGACTTGGAGGATTGTTTTGATGGAGAGGAACCTAAGGAGATCACATCATTTTCTCCTCCATAATCCACCTTCCAGGCACATGATCCTGTTTTCATGAAGGATAGCATTCAATTGTAGTAACCTACATTTCACAACGGCCTTATGGAACCAAGGTTAGAAGATCTGAATCTTCTGTGTTATTCATAGAAGGAGGGAGGGAACAAAGATAACACACATTGCATGCTAGTCATCAAGGTAGAGGATCAACTTCTTACAGAAGCACTCCAAAGTAAAAATCAGCATGTAAGTAGCCTCTTTTTTAGGAAGGTCCATAGGAAGACTCCATTTTTGGAGTTGAATTTTAGAACAATGGGTGCATACATCAAGTCAGACTATGCCCAATCAGGTACTTTGCTTCATTGGAGCCAAAGGAGAAGCTATAAATGGTCATGCCCTCTTCAGGGCATGAGGATGAGTATCAAATCACCAAGGGTCACCATCAACACCTCTAGGAGTGTAATAATAATTAGCTTGAGGAGGTATTTTCGATTGATGTTGATACTTTTGTTATTTGGGTGTAGGATTGGCCTCTTGTTGGTTTTTCACTCATTATAACAACCATGATCAATGCCGAATCACATACATGGCTTCCTATTTTGAGAAATGGAAGTTTCTTCTCCCTGCCAGTTGCAGGATTTGTTTGAGTCCCCTTTTCCTCTTATTAGCGTAGTGTAGGTAGGTTTTATTTTAGTAGAAGAAGTGCTTGTGCACACTCTGTTTACTCCACTCGGAGCATGTATGATGTTTTAGTTTTATACATAGCGTGTGTTGTGACATGTTTTTGCTCTTGTACGATTCATTCTTTGGAGGGGGCATGTTTTCACATGAGAAATCAGGTTTCAACAACAGTCGTAGCCTCTCCGAGTCAGTTTTTGTTCCCATGGATTTTGTAATGTTTATACCTGTCAAGGAATCATCGATTAGTATTATTTCATACTTGGTAAGAAATCAGATCAAGGACAGTTTTAAGGGGGCTTCAGACCTTTTCAATATACATCAGGTTTGTAATGGTAGGGAGTTCCATCTTCAAACATCCGTGTTTTAATGGATCATGGGAAGAATTTAGATTTTAGGATCAGTCTATAGGTGTAACAATATTGAATCCATTCCCAATGGACAATTCAAGGCCACTAGTCACACATCTAACAGGCTGATGTCCCCGAGAGGTCACCAATTGTTATCTATTTTCTACCACCTTATAAAATAGAAAACTCAGGAGGATGGGTTTGAGCACTGGAAAAATATTAATGGAGACACCTAGAATGATACAACTAATTTTTTGAGTTTGGGAACCATTACAAGTGATTCAGGGTAGTTTAAGATGTCTTGAAGTCATCCATCAAAAGTAGGCTTTCGGGCCTTAAGAAATTTATAGTGTGAAAGAGGGCCTAAGATTCAACAGAAGATTCAGATAGGAATGTCAAGAATTTTAATTCAAAAAATTCCCTATGGAATCCATTTTCCATGCCCTATATGGTGGAAAATATGAGACGTCTCGAAGCATCATACGCTTCCCAAGGCAGTTCATTCTTCTGGTGCACAACCGACATCCCAAGAAATAAATAGATATTTCAAGTAAATTAAGTAAAAATTGGATCTTGTGATGACATCCATTGGATTCAATGGGTTTTTTCCATGTGAAATCATATAAAATTTCACCCAAAAACTCATCCGGGAGCTCAAGTTATCGCCTCCGGAAGTTGGTCGGCTAGGGGTTGGACGGATCGGGGTGAGACGGGTCGGGTTGGACGGATGGGGGTTGGACGGCTCAAGGTTGGATGGTTGGGGGTTAGAAATGTATCATTTTTGACGCGCACATGATTGGTTTTGATACCCATCACACTTGCGCGAAACTCGGGTTGGAGCAGTGAGAGCCGACTTGACGGGTCATGGGGTTGGATGGATCAAGGTTGGACGGCCTGGGGTTAGACACCCGGGGCTGGTCGGGTCACTTTGTTTGATGTGTACGATCAGTTTTTGATTCCTATCGCATCCATCACACTTTCATGAAGATCAATTTTGATGATATGGCCGGTTGGACGTGTCATGAGGGTTGAATGCCCGGGGTTGGTCGGATCACATTTTTTATGCATACGGATAGTTTTTGATGCCCGTCGTACCCCTATCATTTTAAGGACACCCAAGTTGGGTGGTATGGAAAGGTTAGATGGGTCATATGGTTGGGTGGCTCACGGATGCCAACAACTAAAAAATTAGATTTTAATGTGGTATAGTGCCCATGTATTCATCTGACATAAGTACCCTAAGGAAGAAAATTTTTATGGGTTCACATACCTCTTTAATGAGGATTGGTAAAAAATTACTTATATATTGTAAAATCCACCTCATTTTTTAGAGGAGACATTCTTGGAGCTAGGGAAACCCTTACAAAATTCTCCCTCAACTCCATTTGAGTTGTAAGCCTTCTCCTGTGACTAACAAACATATTTATGCCTCTGAGCATTAATGTAATGGTCTGTGAACCTTATAGAGCAATAAATTCATGTTTTTGTGCCATTTTTCAACCCTTTCTCATGTTTTGTCATTTCTATACAGCCTCTCCATTATGGATTTGTTTTTTGTGTATGTTCTTTCACTTGTAGGTGTAAGATGTTGTGTTTCATGGAGTGCATATGGAAGATGGAATTTGGGTCTGTGTCACTAATATTCTGACCTCTCCCATCTCTATTTTTTTCTTCTTCCTCCCTCATCAGAGTATCCCACCCCTTTTCTTGGTGTTATCACCTCGTTAGTTTAGGATTTCCCTTTACATGCACTTTCTCTCTCCCTGTCTCCTTGGCATTGTTAGAACAGGTGTAGTTAGGCATATTTTCTGCATTAGAAGTAGTTTAGCATTAGGATTAGGTAGAGGAAGTCGGCCATCTCCGGAGGACCATCTCAAGTTCAAAAGTACCACAACTTGGGAGATGGTCCCATGTTATGCAAGTTACACCGGATGCCCTATTCAAATCCGGGCCATTCGTGGGGTGTTCTAATTTTGCATCAACAAGAACTTGGAAACCAGTCTTTTAGCACGAAACAATAAACCTCCTTATGTTTTATATTACCAAATTTTATTTTGATCATCATTCGTGGTTATGACCACAACCTTATACAATGTTAGACCTAGGTTATTGAAATTTGGTACTCATGCCCATTAGTGTTGACGAGAGCCAGATGAGTCATCAATTAAAACCACCTTTATGTCTACCTTTTTAGTTAGAGAAACTAAATTTCAAGAGATTTGCAAAACAACACTCTGAACCCTATAAATGAGATGTCAAGTGTCGTATGTGTTTGTTGTTATGTAGAGAGTCGCATCAAGCACTAGCTCAACCTCATTTTCAAACTATTTATGCTTTCTTCATCGCTTCTCTAGGAGCCCAGTCACTCTGTTTTACACTTTTGGGGAGTTATTTAAACTAAAAAGTTGGCTTTTGTTTTGACCTTCCATTTGAACCCTGAAAAACAAAATTCTTATCATCTTTCGCAAACCTCTATTCTTTTTACTAGATAATTTTGTGGAACCTTCAGTTGAAGAAAATATCATTTCTTGTTAGTTTGACTAATAGGATTTGTAGGCCACTGGTCGCAGTTTGACTAGGTCAAATGGGAACAATTATGATAGGTGCCTTCAGATAACCCATCGTCGTTTGAAACCTGTTTGTTAGTTATCGGTCCTGTTAACTTTGATGAATTTGCCATATATAGGGAAACTTGTAGGAAATTTTTAAATTGCATGCTTGTCCATCGAACGTTAGTTTTGGACGTATTTTTTGAGCCCTCGACCTAACCTTGATTGTTTTTCACTAGGCCAATTATGACCGATGGCCTTAGAAAACTAGCCTCCAATTGTAAACCGTTCACTAGTTCTGAAATTTGTCACTTCCTGTGGATTCTTGATGTAGAGGAGGACACGTAGAAACTCACGCGTGGTGTTTTTTTTCCATTAGAAGACAACGTTCAAAAATGGTTTCTTAGCCTCTAGGTGTAGATTGAATTTTTTTGCAAGTAGTAGGAAAACGTAGGATGTTCGTCGTGTTACCAAACCACCATGGAAACTTGTTGACATTTTTGAATGATTTTTTGGGACTCTATCTTATGGCTTATTGTGTGAAATTTGAATTTTGACAAAATAATTTTTCTCTCTCTTCCCTATTTCTTTCACTCTCCTTAGTTAAGAAATGAAATGAAATGAAATCAAATAAATATGTGTCTCTAACCTTCTCCTTTAGAATAAAAATTATTATTTTTATTATGTAAATGAGAAACTAAAAATGTTAATTATGCTATATCTAGTTGGATGCCACGCTAGCAATTTATCATTGATTTCATGCTCACATGATTTTACAGGATACAAGAAAGATGGCGAAAAGGATTGGTGTAATTTATTGTTTATTATTATAATTTATACAGTCATTGTAGAGTGTATATATGCATAGTGTATTACCATGATACATAAAAGATTATATTTGAAATTTGGTAATATGTATGAGATGTTAGTTTTAGGGATACCTTAGGAAATGTGCATTTAATTATAGGTGTAATTTTGATTCATAGTTAAGTATGGTAAAAAGGATTGATATATTTATGTTAAATGAATTTGAATTTAATATCCTATAGAGTGTTTCTAGTGTGCAATAGATGATTAAATAATTGGTGTTTTGTTTTTTACCTTGAAAATGTAATAAAGGAATCTAACCACAACAGTCAACCCTAGTATAAGATTCATGCATAACTTGTCTGCATGTGTGATCCTTCTTAGCGTAGAAGAATTTGAAACCATATTATGAAATTAAACCTTGTTCTCAATGGAACCTCCTAGTTTAGGTAAATAAGACCTCTAGTTTGAGTTTAGCGTCATAGTCGGTATGTTTAGCGACATTGTTGTGAACCCATATTTTAGGAACGACATGGTTCAAATTTATCGGGAGTATGTTGTTTCCTTCTAGGTTTGGTAACCATGTGTGGGGTAAGGAGAATATCTTCTCTTCAGATATGACATCATGTTGACTGGTGAAGATCACCTTGGAAGTCACCTTAAGAGTCCTTGTTCGAAACAACGACTATGTGGTGTAATTGTTATCCAAAATTCACCCCTCAAGGTAATTTTGAGAACATGCATCAAATTCTTCATTCCTGAGCAAGTAGATTGGTTTAAGGCCCAAAATCATGTTTTTGGGCCCCCCTCGGCTTCTCTCTAACTATCCCATCCAAGGAAAAAATCCCAACGAGTTAGAAAAATAGAAAAAATGCAAAAAATAAGGTTGCAGGATTATTTTAAAGCATTTCGGGTCTGAAGGGTGTGGATCGTATTAGTATGTACAGCCGGGACAAAAGTATGTACGGGATGCGAAAAGGTGAAAAGGCTGCAAAAGGGGACAAGGAAGCCCGAATCGGCCGATGCAGGAGAATTCGTCCGGGACAGCCAGGACACGCGGACCCTATTTTGCCGAAATAGCTGCAGCAAAGAAGAAAAGTCAACGTTTGACCCGTGAACTTCAAACGGCCATAACTTTTGACTCCGAGCTCCGATTTTCACAAAATTGGACTTTCGGCTCCAGTTAGTTAATGCTTATTCCCGTCAAATGATAGAAAACGCCTGCCAGGACCCAAAATAGCTACCCGCACTCAGGAGGCCATAACTTTTGTATTTCTCAATGAAATCACACAAAATTGGTACCGTTGGTATTGTGGCTCTGAGTTTGAAGCACAACAATCAAGAAATTCCAGATTTGACGAGATATCGGTGGGGATTATTTTATAAAACGTGGCCGGGTTCATAACAGTGTTTTATTTGGTGGTTGGGAGTGCAATAAAGAGGCATGGTCATCATTCTTTCTCTACTGCAGCACCTAGGACAGTATGGGGAGCCTTTTACAAGTAATATATAATCATTTTACTCCATTTAATGCCTCTTACAAGTGGTTGAATGAAAAATTTCAGGATTTCTATTTCCCTCTCTCTCTCTGTAGATCAAGAATTTCGCGTTTGTTACCTGTCCAAGTTAATGCACCAAACTAAACACAAGAACCCGGAAAAACCTCAATGAAATTGATACCTGATGAAGATGTAGACGGATGAGGAAGCCGATGTAGACAAGACGGGCGCACACGAGCAATTTGCACAATAGATCCGAGTAACCTGCATAACACCGATGCTTGACAGAAAAAGATGGCGTTAGAAGATATATGGGTGGACGCCCGAGAAGGGTCCGGAAGCGATGGGCTTCTCAAGGCGGATGTCACCCACGTTTTTTCAATAAAGAAAAGGAGCATACATGATAAAGGATGTAAATAAAGACTAGATTTTCTCGATTGCAGTAATAAAACAGTAAACCCAATGTGCAGATGTAAGTACGTAAAACAGGAACAGGAAATAATACTGGATTTGTGTTACCTGTGACCTTTTACCTGTCTGCAGAGAAATCGGCGTCGACTGGGTCTAATCGGCGGCGATCGATATGATCGGCGCCGATCGAGACCGATCGGCGCGATCGACAAGATCGAAGTCAATCAAGGCGATCAACAATCAGGGACTGTGCGATAGGATTGGAGGATTGGAAGGTGAATGTGGTCTGCTGGATGTGTCGAAGTTGGCGAGACACTGGAACAGGGTCACCAGATGATAGATGGTGATGCGACGCTGATCTGACAGGGACAGAGTAACGGTGCTCCTCTCAGGGATTGATTTGGACAGGATCTGCCCTAATTTGATACAATTGATGCTAAGAAGATCTCTTTTCCTTCAATCTGTATCTTTCGCTCTTCTGTTCGCTTTTTTCGCTCGTTCAAATCTCTTCCGTTCTCTTCCGTAGTCTCTTCGGTCATTAGAACTGAGCTCTGGGCTTGCTTTTATAATCGGCGCCGCTCCTAGAAAATCGGCGCCGACCATATGGGTCGGCGCCGATCGCGGAGAAGACTCCCTAGGTGGCCAAATTGATCGATTCGAGAAAGACAAGACTTATCCCGACCACGGGAAATATCCCGCTTAGGGAAGATTAAAAATGGATGCAATGCATGGGTAGAATAAATTTGGGGTGGATAAGTGATTAAGATGCATGGGGAAAAGCGTAATCAAATATTTAATATTTAATCACTCATAGATAAGATGTGATGGGATGAATTAAATTTGGAGTAAGCTATTAAATTGCAAATTGGATAATATCCCAAGGGGATAGTTGGTGACGTAAACGTGCCCCAAGTTACCTAGGCAAGTAAACGGATGGGAGGGACACTAAATTGAGTAACCAATTTTAGGTGCCTACATTTTGCCCCTTTTTGTCAAGTAACTTGCGATAAGCAAGGTTATGAGACAAAAACAAAGGGATGGAAAAAGAGAAGAAATTGTGGTGATGCGATCCCCCTCAAACTAGGGATGGGATGAATGATAGAACAGACGGTCCCGAGTTTGAAAGAGGTAGATGAAAAATGCAGGATGCCCCAGTCGGATGCCTGGAGTAGATCTGATCATTGAGGACGCATTAAAAAAAAAAAAAAAAAAAAACAAGAGGGGAGCCACCTAAGGAACTCACATTGGTAGGGAAAACTAGCCGGTCTCCTCATGAGACGACGTTAGTGCCTACAGACCCGCGAGCGCAAGGAGAACTGCAAAATAGTCAGCCTCTAAAGAGACACATTGGTAGGGAAAACTAGCCGGTCTCCTCATGAGACGACGTTAGTGCCTACAGACCCGCGCAACTCTAAGCGGCCAAACGAAAAAGCGAGTGCTCCACGCAAAGGGAACAAACTCGAAATAGACAATGATATCGAAAAGATGCGCCGAAAGGCAACATTCAGCGCACAACAATGATCAGATAGACCAAAAAAAGCCAAGTATCAACACTATGGCAAGAAGAGATGGAAAATCGGCGGCGACTAAACTAATCGGCGCCGACCAAAAAAAAGCGGCGTCGACCAAAAAAATCGGCGCCGACCAATCCAGACGCATATAAATATGCGAACGGAAAACGTAAACGATTAATTTGCAACGTGACGATTGATGCAGAGAGAGATAGATTTGAGATTTGAACGCAATGGAAGCCTCTGGGAGCGGACAGAAGCGCAGGAGGACACGACCTGGGGTAAGTGATCATTTTCGACCCCTTCGTCGTTATTATTATTATTATTTTTTTTTTTTTTTTGTTTGATTTTTCATCCATATGGGAGGCCAGGGTCTGGTTTACGCCTGGCAAGGCAGTCGGCGCCGATTTTTGTAATCGGCGTCGATTGGTTTGGATCGGCGTCGATTGATAGAAATCGGCGCCGACTAGAATGAACGACGCCGATTTGACCAAATCGACGCCGATTGAAAGATGTTTAGCATTTCCTTCTTGTTTTGGATGTTATGGTTTTGGAAGATGTGATTTGGGGAAATAAGAGACTAATTATGCTTTGTGATGTCGTGGATGCAGGCACGAGAGGTTCTGCATATGAGGGATGCCATCCCTGAGCTGTTGGAGACGATCCTTCCGGATGTGACAGATGCAGACTGGCAGCATTTAGAGCGAGCCGGGCTCGGGGGTTTCAGATATTACAGACGAGTGCCACGGGATGTGGAGCTCATGCGGGCATTAGTGCGACGGTGGGACAGCCACACGTGCACATTTTGGTTTAGGACGGTGAGATGACTATCACCCATGAGGATGTATACAGATTCTCCGATTACCGACACGGGGACCCGATTGAGATCACACCCCGAGAGCAGCAGCAGAGGGCCCCAAAAGCGGTTGACAGAGACAGATCGATGACTCGAGATAGTATCCGGGGCAAAGTGAGGATATCCTCACAAAGATGAGCAGATAGCCCTGAGCGGGCGGATAGCCCCGATTCGATGGCTATATCTTATTTTGCCTCGCTGCACTCGGGAGGTGGAGATTACCATTGCTACGCTTAGATCACAGCGTGTGCGACATCTTGCAAAGATAGACAGATTTTTGCCTTCGCCGATGCCCCGATAGCTCGATTTACTATGAGCTATGGATGTACACTCACCGGCCTGGAGGACGTGGATTGACGTGAGCTTTGTGCTCCATCACGGGCGTGATGAGCACATAGCAGTTGATTAGGCCATCCGGCTTCCGTGGATGCCGCAGCAGGGGGTGGATTATGGATTTCGAGATGGCGGGCGACATGGCCGCAGGAGATACTGGCATCACCGAGTGGTATTCGAGCGCTTTCAGACGCTTACACCGCATCAAAGTTATCTGGAGACCATATCGGGCATTTCCGATATGGGTTGGTCAGATGCCCACTGGTAGCATTGAGACGGAGCCGAGTGGTCGAGGTCGCACTCGTATATGTGGAGCGAGTCCCATTCATGCGGATATCGAGGCGCTTTCTAGTACAGCATAATGACTCCCACATATACGCCATATAGGCGGGATGGCCGAGAGACAGATTTGCCGATTTTGATCCCGGCCGACCCACTGAGAGAGGCTCCACCCTCCGCAGACAGTGATGATGACGCGGGGGTGGATGAGGGCTACGCAGCGTGGTATGACACAGAGCTTCCACGACATCTCCCGTCCTCGATAGATGCTGGTGAGGAGGACATAGCTGCGACACTAGACAGACTAGAGGGAGAGCATGCCACACTGATACAGACACATCAGGTAGCTCTAGAGGAGATCAGGGCCTTGACAGAGGAGAGGGATTCCCTGATTGCGGAGAGAGACACCGCCGCCAGAGCTACGATACAATGATCCGATCCAAAGAATGGGACCGCTATTTTCGGCACAGGGAGGCCCTCAGGGCCAAATACGGAGAGACCGGTGCCATATCAGAGTCTGGCACACAGGGCACGGCTCTAGGAGGGATACCACCAGCAGCGCCAGCAGCCCCAGCAGCACCAGCAGCCTCATTACGAGCACCGGGTACTGTGAGCCTTAGTACGTACCAGTCTCTCCTTGCTGAGGTGAGATATTATGAGGATGCCCTAGCGCAGCATGCCCCAGATGTGCCTCGGTATGGGGCGAGGAGGAGAGCAGGGACGGCTACAGCGAGCGGAGCCTCAGGCGGAGGGAGCACTGGGAGAGATCGAGGTGGGCCGAGACCTCCAGCAGCAGGTGCATCGAGCTCGGTAGGCGGCGGCCAGGAGAGACAGCCGGGTGGAGAGGAGGGTGGAGGAGATAGTGTCCTCCACGCTTCGGATTTTACTATATAGAGATTTTTGTATTTGTATAGTGATGTAGCCTCGATTGGAAGGCATTGTATAGATGGCTCGATTAGAAGCCACCCATTTTTGTAAAAAACACACATGTATATATATAGATTGATCACGTTACTTGGCATATAATTGTACTCATGTTTTTTTTTTTTTTTTTTTGGTTTTGATATACATGGATAGATGGATATAGATAGATATTATTGGATAGATATAGACTGATAGATGATAGAAATAGATGTGATTGGATAGATATAGACTGATAAATGATATATGTGATGTGGATAGAACTTTGATAGATGGACATGATGTAACTTGGAGGTACATGTGTCTGATGTTTGGATTAGATATGGATAGATATAATGTATCTTGGATGTGCATTTTGATGGATAGATTTAGATATAGATAGATGTAACGTACCTTAGATGTACGTACTTTTCGATATTTTGATGGATAGATAGATAAATGTGTTTGATACATGGATGTAATTATAATGAGAAATGAATAAAGATAGATGTTTTGATAGATGATAGAAGATAAATTGTGATTGAATTAACATGTGAAATGTCAATTTAACAGGATGCAAGACAGAGAGATGGAGAATACTCCTTGCAAGAGCCTAAGATGAAAGCGGGAACAACCGTGACCTAGAAGAGAAGACACTCGGAAAAGAAGGGAAATGATAAGTCGGACTTCCAACCGACCATAGATAAAATCCCGATAAGAAACCGAAAGACCAAGCATACAAGGTCCTATATAAGATTAAAATAAACCTGACACTAACTAGTCGCAAACCAGATCTAGGATAGAAATGGAAAGAAAAGTAAGTAAGTATCTTGTCGGAACCTACAAGGGACAGAATACATGTCCATAGTGGGGAAATAGGATTCTCCATATGATCAACAAAAGGTCCTAAATCTCAGCTTCATGACTTTGACAGATAGGCGAACTGATCAATGCGGGAAGTTTGCTTGATATGGAAAGACTGATCGATGCGGGAAGTCTTTCAGTGATGCTATAAACTGACTGGAAGGCCGATTAATTACAAGAAGCCTTGAATTTTTCTTTTTTTTTTCGAGAAACAAATTATCCTTCAAGGGAGCGGTCTGTATTGTGAATTTTAATGATAGCCATCCTTCGAGGGTATGGTCTATTTTTTTTTTTTTTTTTTTTTTTTTAGAATTTGTGATTCACTTGATAATATATGGATAGCTGTCCTTCGAGGGATCAGTCTATCTTTTTGGATAGCATCTTTCTCCTCTTTTTTTTTTTTTTTTTTTTTTTTTTGAAACTTTTTTGGAAGAAGCTGAGTTTAGACCTAGATAGATCAGATGGAGGGGAAGAGAACATGGAAGAACATGTACTCTTGCCCCGAGCAGATCCGATTAAGATAAGTACTTGGGACAGATGAAGTGGTGATTAAGGTATTCCTACCATGAGGAGGAACATATCCAAAAGAAACGTGCAATGAGTAGAGCCGCGATACTCATATTTAAGGTAAACGAGGCAATAGGTGAGAACCACACAATTTCAAATCACCACGAAAGTAGATGACTCGGTTACTTGTGGACGGATGAAAGATCCGAGTTATGACTACTAGATTTGTATAAGATAGATTTTAACAAAGAGAAGGGCCGTAAATGCAAGGCATTAAGAGGTTCCGCTCAGTGACACCATCCATGGAGGATAAACGATAGGCCCTGCACTCCATATTTATGAGTGATAATGTAGGGGCCCATCCAAATTTGGGGCAAACTTACCACGTTGACTCCTTTCGAGTGTAGTGACATTTTGATTTTCTTTAAGAACAAGATCACCAATTTTGAAGTCACTTGTTGCACATGCTTGTTATAAGCACGCTTGACACGCCGAGATAGACTTGATGATGCTCAAGAGCGTTAAGACGCCGCTCATCTAATAATTCAAGTTGTGCTAGACGATTTTGACGATAATCCTCATCGAGACAAATTCTCCGAGAGAAACACGAGAGATGGGATTTGGACCTCTAAAGGAAGAACGGCCTCGAGCACTCCATAGACGAGAGAGAAGGGAGTAGCACCGTAGGGAGTACGAATGCTAGTCCGATAAGCCCAGAGAGCGAAAGGGATATGTAGATGCCAATCCCTACCAAATGACTAGTTACCTTTGCGAGGATATTACGCAAAGTTTTATTGAAGCTTCGGCTTGACCATTAGCTTGAGGATAGTATGGAGAAGAAAACTCGAGCTTGATATTGAAAGCGCTGCAGAGATTCTGCAAATCAGCGTTTTTGAAGGACTTACCATTATCTGTGATTAGCTTGTGTGGAACGCCAAAGCGACAAATGATGTGTTGATAGACGAAATCAACTATGGGTTTAGCCTTTGTTGAAGAAAGAGGGATAGCTTCTACCCACTTAGTAAAGTACTCAGTGGCAGTAATGATAGAATGATGACGCTGTGAAGAACGAGGATTGATGAGACCAATAAGATCAAGACCCCACTGCGAAAAAGGCCACAAATCCGCCGCAGTCAAAAAGCCCGACTAGGGATGTGCGTGAGATTGGAATGTTGGGCCGACACTTAACGCACTTCTTAGTGTATTCACAACAATCTTGATTAAGAGAAGGCCAATAATATCCCAAACGTAAAATACGCTTGGCTACAGCTAAGCCACTAAAATGTCCACCACAGATACCGTCATGGACCTCCTGAATAGCTTTAGATGATTCATGGGTTTTGAGGCATCGAAGCAAAATACCATCAAAGCCGCGTTTGTAAAGAATCCCGCCTAGGATAGTATAGCGATTGCGCGTTGGACAAAAGATCTTCTACCATTGGAAGTCGATCTGGAGGAAGGACCGAATGAGATAGATAATCAACTATCTCGCTGATACCACTCATCCCGAGTATGGGTCAGTGACAACATTGATTGACGTTAGTTGCCCAAGATAAGATGGTTGATCCAATCGCCAGCACGTACCACACATAAAGACGCGAGTCTTCGTAAAAGGCGGGATAAGGGAGGCTAAAGAGCCATGGTATCCGCGAATCGATTTGCAAAGACGCGAATGGCTTGATAGTGAACTTGTCGAAGATTGAGTTGAGCAAGAACGATGTCACGATATTTTTGAAGGATATCATTCTTGCATCGATAGACACCCGTGACCTGATTAACGATGAGTTCGTAATCACCGAAGATGTCAATATGACGAGCGCCGAGATTAACGGCATTTTGAAGACCTAAGACAAGAGCTTCAGACTCACCATATTATTGGTGCACTCAAAGTTTAATTTGTGTGCGATCGGATAGGCGTACTCCCAAGGAGGAATCATCACGAAACCCGCACCTCCCCTCACGCATTCGATCCATCAAAGAAGAGTTTTACTTTAAATGGAGATAGACCAAAATCAATTTGTTGGATAAATTCATCGGGGAACTGAGCAAGGGGGTCACGAGTGTCCGGAAGAGGAGCACTAGCTAGTTGATCTGCAATAACCTGACCCTTGATAGCCTTTTGCGGGATAAACTCGAGGTCAAACTCTGTCATGAGCATAAGCCAACGGGTGATGCGATCATTGTGATAAGGCTTTGCATGGATTGTCTTAAGTGGATTGACACTTGTGACGATGTAAGTTTTGTGATTAAGAAGATAATGACGAAGCTTAGAAGTTGCAAAGAAGAGAGCGCCACATAGTTTTTCAGCCTCGGAGTAACGTGCCTCATACTCATGGAGGGTGCGACTGATGTAATAGACAGCTTGTTCTTTACCACAAGCGTCCCGATGCGAGATCATGGCTCCCAGAGCATGGTCAGTCACAGAGATATAAAGATAGAAAGGCTCCCCCTCGCGTGGAGGTGTAAGCACGGGTGGAGAAAGAAGATAAGCTTTGAGATCATCAAAGGCCTTTTGGCAATGCTCATCCCATTTGAAATGAACATTCTTACGGAGAAGATGGTGAAAAGGTTGACAACGGTCCGACAATTGGGAAATAAAACGACGACCGATCAAGACGCCCTCGAGACTCATGGAGTTGCTTTAAGTTAGGGACGGGGAGGCATCTCAAGGATGGCTTTTATTTTTGCGGGTCTACTTCAATACCCCGATGGAAATGATAAACCTAAAAGTTTACCAAAGGAGGACGCCAAACACGCATTTAGATGGATTTAGACGAAGACAGAAAGCGGATAAGCCTCTCAAAGAGAGGCGCAAGGATGAAAAGATGATCCCGACGGACGGCGCTTGACTTGCGCGAGGAGATCGTCAACATAATCCTCTGCGCTTTGTGTAAGAGGTCATGGAAGATTACGTCATTGCTCGCCGATAGGTTGCTCCGGCATTCTTAAGACCGAAAGGCATGACACGATAGCAAAAGGTCCCCAAGGAGTTATGAAGGAAGTCTTATGTTGGTCTTCTCTCGTGCGATGAGGATTTGATTATATCCAGAGAAACCATCCATAAGAGAAAGCATCTCATGACCCGCAGCTTAAATCTACGAGTTGATCGATATTAGGAAGAGGAAAATCATCCTCGGGACAGCAAGATTAAGATCCCTAAGTCGGTACAAATTCGAATCTTCCCAAAGAGCTTTAGTTACTCGGTACTACATCGACACCCATTATGGATAATCGATGGGTTGATGAAGCCACCGAGAGCAAGCGTTGTAATTCTTCTTTAACAAGAAGGGCTACTCTAGGGTGCATTTTACGCAATTTTTGCTTGACTGGTTTGATGTTGGGAATGGTAACGATATTATGGACCACAATATCGGGATCGAGCCCTGGCATATCTTCATATGACCAAGCAAAGGCTTGACGATGTTTGGAAAGGAAAGTGGTAAAGTCCCCTAATTCTTGTGGATTAAGGGATTGGCCGACCTTAATGATGCGAGGGTCTTCAGAAGTCCCTATATTAAGGTCGATAGTGGCCTCGCTGAGAAGGGTAGACGTGTCGAAGGAATGGTTTTGGGAAGATATGAATCCTCCGCCTCTGATAGGTGAGGACATAATCGTCGTCCGCACAAAGTGATGGATAGTGTTGATAGTAGGAGAGTCGTCTCCAACTATTTCAGGGAAGATTAATGGTATAGAAGTGGACCGATTGTTAGTCTCATAGACTAACGGCCCTAAGGAAATGGTATTGATCAAAAAAAAAAAGTTAGGTGGGATGGAAATGTCGTCATCCACATCAAGTGATGCTTCTGATTTAGTGGGGGAAGGTGGTTCTTCAGTAGGAAGAGGTTCATCAAGAATAGTGACGGTGGCTTTTGAAATGGGTTTAAATCCCAAACCAAATTTTTGATGTGGCATGAGAGTGGGAATGGATTTGAGGTCATGTATACCTTGTTCGTATTTTCCAAGGCCAAAACCTTTCCACGCGCATCGATATAGATAAGTTTTTGCAAACGTGGGATTCTGTAGATAATCAAACCCTGTTAGGTAAGGTTTGGCTCTAGGAGGAGAATCCGGGCGATAATGAGGTGTATCAAGACCACCGTAGATGAAATTGGTCTGTTGATTGGGCAGACCAATGGTGACGATGCGACCGAGACCTCGTTTGATATTCAAAGTTGTTTGTCCGGTCTACCATACTCATTAGGTTTGAGATGGGCATCGAAAGAAAAGAGAGGAAGCTCTCCTAGTGAGAAACGCTGCAATGTCTCTTCCAGATTTTGTAAATCCGGTAGTTTGGTTGCAGGTATAGAAGAAGATGAGGCCCTGTCCGGAGAACATAGATTTTCTTTTAAAGGGGCAGATCGTGTGGTCATGTCGCATTGTGCGGAAGGAAAAGGATCTCCTGGATGAGTATATATTTTGCCTTCATATTGATATTTTAGGCATCGATGGAGGGTGGATGGGACACAATGCATTGCGCGAATCCAGGAGCGTCCGAGGATCATGTTATAGTGGAACTTTCCTTCGACAATATAGAAGAGTTCATGAAGCAGCTTCTTACCTACTCGAATGGGTAAGACCACAGTTCCTAAAGTGACTGCTAGCTGATCGTTAAATGATCGAAGGGCGAAAGGTGGGGGTGACACCACATTCTTCGGTAACTTAAGTTGTTCGAATGTGTGGGAGGAGATGACATTGAGAGCAGCTCCACTATCGATCATAACACGTTTTAGGGTAGTGTTATTGATTTGGACTGTGATGAAAAGGGGAGCTTCCAAATCCTCTGAAGAAAGAGGAGGAATTTCCGAATCCTCGAAAGAAATGGCGGTTGATGGTCCATTCACTCCAACAACTAACTCGAAGGGTCAGCTCATCGAATTTATCGCGATGCGACGCAGATTATCGATTAGAGCCTGGCGATGTTGTGGGGAGGATTGGATGAGGTCAAAAAGAGACATTTTGACCGGAGCCTGGGTGAGTTGTTTCATAACACTCTCCTCAACGGATACGGGAACTTGAGCCCGAGGTGCAGCACGAATGGAGACCTTGGGTCGTGGGGCTGATGAGGAAGGAGACACGCCTTCAGGGGCTGCAGAAATGACAACCCGTGGTCTAGATGTTGAAGATGAAGATGGGTTATCATAATGTTGGGTTCTAGTGGCGATATGGATTGTGTCAATTTGGGAAGGAGGGAGATCAAGTGGAGTGGAACCACTAGAGGTCTGAATGGATGGTTGAGGTTCGGATGAGGCTAGGGTGACAGGAGGTACTTGTTCCTCCTCCAGCAAGAGGTCACTTTCTTCCAGAAGGTTCTTGACAACGGCTTGAAGAGCTTTACATCCCTCAGTGCCATGACCTGGAGTACGGTGGTAAGCACAAATCAGATCAGAGTTAAACCAGGTAGGTTTCACTCCTTTGGGGTTATAAGGTTTAATCGGAGGAAGGGTTATAGATGCAGATTGGATAAGTTGATGAAGGATTTCGGTATAGAATCCGGTAGACGAAGAGGAGGATAGAGATGATGAAGATGGTTCTTTTACCTTAATCGACTGCCGAGGTAAGAGAACTTGCATGTTAGGTTGAACAGTCTGTTTAGGAATCCTCTTATTTGTTTGGACATTTGGAGGAGCAGTCTTGGGTGCTTGGGATGGGAGTAAATGAGACATGATTGACTTTGGTGGAGGAGGAGCCCCTAAAATAGACTTTGAAGGTGATGGAGATGTGATAAATTTTGTGGTCTTTGGAGACAAAGGGGGTTGTTTGGTTGAATTTACTGATGACTTAGATGATGTCGGTTTAGAAGAGGAAGAAGCCCCCAAAGTAGGTGAAATTGGAGGAAGATAGGGTGCTTTGGTTGTTGGTACCGAAGATGAGGATCTTGATGGAAGAGGTGGCATCTTTTTGGTAGGTAAGTCTACTTTTAGGGGTGTTGATGAAGAAGAAGATGATGACTTTGATGGATGTGTAGAAGAAGACGCCTTCTCAACGGGCAAATCCAATCGTTTATGAGGCGTGGAGAGAGATTTTTGTGGAAGAGCACCAAGGGTCTTGATGGTTCGAAATATGGGTTTTCCCTTTTCAGGGATGGTGACAACTTCCACGGCATAAGGTGACTGTAACCTTTTCGGAGGAAGCAAGTGGGGAGGTACTGATGGTGTAGTGTTAGATTTTGGTTGTCGCGGTTTAGGTTGAGGAATCGAGTGTGCAGGTGTCGGTGTTACTTCTTTTGATTTTTCCTTAATAGGTGAAGTAACACTATTGATGGGAGAAGGGAGTGATGAAGAAGGAGTGCTCATGGAGGAAAACTTCTCGATGTAGTTGGAAAAGAGATAGGAAGGGTCAAGATCAAGACACTTCCGTCGAAGTCGGCACAATTATGGGTACATTCACCAAAGGCATAGTTGCAAGCGGGAATGGGAGCAACGGAAGTAGATGTGTCCGTAGTGGAAACTCTGGAGGATGTGATTGCCTCGAGCATCAAAGAATGTCCGATGATGAGACAGATGAGGATGACACTGCCTCTCGGTATGGATGGAAGATCTGACGAAGGAGCGGAGAGAGATGAATCCGTGCTTAGCAATGTAGGAATATTCAAAGGTGGGCTATCGGAAGATGGGGATTTTCAAAGATTGGTGAAGTGGGAGAGGGTTCTGATTCGATTGCCGTGTTTGTAGATGACGTGGTTTCCGGCGGATTCTTCAAGAGAAATGACATTGATAATATGGGTGTTTGGTTTTTGAGATTCCGAAGAATTATGATTTGGGGCATGATTGGGGAAGGGTTGTTTAAAAACGTCCAAAGGCTTGATTTGGGGAGCATTTGGGTTATCCAGATAAGCTCGCCTTTATCAATGAATTTTTGGACAAGATTTTTGAAAGTCCGACATCGCTCAATGTCATGACCTTTGTTCCGTGATAATGACAAAATCGCTTTCCCTAACCGTAATGGACGCTTCTCGCTTTCATCAATGTCCTAATGGGGGAAGTTCGATCATGCGAACTTCCAACATTTTTTCTAAGATAGAGGCATAGGATTCCCCCAGGGAGCAAAGGATCGAGATGATGAAGCCCTTTTCGAAAGGCATTTAAGGGTCTCTTCGTGGTGGTTGATTAGAGTACTATCGCTTCTTGATGTTTTTAATACGATAGTATTTGTGGACCCTTGATTCTTATCTTTAGGAGGGAAAGAATTTGGTTTGGTGAACCGAGAAAATCGGGTTTAGACTTGGAACGAAGTTTTAGTTTTCCTTGTTCAATGGCACGAGATTCGAGCTCATGTGCCATCGTGAAGGCTTCTTCAAAGTATGAAAAGTTTGGATTCTTAACGTGGAAGAAATGTGACTAGCACAAGATCGGGTGAACAACTCGATCTGTTGAGATTGAGGGAGGGAGAAGGACAATTGGTTGATTATCCCTCTCCAACGAGCGACAAAGTCTCAATAGACTCATCGTCGAATCCGAATGTCAGAAAGATCTCGTGATTGAGATCTTATGGGCAATATTTATTGAAAAGTTTTCAACAAACATTTGGGCCAATTGAGAGAAAGAAAATAATGAATGTTGAGGAATATTATCAGACCACCAAAGCGGACCCGCTAGAGACATATAGGAAAGGTACTGAGCATGAGCTCCCGATCTTGACAATGAGATAGCAAGCATGTTTGAATGCTCGCAGATGTTGTCAGGGTCTTCCCGACTATGAAATCTTGAAAATTTGGGAAGTTCCCATTGGGGAGGATAAGGCTTAAAAGCCACCGAAGGATGAATGGGTTCATTGCATACTTCTTCAAAGGAGTATGAAGGGCGGGCTCCTTTTGTGGAGGCTTCCAAGTCTCGCAATTTTCTTGAGAGAAATTGAACCACATCCGATTGGGGAGGAGGTACATTGGTTTGTCCTATATGAGAAGCAAGTAGTGGGTGTTGTTGAGGTGTCGATGGGGGATTCATCTGTTGTTGGATAGGATGATAAGAGGAATAACCAGTGTTCAAGTGACACCGGTGGGGTATTTACTTGTGAGGCGCTTGCGTGATAGGCAAAGCCGCGAGATAATAAGTGGTTGAGCAAATAAAGGTCAGTGGGTGACTGATGGAGCCCGTGATCGGTGGACTCCTATGTTTGTTGATTGAATCGGGATAGATTGAGGAATATGAGTGTTGGTTGGATTGGTCATGTTGGGGAACAAGACCTGAAAGGGGCCTTCTATTGCCGAATTAGGTATCAAGGGTGCCGATACTAGAGGATGGGCGAATGTCACAGTGCTGGAATATTGGAAGAAAGACCCCCTAGAGGACGAGAAGTAGGAGCCAACTGCCTATTCGGAGGGGGTTGACTCATGAAGAGGTATTGACCTTGAGAAACGATAGAGGGCATAGACGAATTGACGGCAATGTGCGGATGTGCAGACGCATTTACTATAAAGAAGGGCGTAAGACCTCTCAGAAATGGGTTGTGGAATATTCGAGGTAACTGCAGTGTTAGGGATAGGTAAGACTAATTGAGAATTAGTCGACATGGTAGGTGGAAGAGAAAAGGGAGGCATAGGGACCTCGCCCTTCTCCGTGGCTCGAGGCAAGAGAGAGGATGAAAACTGCTCTACATAGGCCTGGGATGAACCACGAGGATAATCGTACACTTGTTGGATTGGTGGTCCTTGATCAGATATTCGAATGGACTTGTGTACTAGGTAGTCCATGAGGGCTACCGGATTGCGATCAAGGAGAGCCTGAAATTCAGGATCTCCGCGAGGAATAGACTCCGAATCAGAAGATATTTCTGATGGACTAGGAGAAGCTGGACGTGATGGGATTGTTTTGGCTTGATGGAAGGGATTATACGACCATGAGGGGGAACCAACTAACAGTGGTCCCGAGGAAGATGGGAGGGTGCCAAACATCCACGCCGGTGGTGATTTCGAGGAAGAAGGAACTCTGTTGGGCCATTTTCCTAGATTGTGACCGGTGATAACCGTCATAAACAAGCAAGAAAGAAGATTGTCCTAACTAATGCACAAACAATTCAAGCAAATAAGTGATTATCTCCTTTAAATTTTGATGCTTTTAAGAAAAGAAAATGTTAGGGAAGGCTTTTTAGAACAGAACTACTCGATAGCCAAACTAAGGATGGTTTGGGTAATGTTTGGTGAGGAGTCCCGAAGGCACTTCAAAAAAGACCGGACGTGGCTTGATATAGGGCCTACCCCGCACTTCACACACCGCGATAAGGAGTCGGGTGCTTTGCCAATATATACCAAAATCTTCCGTGAATTTATAGCGCTGCCCGAGTACCGCGTGGCTCTTCCTCTCGATATCACTTCCAAGTAGGCGAGGCCAGGAAGGAGTTTTGTTTAAATGCTTTATACCTAGTGATTTTGGCTTTGTGTGCAAGGGTGAAAAATAAAAATCAAATAGTGTCACTACCGATTTTGATCAATTCTCCAACCTAATTAAGACTAGATGAAAAAGCACGCAAAGAATGACAAAGAAAAGGTTCTTTTAAGCACTTAAAACGAAATGTTTGATTTCGATGAAGACAATTCAAACAAGTTCTTTCCCAAATGCGATTAGGTTCTTTTTAAGCACCAAAAACTGAAGTGTTTGGATGTGATAGACAACCAACAAAGAAATCCTAAAAAGAAGAAAACACCGAAAAAGAGGAATACCTGTAGGTTTAGCTCTCCAAGGTGTGTGGACTTCAAAAAGCGCGTTGTTGAGCTCTTCCCCTCGAACAATCCTCGAACAAGCAAAGTGCTCCGCAAGAAAGGATCAAGCAAACAACAAACAAGATCCGGAAAGATACATCCAGATAATGGCGAAACGAAAAACTTCTATTTTAAGAAAATAGAAAAATTTCAAGATAATGATTTCGCCTAAGAGCAAAATTGAAATGATGAACAGAAATGCTCAAATAGGACTGATAGAAATCAATGAAGAAAAGGAACAAAGTTCAAAACTAGGAAAGAAGTGAACTTAATAAGGGACTTTGGTTCAAGTCCCACCGGCGCGTGCGAATGTAGATCAAGAATTTCGCGCTTGTTACCCTCGTCCAAGTTAATGCACCAAACTAAACACAAGAACCCCCGAAAACCTCAATGAAATTGATACTTGATGAAGATGTAGACGGATGAGGAAGCCGATGTAGACAAGACGGCGCACACGAGCAATTTGCACAATAGATCCGAGTAACTCCGCATAACACCGATGCTTGACGTAAAAGATGGCGTTAGAAGATATATGGGTGGACCGCCCGAGAAGCGGTCCGGAAGCGATGGGCTTCTTGCGGATGTCACCACGTTTTCAATAAAGAAAAGGAGCATACATGATAAAGGATGTAAATAAAGACTAGATTTTCTCGATCATGCAGTAATAAAACAGAAACCGAATGTACAGATGTAAAGTACGTAAAACAGGAACAGGAAATAATACTGGATTTGTGTTACCTCGTGACCTTTACCTGTCTCTGGAGAAAATCGGCGCCGATGGGTCTAATCGGCGGCGATCGATATGATCGGCGCCGACCGAGACCGATCGGCGCCGATCGACAAGATCGAAGTCAATCAAGGCGATCAACAATCGTGGGGACTCATGCGATAGGATTGAGGATCGGAAGGTGAATGTGGTCTCATTGGATGTGTCGGTTGGCGAGACACTCGAACAGGTCACCGATGATGATGGTGATGCGACGCTGATCCGACAGTGACAGAGCAGTAACGGTGCTCCTCTCGTGGATTGATTTGGACAGATCTGCCCTAATTTGATACAATTGATGCTAAGAAGATCTCTCTTCTTTCAACTGTATCTTCGCTCTTCTCTCGCTTTTTTTCGCTCGCTCAAATCTCTTCCGCTCTCTTCCGTAGTCTCTTCTGGCCGTTAGAACCGAGCTCTGGGCTTGCTTTTATAATCGGCGCCGCTCTAGAAAATCGGCGCCACCATATGGGTCGGCGCCGATCGCGGAGAAGACTCCCTAGGTGGCCAAATTGATCGATTCGAGAAAGATAAGACTTATCCCGACTACGGGGAAATATCCCGCTTAGGGAAGATTAAAAATGGATGCAATGCATGGGTAGAATAAATTTGGGGTGGATAAGTGATTAAGATGCATGGGGAAAAGCGTAATCAAATATTTAATATTTAATCACTCATAGATAAGATGTGATGGGATGAATTAAATTTGGAGTAAGCTATTAAATTGCAAATTGGATAATATCCCAAGGGGATAGTTGGTGACGTAAACGTGCCCCAGGTTACCTAGGCAAGTAAACGGATGGGAGGGACACTAAATTGAGTAACCAATTTTAGGTGCCTACACTCTCTTCTCATTTTCTCATAAATTGGAGTGTTGGGCTCATATAAAAAAGAGGAGTAGTTTTGTAACAAAGCTCTGCCAAAATTGCTTTGTGAAGCCAATGTGTTGTAGGCCCTTGTTGTGGACTCCTTGCATGGTGATCCAAGCCCTTATCTTGTAATATCGTGAAGCAATAAAATATAAGTTTGTGGATGCATCTTCCCTTGCTGTGTTTTCTTGCATTTTTCTTGCCCCTTCAACCTTGATTACAAGAATATTGTGTCTATTATTATGTTCTTGCAGGGATCCATTATCATTGTGTATGTTTGAAATAGTGTGGGCTTTGCTTCTGTATCTCTAGCATTTGAATACTACTCTCACACCATCCTTTTCTGGTGTATCACCGCTTTAGTGTAGGGTTTCATTTTATGCATTCTCTCTCCTTGGTCCCTTGAAAATTTAAATTAGAATAGTTAGTTTCCCCTGCATTAGAGTAGATTATGGCAGGTAGTTTAAGAGAAAGAACCAACTTTATCTAGAGGTCTATCTCAAGTAGCAAGTCCCACAACTTGGAGATAGTACCCATGTTATCCAATCACACCGCGAGCTCAAGTATGTGCACTTGTATAAACATAAGGGTGCTGTGATTCGGTGATAACATTAACCTTACCATTTATGGAGTTAGTAGAGTTATTACTTTCTTAGTATCCTAGTGGACTAACAAGTATTACAAAGTTAGATCTATATTTTTTACTTGTCATTGAATGCATTCCTTGTGGGACCGGAGCTGACAAAAATGGAGAGAGTGAAATAGTTTTTCTATGACTTAAACTCTTGTTAATAAACTTCCTCTTAGCTATATGTGTTACGTTGATTACTAAACACATAACACCTTGGTCTTTCATGAAGGTTTTTTAGTATAAATATGTCCTCTCACCTTAAACTCATATATAGTTGAGGCTTAGAACCTTAGGTGTTATTGGAATTAAACTAAACCTCAGTTGATTAGGAGGTTAACTTGGGGTTCATGTGTAGTTATAATACTTCCAATCATATACTTCTTCAAGATGCTAGAAAAGTACTTTCATTACTCTTTATGTTATACAGTGATGCCAAAAAGGGAGCTAAGAAATAATGTAAATGAAATGAGAAACAAGAGTATATGTTTTATTGGTTTAGACACAAATTTTTCTCTTGAAGTCCTTATGGTTGATTTAAACATTGACTTTTTCTAAAGAAAGGTTACAATTTTTTCTTGGTGGGACTAGGCATTTGAGCTAATATAGAGTCCACTAAAAATAAAATAAAATAAAATTCTGTCATGTAAATGCTTAATTGAATCAAACTAAATTTTGAACTAAAACAACCATAGTATGAGAAAAAATGTGCTTCTAATGGAAGGAATTTTATAGGAAAGGGAAACTTGAACCTTCACCTCCTTTGAATCACATTATTTCTCCCTCGTCAACTTATGGTTGGTCCTCTTGCATAATGAGGATAAAATTAAATGTCAACTAAACATATTTTGAGAAAACAATCTGTAACATAAGAGCGATATAATTAGGAACTTTGTATGCAATTTGAAATATGGAAAATAATAATGTAAGTTATGGAGATCATCATATGGGACAAATAGAAAATTGAAATGGTTGAACAATAAGTTGAATGTGGAATAAACTCATGAATCTGTAGGTGGTAAAAGGAAAAAATTAATATTACATAATAATGTTATCGGAATGTTAATCGTAACAAACATGTAATCATGGTAATGATGTGTTGTGGGTTTTCCAATCCTTGTGTCCCTTTTCTTGTGGTTGGGTTATTTCTAGCATTCATTCATAGGGGAAAGTGTGGCGTTGACATGTATATAGTGTTGTCATGTGTCTATGTGATTTGATGACTTATGTAAGTGCCATATGCATTGTTGAGTTACTGTATTTGGAACATTGTGGTGTTGCATAGTGAGAAATGTAAGTAAAAAAAAAAATTATCCTAGTATTTCTACTATTGTATTCGTGTGTGTAAAATGTGGGAGTTATATATATATATATTGGAACCTTGTGGTGTTGCATAGTGAGAAATGTAAGTAAAAAAAAAAAATTATCCTGGTATTTCTACTATTGTATTCGTGTGTGTAAAATGTGGGCGTTATATATATATAACGCCCACATTTTACACACACGACAGACAATAGTAATATATATATATATATATATATATATATATATATATATATATATATATATATATATATATATACATATATTATATACGCCCACATTTTACACACACGAATACAATAGTAGAAATACCAGATAATTTTTTTTTTTTACTTACATTTCTCACTACAACCACAAGGTTCAAATACATAACTCAAAAATGCATATGACACTTACATATATACCAATGTAAAATCGGTCAATATTTAATGTATTGAGTGCAATTTTATTGTATACGAATTGACTTTTCTTTATAGTTTGGATAGTGGGTTGGGGGAGGGGGCACTCCAAACCCAACCCATATGAATATGGGTTGGGGTAGGGCAATTTCCCCCCCAACCAACCAACTATATTAATTAAAACAAACATTGGGTGGGGCCGAGCCCACACCAAACTAACCTAAATAATTGTAGTCAATATGCGGACGAACTCTTGTTTAACACATTCTCGATTCTTTGTAACCATGGCCTTATTAATTGCTAAAAGTATTGATAAAGTATAAATATATATATATATATATATATATATATATATATATATATATATATATATATATATATATATATATATAAATAAATTAAATAAATCAAAATTTGGGTTTATTTATTATGAGAAATTTGTATATATATATATATATATATATATATATATATACACACACACATGCACCCACATTAGTGTATATGTGTATATATTAGACATGCATATATACTCAAACAATAAGAGGAGGAGAGTGCATTTATTACAAAATTAAAACTTGATCTATTGGGCAAATGCCATATACCCAAATGGGTGTTTTCATCGAAACAAATTTACAACAAATAACAAATGAAATTTACAATCAAACCCTAGGAGAGGGTGGTATAAAAATGAAAAACAAAAATGAAATAAGAATGGGGTGTGTGTATCCATACCAAGCTCCTTCCTCTTCTATGGCTTCCTCTCCTTCCCTTAAACCTAAAAAATAGAAATGAGAAAATAAGTCAAATGAAGGAATAAAAGACCCATAGATATGATTAGGGTTGTTTTGGAATTTCTTGATCCAATGGCTTAGATTGGTTCCATCCAATGGCAAATATTTTTCCCTAAAAATGTTAGGTGGGAGTTAGGTGAGATTATCATTTAAAAGCATTTGTAAAGTTTGAATAGGGCAACTTGAGTGGTGTTGAAGCTAACTTTAAATTCGTTACCCATTATGTTTTATTTAGTAAATTAAAAATAAATAAAAACCTATGAACCTTTTAAATTAATTATGCCAAATTCAACTTTAATATTTAGACAATGACTATTATTATGGGTTAAATTTTATTGTTAAAGGAGGGTAAGGTTAAATATTTTTCTATAGTAATTACTTATTAAATGGATAGAAACTGCATTATTGAATTAATTAAGAATTGATAAGAATGGATTTTTTAAACCTAACTAAAAATTAAATAAGATCAATTAATTGTTTGTTTTAACATTATTTGGTTAATTGTGAACTTTTCTAAACATTGCAACATAGCATATAGGAAAAATATCCATAAGTGGAGGATCATGCACCTTTGCATCATAGTGCAGAGGATAGGGCAGAGAATTCCCACGTGGAGTCGGTTAGACGTGGGTCACCTCCTAAAGAGCACAAAGATAGAGCTACGGGACACAGAGATAGTTCTAGGATCCCTGGGCCTAGAAATGATAATGCAGAGATACCTAGGGGATGATAGTCGATAGCAATGGATCACATTAGAGATATATTGAAGTTATACCCACCTAATTTTGCTGAAGACAAATGCAGATTTTAGGAAGAGGCATTATTGTCTAGCTTGAGTGGATGCTTGAAGCTATGTCCTTGTTATAGTAACATGAAAGCTCATTTGTCCATCCACCTTCCTAGAGATGGAGCTGAAGTTTGGTGGAGGACTGAGGAGAAGAAGATCAATGTTGATTCAAAGACAGTTACTTGGGAGATCTTCGAGGAACATTTCAGGAGTAGATACATATCCAGGAGATTCATCCAACAACAGATAGATGAGTTTCATAATCTTCGACATGCTTCCATGATAGTGGTAGAGTATTGGGGATGGTTTTTATATCTCCTTTAGTATGTGGATTACAAGCAGCATGAGCAAGTTAGAGTTCACAGGTTCATCAGGGGCCTGAACTTAGACTTGGGTGGGGAAGTGTGCATTCATTGCCCACAAAAATTATCAGAGGTCGTGGAGAAGGAATATATTGTAGAGGAAACCAAGTGGAAGACGTAGCAATCTCGTGAAAGAGTGGGGAACGAAATACATTAGTCACAAGATAGTATATTGAGGGGATCAGCTCCTCCTCCTAGCAGATACATATCAGCATGGTCTTCCTTCTGGCATCCTTTATAGGTCTTAAGTCTCCGAACTAACACTAGGTCAACATATCAAGTTATGTTTAGGTAGAAATGGATGCTTTGGGCTATTTTTCAAATTATTGCTTAGAGGTTTTTGTTTTATAGGTCTTAACACTACTATAAGAGGGGGTATTTTGAGACATTAATTAGAGACAAAAATATATTTTTGTCTCTAATATTCTTCATATATATTTATGGTATCTTTTATATCAATTTCTAATTAAAAAAATGCACACTTATACAATGTGGTGGTGAATTACAAGGAGGGAAAATTATTGCGGCAGTGAGAAGTAGGCAGGAGATAGTTGGTCGGTTTCATTAATCTCTGCATGCAAAACAATGGCAAGTAGCTGGTGGTTATACTGCAGATCTTAGGTGAGTACAGGAGGCCAGGTTGAGTAGAGGAGGCCAGGTTGAGCAGGTATTCGCCATGATTTTTATTTTGCCCTCTTCTATTTTATGGTGGTGTACATTATTTGTCATTGATAATGCATTTTTGATTATTTTTACCTACCGAGTAGCACTAGAATTTTCAAGCCCCACAGCTTTTGATCTGCAATGATCTACTAGAATGGAACACAAAGAGCTCTGTAAACTATTGCAGTGTTACCCACACCCACCTCCTCCAACAGCTTTATAATCGAGGACTTCACCGGATACTTCTTCACATATCTCTACTGAACCACACCTAGATTTAGCAAAAATTTTCTCTTGGATGGCAAAGGCAATAACCTCCCTCTGAAGCATCCCCCATTGCCTCTGTAAGGCTCCATCTCTATGAAAGGATGATCGTGAGGGTTATACTTTCTCAGAAGGTCGAGTCATAGAGGGGTCCATCTGTTGGACACCTGTTCCTTCTACCCCAAAGGGTATAAAAAGAAATTTTAGAGCCCCAAGCTAAATATACAAACAAGGCCACAACAGGGTAAAATAGGAAACATGAGATAGAATGGAGAGATACAAAATGAAGGAAAAGATCAAGAGTTCCGCTAGGGAAAAAACGTCATCAGAAAACCAATCGCAACCCAATCCCAACCCCTAGGGATCGAGAAGAAAACATCATGTTACAAAGAAGGGCATCTACTGTCACAGTTTTCTGAAGAATCATGCCCTGAAAAATCCCAACCCCTAGGGAATGAGAAGAAAACATGAAAAGCTGCTCGTGTTCTAGACTCATAAGTTGCTGAAGAAATAACAAATTACTCTTGTAAATCTACAAGTTTTTGTTTGATAAAAGATATAATTTTGGAAATATGGTTTTTATTTGACTGTATTAAAGATGAAATTGAGAAGAAATAAAATAAGCTTTTCCTTCAGTTGTTTGGTTTCTTGTTGATCTATGAAAAAGGATTTCTATTTTTTCACTAACAAAATATAGGTGTGAAGAGTTTTATCGCATCATAAGGTCTACCATGTTCTGAATCATGCATGTTAGTACTCTTGTGGTCATTGAATAACTTGTAAACCCTAACTAGAGGCTGTGTTATACAATGTCGAACTGTATGGATAAGTACTATTATAGTCTCTCTCAAATAGCTATGAAGTACTACCTCTGTAAATGAGTTTGGTTCCTGGCTTTTCCTGGACTGTAATTTGCTTGAGCATGACATATCCTATTGTGTTGAGTGGAAAGGAATGCCTTGTGGGCTACAATTTGACCGATTCAAGACTTTAAAAATGGTAATAAGAACACCGACTGAGATGTTAAATATAAAATGACTAGTCTAAGCTACTGATTGATAGATAAATGAGAAAGTGAATGCTTTAGCTACTTCAGATTGATGTATGAAACCTTTTAGCTTATCTACAGCCTAGATAGAATTTATATCCAACCTCACTTAGATCTGTACTTTTTTTTTCATACCAGGTATGTATGAATTTGCTAGATGTTTGAGGGAAGAAGTGTTGCTATCTTTATGTACTACACAGTACTGAGAATTACTGCAATAGTCATTGACAACTAGACTAATTCTTCCCCTCACCAGAAATCACAAGGGTTATCATATTTAAATGAAATTGGTTGTTGTCTCTTTGAAGCGTGGTAAGAATTTCAAGCTTTATGCATTTATGAGTGTGTTTGAATTACCATTATGAGCATTGTTTGGAATTTGCCTTCACAATACAGTAGGCCTGTGTAACTTCTCAGGAGGATATTTGATCTTCATAGTTAAGTCTTCTTGACCTAAGAATTCATATTTCCCACTTGAGGACAATCATAGATATGTAAGTTATTATGGAAATATATAGTTTTTGGATTCTTGGGATTAAATATGGGCATCTTATAGAACATAATCTTCTCCTTGGAAGCCGTTGGTCTTGGGATGGGTGTTGGTTGTATATGATGTTGAAGCTGGTATGCTCTTGTATACATCTTTTGCCTTTGTAGCATCGAATGAGTAAACCATGCTTGAATTTTGGTAGGATGTATAGTTACTTCATGACAAAGATATAGTATTTGTTACTAGATGTAGCAAGGGTGGTTTGGTTTGTATACAAGAGCGGGGCATCTAATGTCGTAGTTTTCGAAAAATCATGTTACTGAGAAAAAAAGCTGGTTATAAGTTGGGGAATTTGTGAATGAATTAAGTTTTATTAGGTAGCATAGACCTTCAGGAACTCACTAAAGCCTTTGAAACCCAATAATACTCATAAAACTTCAAATTCATCCTTCTCGGGTAAACCCAGAACTGTAAACCCTTATCTAGGGTTTGTGAGCAAGAAAGTCATTTTGAAGGAGGTATAACCAGTGAAATCCCATGAAACTTGGTAGATATCTCTGTCCTAGGGCCTTTTAACATATTTTTGTTATTTGGAGTCTAAACCATTCTTTAGTTGTATGGAAACTCTGATAGTTTTCATCAAGAGTTTGATAGACCTAATCGGACAAAAAGGTGTTTAAGAAAAGTGTAATTTGCTTGGAATTTGTTAAAGAAACTTCTTGGAGAATTGAAGGAGGATAAAGGGTGTCTTAAAAAGCCCTTAGTTTTTTTTGAAACTCCTTAAAATTGATTTTCATTAAGGAGAACCAGGTTTAAAATGCTACTAGCATTGGAAAGAATAAGTGCCAAATAGACTAAGCATAGTGTCTTAAATCCTTTCACATGCCTTCTCTGCATCAAGGGGCATCAGAAGGTCAATTATAGATGTTTGAAGTGAAGGTGTGTGTTTTTTATTTCCTATCAGGAAAGCATGACTGGAAATCAAATATGCACATTTTCATGATCTTGAGTGTGCCTTCATCGCTAATGCTAAATGCAGGTGCATCAGAAGGTCAATCATAGATGTATGAAGCTTAGGTGACTGTGTTTTTTCTTTGTTATTGCTACAGAAAGCAATAGAAAAATTTAATAGAGGTCAAAGGAGGATCGTCTGGAGAAAATAAACATGCAAGTACAACCACCAAAAAAACGTTCTTCATGAAAAATGCTATCATGAACATGGAGAATAAGAGACATTACTCAACAAGAGAAATTTTGACTACAACTTGAACTATCATAACTACACTAAACCACACTAACAACAAGCTTATGGATAAGGCAAGTGATGCAATATTTGAATCAAAAATGTCAAGATATATCAAAACCCAAGCTGAACTTAATATTCAGGATTACAGATTCTACTGAATTTGTAATTTGTAAATTACCTAATATGAACATAACTATGCAGCAATATATGTAATTTAGTAACCGAGTTCCTTCAAAAATAAGTTTAAAATTATGACTGTCTATGACCAATAGATATTTGAATATAAGAGAAAATAAACATGCAAGTACAGCCATTAAAAAAAGTCCATCATAAAAAATGCTATCATGAACATGGAGAATAAGAGACATCACTCAACAAGAGAAAGTTCGACTGAGACTTGAGCTATCCTGACTACACTTAACCACACTAATAATAGGCTGATGGATTATGCAAGTGATGCAATATTTGAAGCAAAAATGTCAAGATATATCATCCTAAGTTGAATTGATTTTCTTGGTGGTCACCAGCTAGGTTATGACATTCCAAATTAAAGGTATAAGGTGTATTAATAAAGGGCACATTCTAAATTGAGGCAAATAGTTGTAGGAGTGGTTGACAAACATACACGGTCCCACCCACCAGGTACTGGTGACACTCTCGTGTCTGTCATATATGTGTGCCTGGCATATACACATATATGACGCCCATCATAGATATATACACACATATACACATGCACACATGTACATACATATAACACAAAAATACAAAAAAAACCAACCTATTAGTCAAGACTGGCAGTGGATACCCTTTTTGTTCAGAGGTGTACTATAAGGCACCAGATGCATTTTGAATGACCTGTTCATGTACATGATAGTGCAAATGATATCTGATAATATAGTCATATCAGAGGGTATGTGGTGTATGTATAAAGGAACAACTATATAAATATACCCACATGAGTTTGACCGTTTGGCAATCCAACTTTTACATGTGTGTGGGGCTTGTGCCAAAAGGGTGTGCATTGTATGATTGTATGCCATTGATTAAAGTTCGCCTGATTACCCTTCGGAAAGTGATGTGGTTTTAAACATAATAGGGACTAAGGACACATCTAATTTGAGCAACAAATAAGATCATATAGGCAAATAACTTTGATAAGAAATGGGAAAAAGTTGGAAATCAAACTTTTCATCAACCAATTATCTTAGTTCACATCTACTGCCAATTTATATTTGGTTAGAAATTCTAAATTAGTTGTGGTTGAAAGTAGGGATGATTCAAGTGGTAGGTCGGACAGAGTCAGTCATGAACTTCTCTATAATTCACGCCTCCGGATGAGGAAATTGTAATGTCGATGAAGATGATTTTATTTAATCACAATGTAAACCTTAAAATCATTGCGAGGACATAACACAATTTGATATATTTTATGAGTGGATTGCTAATGTTTTTTTCTCTATGTCAATGCATACATTGCACATGTTTCCTTGTTTCATTAAATGTTTCCTTATTGAAGATTATATGAAGATGCACACCTTTTGGTCCTTTTGAATATATATATATATTTTTTATACATGAAATGAAATGGAAATTTAGTATTGCATATGTTATTATTCATTTGTTAGTGAAGCCGTTCAATGTTACATTCAACTTTGAAGTTTTTTTTTACTATTAATAATTTTGTTTTATGATATTTTGAAGGATCGTGGCATGCCCTCTACTTATGCACTAGAAAATCCTAACACGAGAGTGCCGCCGAGAAGTAAATACCGTACCATACTTTCTACATCCAACATTGAAACATTTAGTATTCCAATTCCGTCAAGCATGCCAACACATAGTATAGCACCAGAGTTAAGGAGTAACCCTTCATGTGTGGGTTCTCTCTGAATTCACCCTCCAACACCAGAACATGCTTCCTTGACAAATATTATAGAATCACAAGCCAAAATTTTAACGCTCCTACCAAATCCTCCTGAATTTTATGAAGTTAGACAGGAAGTAATTAAGCAAATTCATGCATTGGAGTCTACATTTCTGGAAAGTATAGGTCTTACTGCACCTAAACAGGTATGCTCATGATAATTAATTATATATAAAATATTCCTAACAGTCCTATTATCATTCATGTGCTATAAAAAAGCCATAACAACAATTTTTCATATTGCATGGTTTATAATAGTCCTAACAAACATTCATGCTCTATACATACAGGAAGAAAATGGCATGCCCCCTAATGTACCTATAGGGGAAGCTACATCGACCCCTACGACTACAACAATCTCCATAGTGAACACAAAAGGAAAAAAAGAGGTTACAATCTTGTCAACCTAAGATGGAAATGTCTTAAAAGATGAAATGGGGTCAAAAATTTTCCAATTTCTATTTCATCGCGCAAAATGCCTATTTGGAAATACCATATAAGTGGATTGGAGAAAGCAAGCCAATTTTAAGAAATATGAACTCTTTGAAGATGTCATAAAAGAGTTTGGAAATCCCGGTTTTAACAGGGATTTCATAATGGATTATGCAGGGAAATTCATTCATTTTAAAAGAGACAAAATAAGATCAAAGCTAATGTTATCACCAAATCACAGCACCCCTCTATTTACACAAGTGCATATACTTAAACTCACGGTGTGATTGGATAACATGGGTACTATCTCCAAGTTGTGGGACTTGCTACTTGAGATAGACCTCCAGAGAAAGTTGGTTCTTGCTCCTAAACTACCTGCCACAATCTACTCTAATGCAGGGGAAACTAACTATTCTAATCTAAATTTCCAAGGGACCAGGGAGAGAGAATGCATAAAATGAAAGCCTACACTAAAGTGGTGATACACCAGAAAAGGAGGGTGTGAGAGTAGTCTTCAAATGCGTGAAATACAGAAGCAAAGTGCACACTAGAAGAGGTGATGACAGTTCTCCATAATCTAGCAAAATGCATTCAAAACAATATTTCAAACATACAAAATGATAATGGATCCCTACATGAACATAATAATAGACACAATATTCTTGTAATCAAGGTTGAAGGGGCAAGAAGAATGCAAGAAAACACAGCAGGGGAAGATACATCCACAAACTTATATTTTATTGCTTCATGATATGCACAGTTCAATCTATTACAAGATAAGGGCCTAGATCACCATGCAAGGAGTCCACAACAAGGGCTTGCAACACATTGGCTTCACAAAACAATTTTGGCAGAGCGTTGCTACAAAACTACCCCCTTCTTACAATGAGCCCAACACTCTAATTTATAGAAAAGATGAGAAGAGAGAGAGGGAAAAATGAAAATCCCGAAATCTATCCTTCAACCACTTGTAAGAGGCATTAAATGGAGTAAAATGATTATATATTACTTGCAAAAGGCTCCCCATACTGTCCCAGGTGCTGCAGCAGAGAAATAATGATGACCATGCCTCTTAATTGCACTCCCAACCACCAAATAAAACACTGTTATGAACCCGGCCACATTTTATAAAAAATATCCATCAATATCTCATCAAATATATAATTTCTTGATTTCTGTGCATCGGGATCAGAGCCACGATTCCAACCATACCAATTTTGTGCAATTTCGTTGAGAAATGCAAAAGTTATGGGCTTCTGAGTGCGGGCAGCTATTTTGGGTCTGGCAAGCGTTTTCTGTCATTTGACGGGAATGAGCATTAACTGACTGGAGCCGAATATGTTTCTTTTAATTAAATATATCTACCCTCATTAAAAATAAGAAATCTAGTTTTTGGCATAGAGGACGTCGTGCTCGTTCCAGAAAGTCCAATTTTGTGAAAATCGGAGCTCGGAGTCAAAAGTTATGGCCGTTTGAAGTTTCACGGGTCAAACGTTGACTTTTCTTCTTTGCCTTCGGCCGATTTGGATTTTCCCATCCCTCGCGTCCTGTGCGTATATTTGTCTCGGCTGTCCTGGATGAAAATCTCCTACTTCGGCCAATTCGGGCTTCCTTGTTCCTGTTTGCGGCTTTTTTGCCTTTTCACGTCCCACGCGTCCCTCACGTACTTTTGTCCCAACTGTCCCGGACTGCCTGGGACAAATATCTCCGAACCGCCGAAATGGACTGTCTATCGGCAAATCGGCTGATTCACGTCCCATGCGTACTTTTGTCCCGCTGTCCCAAAACCGCGCGAAACAAAAACTTGACGATTTTCCTTGCTTTCGGCCGATTCGCTTTTCGCGTCCCTCGCGTCTGACGTCCCAACTGTCCCGTGGACCGCCTGGGACAAAAATGTCTGACTTAGCCAATTTTCTTTGTTTTTCAGCCCCAAGCTTGGTACGATGAACCTCAATACGACCCGAACTGGTACAACCCGAACCCTTCAGACCCAAAATGCTTTAAAACAGTCCTGCAACCTTATTTTTGCATTTTTTCCATTTTTTCTAACTCGTTGGGATTTCTTCTTGGATGGGAGAGTTAGAGAGAAGCCGAGGGGGCCCCAAAAACATGATTTCGGGCCTTGAACCAATCTACTTGCTCAGGACTGAATAATTTGATACATGTTATCAAAATTACCTTGAGGGTGAATTTTGGATAACAATTTTGGCGACTCAGCGGGGTTATCAGCTTGCCAGATGAAGAACGGTCAGCTGCTCGTAGCAATCCATTGGGCATGGAGTCTGTTTGATAACCTCTCAGCTGATCTTAAATTTGAAAACCTGTGTCCTTGAGCCATTGAAACATTCATTGAGCTGGTTCTCTTGTGGCTGCAATTCTTTTCCAGGAGCTTGATGAATTGCAAACATGCACATACTAGAAGCAATAGGACATGTGCACAAGCACTTAGGGAAATAAAAACTACTTTGACAGTAGTACAATGTGCATAAGCACTTAGAGGAATGGAAATTCTAAATTAATATTTACAAGGGTGAGAAGCTATCTTTCTAGTAGCAACGTTTAAGATAGATCCCATTGACCGGAATCTACAATTCTTCACCATCCAACTTAGCCAGTCAGAAAGCATTGCTACCTTTGCATTGAATGATCATGTACGAGCCACTCCAAATGGCATCGAACTTGGAATGCCTTCTTGGCTTTGCACGATCTGCATCCCATTTCAACACTAGATCTCCAATTTGGAAGGTTCTAGCCTTGGCTTTCCTATCAAAAGTCTTCTTGATCAAGGCTTGATCCTTCTCTATTGCTTGGGCTGCATGCTCTCTAATTTCTTGGAGCTCCATTAATTCTGCATATCTAATCTCCATGGGTTCAAACTTAGCTAGTTCCAACTATTTCATGAGTTCCAATGCTGGCAACTCAAGTGATATAGGTAGAACTGCTTCTTTCCCGTACACAAGCTTGTATGGAGAGCTTCCTGTAGATCTCTTGGGTGTGATCCTATCAGCCCATAGGGCTGATTTGAGCTTTGCGTGCCAAGTCCTTTGATTTTCATCTAGAGTCCTTCTGATGATTCTTAGTAGGTTCTTGTTCGTAGACTCAGCTTGACCATTACCTTGAGGGTAATAGTTCGATGAAGTGCTCAGATACACATAATTCTTGACAGCCTATTCAGTGATCTTTGTCCCAAGGAATGCCAATGCATTGTCTGATATGATAGTGGCAGGGGAACCAAACCTCGTGACTATTCCTTCATAGAAATCTAAGATATTTGATTCATTTTCCTCCCTGAGTGTCATTGCTTCGGTCCACTTGGTGAAATAGTCTGTTGCCGGAAGTATCCACTTGTGGCCTTGACTCGAATTGGGATTGATAACCCCAATGAAGTCCAATCCCCATTGCATGAATGGCTGATCCACTGAAATTGGATGAAGGGGCAGCGCTGCTAACCTTTCTTTCCCTGTGAAGAATGCACATCTCTTTCATTTTTTGACCCATGAGTAGCAATCATTGAACACAGTAGGCCAATAATAACCAGCTTTCATGATTTTGAGAGCTGTTACTCATGGAGCAAAGTGGCCTCCTGCTTCTCCATCATGGAACTCGTGTACTACCTTCTCAACTTGACATGTTCCAATGCATCTTAATAGAACACCATTGATGTCCTTCTTGAACAAGATACCATTAATGAGTACATACGGGATAACTTGTAATCTAAAGTATCTCCTCTTTGCCTTGCTCACTTCTGGAGGGAACAAGCCTGTTTGGAGGTAATGCACCAAGTCTTGAGTCCAACATGGGATGAGTGCATGATCAGCTGGTTGTTCTTGATCATTCTGTAGTAGTAGGACAGCGTCCTCTTCACTTTTTGACCCGTCTGGTTGTTTGGAAGCGAGCTGCTCACACAAGCCTTTGCCACAAACTAGCTTGGTCACTTTGATTTCAATATCATATTCCATCACTTGAGTGATCCAACCTGCTCTCTTCTCGTTTAAATCCTTGTTTAGGAGGAAGTCCTTGACACCAACATGAGACACCAGCAGTTGAATCTTATTGTTTGAGACCAAATGTCTGAACTTCTTCAAGCTCCTGATGATGGCAAGGACATGCTTTTCGATGAAAGAATACTTTATTTCGTAATCTTCCAAGGTTTGACTGAAGAATGCTATAGGCTGTTCTGAACCTTCTCTATTCAGCTGTGTCAAGATAGCTGAGATTGTATCTGATCCTCTAAAATCATACAACATGAAGTCCTTTGAAAAGTTTGGGTTGATAAGAGTTGGAGCTTGTGATATTGCATGCTTGATGTTTTCAAAACTCTCTTTGCCTTCTGCTGTCCATTTGAATGCCAGACTCTTCTTCAACATCATTGTTAAAGGCTTCACAAGAGTGGAAAAATTAGGCACAAATATGCGGACAAAATTTATCCTTCCCAAGAAGCTTTGAAGAGATTTCTTGTGGTGTGGCAATGGGAGTGTTCGGATGGCTTCAACCCTTTCAGGATCAATTGTTAGCCCTTCCCGAGACAATGTGGCCCAACAATTTTCCTTCGTGTGCCAAGAATATACACTTCTTTGGATTCAACGACACTCCGAACCTTCTACACCTCTGAAACACTTGCCTGAGGTGAAAGAGATGGTCTGCTGCATTCTTTGAGAAGACAGTGATATCATCTAGGTATACCAGCACTATTTTGTTAATAGACACACTATTCTTGTAAACTGCATACAGAATATCATTGTAGAGTAGGATCTCTCCTCCATTAGAACTGTGTATTCCTTTATGGGAGAGAAGAGAACATTGGACAATTATTTAGCTCCATTAGAACTGGTCTTTCATTTATCACTAGAGGCTTGCATGACTTCTAATTATCCTTCTCTACTTCTTGCACTAATTTATATATAGTATTTTTGATGTTTGATTTTAACTTTAACTTATGGTTAGTTTTTGAAATCATTGTAATGTATTAACCGAGCTCTTGGAACTGCTCTTCCCAACTTGAAGTACTTCAGTGAGGCCTTTGTTGTTACACGCTGCATATCTGAGATGATTGAGAGGGTTCCTGACATAGATTGTGATGATAACAGAGGGGAGGTGATGGAGAAGGTCTATGGCGAGAAGGTCATATGCTTTTTATAGTGGTCATGACTAGTGGTTGGATATGTTTCCCCAAGGCAGAATGATTATCGGGTGAGATGAAATGGTAAAATAAGTTTGATCACGTTATTAATGGAAATGCTCTCTTTTGGATGTTTATTAAGAATCATAGTGGCACTGTTGTCTTTGTATTTACAGGGCCCTGGTTTATATTATGTAGACAGTGAAGGAGGATGACTAAAGGGGATGCATTTCTATATCGGATCTAGTTATACATATGCCTACGGTATCTTGGATAGTTGGTATGTCTGCCCAGCCTTTTATTCATCTATTTTCCAGCGTTCATTGTTTGATGTTATACATGCACGAACTTCTTTTGTTTCATGGTTGCATACGTAGTTACCGTTGGGATATGCCTGTGGAAGAATCTGGTGAACTTGCTTGTCGAGCTATATACCATGCAACATTTTGTGATGCAGCTAGCGAGGGTGTAGCAAGTGGTATGCAGCATAACATTAATTGATGCAGTTGGTTCTAATTATTTGATAGAAACTACATTAAGTTTGTGATCTCATTGACATAAATAATGATTGCAGGATAAATGGTTTTCTTGACAAGTCTTGAGGAATTTCAAAGAAATGCCTTTTCCATATGGCATCCCCTTAACTATCATTGTTGTTTGAAATGCACAAAATGAGTTTGTTGAAAAGTCCTTAGAGGCATGTAAGCAAATGCCATTGTCAGATTTAAAGCCAAGAATCCAAAATATTTGCAAGCATCAAATATTTAGAAGTAGTTATTAGAAAACTGAAGGCAGTTAAAGATAAATATTTTACAAATATGAAGATTCAATTCCTAACCGACAATGTAGAGAATTACCTGATATCAGTTCCAACAGAGGAACAAACCCCTGTGAAAATGGGAATGTGGGTTCGCAAACTTGTATTCCTTGTGCCCGTTCAAATAGCTCGTGCAGAAAACAATGCCATGGTAGCTCTCAAGGATGGACTTCAAATACCCCATGATATTAGCTACGTGGACAGTGTATCACTTTCTAATTCTATACACTTTGGCTTCTATGATGCTGTTCTCAATAGATGGAAGGGTGAAATTAAGGTTATATCCTCCATGGGAAAGCAGAGCAGTGGAAAGTCATATTTGCCGAACCATCTTTCAGGGTCTCTTCTGGATGTTGTAGGGGGCAGGTGCACTGATGGTGTCTGGATGACAATTACAATAGGTGAAAATGGAGATGGACAGGGGGACAACAGGTACTTGTATGTACTCTTAGACTTTGAGGGACTGGACAACTTCGAACGAAGCGAATAGGAGGATATGCTCCTCTTTGTTCTCAATGCTACTGTTAGCAATCTTACAATATTTAACAAGAAGGTATGCAATTTGTGGCCTTAAAATTCTGTAATGTTTTTTGTTTTAAATCCTATTGCTTTGATAAGATGTACTTAGTTGAGAGGAGGGGGGAATCCATTTTATGAAAAATAAAATGTGAATAACCCATCCATTGTACACTTTCTTTCTTACCTATTTCTGGCATTTAACAGGATTTTCACTTAGACAACGACACAAGATCTGCATTCAGCCGGTTCCAGAATGGCATTAATTTGTTGAAGCAGGACAAAAAGTTGTTTAAAGGTCTATTTTACATCGCAATCAAGGATATTGATACATCCAATATTGAATACCTTATGCAAGAATTTAATGAAAAATTTCCTCAGATATGCACCAAATCTCAAGAGAATTTCATTATAAAAATGTACGATGGAAAGGTTCGAGATTGCTGCTATGGATCCTTATAATCAATCTGAATACTATAGAGAGAGTTTGAGTGAACTAGTAGAAACTATGGAGAATAGAATTGATTCTTGCTATGATAATGGTTCCCCTTTCTTGAGGGATCTGAAGGTTCTTATAGCCCAAATTGCAGCAAAATACTGAACTTCAATTGACAGTAAGCATGTTGCTGTCATAGTTGACATTCTCAGGAGAAATCTTGTATCTGCGGTTCATATGGGATGTCTTTATGCAAATATAGATGAAGAATTGCAGGTTTTTGTAAATTTTGACACATAGGAAGAAGTTCCAGATTTTCCTGTTGCTGTGGGTGATTTATCATGCAACATCAAAGATTCAGGTTTATATCTCTCACCTTGTGAGGAATCATCAATTTGTGCTACCATAAGAGATGTTTTATCTCAACTTAGGTCAAGCTGGGAGTTGGTTTTACCAAGGAATGGCAGCAACGGTGAAGTGTGGCATTCTATTTTTAATAACTTCTGTGAGTCACTGGCAGAGAGAAGGCAAGACAGAGTTCAAAAGTGGATACGTCCAAACACTGCAGAATTTTGTGATAATGATGAGGTACAAAGGTTGCAATTAGAAGCCAATGTAGCTCTGGGTAAAGTAAAATAAGGTCTCTCTGTGTGTGGATGCAAATGTTCAGTGTGCTTTTGGAGATGTGTGTTTGAGAAAGGCCATGGTGATGACCATTCTTGCATGAGTAATCATTCATGTGCAGAAAGCTGCAGCTATTGTGCTCGAGGAGGAGGCAGCTTAAATGTGTGCAAGGATTTGGCAGGGCATGAAGGCTCTCATGATTGCAAAGAAAAAAATCACACATGCCAAGAGACCTTTCACTTATTTCAAATGTCTTCAAATTGTAACGAGTTGTGTTCTCTGAGGCCCGAACACTTTGGTCAGCATAAGTGCAATTCCCCACAACATGTGTGCAACAAAAAATGCTCTCTTCGAAGCTACAACAATCCATGTGTTGTGCCAATCGAGTGTAAACACAAGCGACATAAGTGCCATGAGAGATATTTCCAGAGCAATTGTAGTATAAAGGGTTACAGCAGGACATGTGGAGTCAAAGACCATTTCCATGATCTGGATCCATATGCAGAGCATTTGTGTGGAAATGAACATGCCTGCCCTGAAGAATGTGAAATGTTCGGAATATGCGAGATCGTTACAGAGCTAGTAAGACAAAGTAGGGTTTTCCAGGGTCAAAGGGGATTTTTCGAGTATGAAATTGTCTTAGAAATAGGGTCGAGGCCATATCACAAGAAACAGGGTCAAGGCCATATTCATTTAGTTCTATGTCCAAAGACGAAATGCACCAGCAATCTCTACGATGGTTCCAGACATGAAATTATGAAATATGGACCTGACGTGGATATTGCCAAAGACGAGATGACACGGAAGAAGAGTAGAAAGAATTTGGCTGCTGTAATCACTACTACAAATCTGAGGAGCATGAGACAGAGGCAGGTGGCTCTGATAAATCTTACTGCATTGAGAAACTGTGGCACCTACCTATTAAGAGCACTGGACACAATATAAGTTCTGCAGGGTACATAACCGATGATGGACATCATTTTGGCTGCAATCATTATAGAATGTCCCTCACCATGCCTTTTTTGTGATAAATTGGCATAAATGTTGTTCCAAAGCTAATTATTTTAGATGAAGACAACGGGGATGGAAATGAACTAAAATCCTGCGCACACAGCTTTTGGCAAAGTGAACATCATTTTCTATTTTAATTAATGATTGTCTCAGAAACCCCAATTTGGCTATATATTTTGGTGATTATACATACTACCAGTAATATGTTGAGGAGTATGTACTTCTTTCAAATTTTAAAAGTTTTGATATATACACTGGAAACTTGTAGTATGTTCATGGAGATAATACTTGTGGAGAATGATATATACACTGTAAACCTATAGTATGTTCATGGAGATAATACTTGCAGATAATGGCTCGTTTGAGGAAATAGCTGGTGGCCTGGTAAAATGATGACCCTAAACTGATAGTTTTCACTTGATGGTCCAGACCACTGTTGTGATTGATAGTGCCAATGCGAACAAAAATAGAGTTGTCATTCTGTTTAAGAGTACCAAATTGAAAACTCAGACAAAAGAAAATATCAATGAAAGGTGCTAGGATGGATGTAGCAATTCAGCTGATTGCCTCTTTTTTCTTGAACCTAGGCTCATCTAGAATGGAAGAGAGGCACTTATGATTTGTATCCGATTTTGATTACATCCTGAAGTAATATACACGTGTCAGTCTCAGTCACAGTACATTGCATTGCAGTTACCAGTATGCATTACAGTATGATTAGGCTTATACGAATGAATGGATGTTTTGGCCAATGGATATAATGTATCCCATGTCTTCCACATTTAACATCTTATATCTTTTATGGAGGCTTTTGAAACCACCTTAATACAAAGTAACTACAAATCTAACTTGTGAGAAGAGTTTGTGGTGCTGATAATGAAAGAAATTGATAAGACATAATTTTTATTGCAGTCATTGGGAAAAGTGTATTTAAAATGCAAGTTGCAGCACTAACAATGGTAAGAAAAAGGAACATGAGACCATAGTCTTGGTATTGAGGAAGCCATGAAACCATGACACTTCAAGGCTCAAGATCATAGCCTTTTCTTGCAACTTTTACATTGTGTGCTGCAGATCCTGCTGTTATCAAGATTGGCTTAGGCCTGCTTGTTTCACTTGAAGTATATTGTATGAAAAACAGGTCTTCTGCTCCACACCCCATTTACTTACTGTTACCTCCATTGAATAAGCTTGTCCCTTCTTCATTGGCATTGAATAAGGAAGTAATAGATATCTACTGTATTTTCCTCAACAAAATACCCATCTCGTTAACATCAGTATGCTTCATTACACTCGAAATATATGCAGGATGAGCTATGGCGGCCTTGGGCTGAGTCTGTCATAGTATCCTGATAAGCTTATGGCGATCTTCTTGAAGAAAGAAAGAATTACTTATATCATAACATAAGTTTTTTCTCTGTAGCACTCAAACATGTTTCATCACTTAGCTGTCACAATTGTTATCACAAGTTTCTGACCACCATGAAAAAAATTATAAGGTGCAATTGTCATTTCTATATTATAACAATAGTTAACTTTTGCTAGCTGTAAAAGCCCAATATTTTATTCTTTACATGGTAGTTTAGACTTTTTAATAATATTGATAGTACAACTTCTTGTAATGTCATAGTATTTTATCCTAATAAGTATGAATATTTTAACAAAGTAGGTCATCGTGGCATGCAAATGTGGCTGCAGAAAAACTTGATGCTAGAGAAAGACATTCATTTTTTAATTGGTTGTGTTTTTAGGTATTTTTCAAAAAAAGCAAATATTTTACTTTATTTTAAAGAAACAATTTTCAATATTCTTATTTCATTTACATTTGAATGATTAAGGCATTTAAAGAAACAATATCTTCAGGTTCTTGTCACGTAGAAATGTTTTCACATGATAAAACAACTCCACAAACAGTTTTACATACTATTCAACTGAGTTTCTCCTATTCGAGGATGATCTATTTTCATTTCAAATTAGCTCTTAGACTTTTGTTTCGCTTAAAAGTATTTTCATTGGAAGCTTTTACCTTCTTATAGTGTTTGTCTAATTTCTATAACAGAAATCTAAACTGAACCAAGAATTTGTTATCAAGGAATTATGAACTTCAACTAATTCATTCAATCTTATAAAAAATTCTATAATCATGAGTTCGGAGTGTAAACTGCAAGGCTATAAGGGGAGTTACAAAAATGAATGAAGAAGACAAGATTGTGATCTAATTTGTCTTCATAGTCCATGAGGCATGTCCTAGTGATATCTTGTTGACCACTTGTGAGTGGGTACACAAAGGCATATTAGACATAAGAATAGAGAATACTGAACTATTGCTGCTGCTATTTATCTTGTTCTCAACTTCCAAATGCCAATAACACTACGTGTATGCAACCAAGACGCAGATGACACAAATATGCTCACGCTACATTTAGTGATCAATATAAGACAACCATTGGTACAGATTTTATGACCAGGGAGATTTAGATTGGAGATAGATTGGTTACATTGCAGGTTTGCCATGTTTTACAATTTTATGGGAATAAAGATTGAGAAGTATCCATTTCTTAATAAGTTAGCATCTTCTAATTTTTATATATATATATTGATGAGCAGTGCATTCTTTTGGGTATTAGATTAGATAGATTGTGGGCAATTTTGTTTATGTTTTGCAAGAAGCATATAGCAGATTTACAATTACGATTGAGAAGTATCCATTTCTTAATAAGTTAGCATCTTCTAATTGTTTTATGAAAATAAAGATTGAGGAGGATCCATTTCCTAGTGGTAAATGACTTGTTTTCCTGAAAGATAGGTTATAATTTTGAATCTTACAGAGAGTAAAATATGTACGCCATTGATTACATTTATATTGACTCATAGCTCAGTCTTTAATGCCTTCAACGACCCTTGGATAAATTACTATGATTTTGAAGGGAACTAACAATTATAACCATGAAAATATTGGGTTGATTCATGTTTAGAAATATGTAAGCTTCATCTCCCTGAGGATGGGTCCAGTATTGGATTTATAAATAAATATCGTGTATAACTGTGATATGAATATCCAAACTCGAATATATACGATATTATATGTGAATGTTTTTGAGAAATCTATGTGCATGTGTCATGATGAATGATTTTTTGAGGAAAAATGTTAGGTAGATATGGGATACAGCTGGGCAGGAGAGATTCCATAGCCTTGGAGTGGGCTTCTACAGAGGGGAAGATTGTTTTGTTCTGGTGTATGATGTGAATGTGGCCAAATCCTTTACAAACCTCCGCAATTGGTATAATGAATTTCTCAATCACGTATGTCAATATATAAGATATTATACAATCGGCTGTAGGTAGTGTTTTCTTATTTAAAGATTTTAAGGGTTCTTTCAAACACCCACTAATTTTTGCTAGCCTGCACACAAGTTCCAGGGTAACAAACATTTTCTAATTATTAAAAAAACTCCATTCATGTTTGCCAGGCATGGTCTCCAAGCTAGAAAAGATTTACATTCGTTGTGATGGGAAACAAGTTTGATCTAAATGGGGGAAGTAGCAGAGTGGCATGGTTCTTCTCCAAATATATAATTACAACACTAGGAATTGTATGACGCATGAGTTGATAGATTTTCAGTTAATTTGTTCATGGTAGGTTAGATTTCTGAAAGGAAAGCCAGAGATTGGTGTGCCTCCAAAGGGAACATCCCATACTTTGAAACATCTGCTAAGGAAGATTACAACGTGGAGGAAGAATTTTTATGTGTTTCCCAGATTGCCCTATCCAATGAAGTTTATGATCTACATGAAAGGTAATAATTATTTCATTTATTAATATATATGTCTATCATATGTGTTTACTGGTCAACTAACCAATATTATGGTGTAACTTGTTTATATTTATGTCTGTATTTGATGATAAAGTATATTCCTTATAGAAAAGAACTGATTTCATCTTTTATCTGTTGCACTGATATGTGAAAAGCTAGTATGAACCACCTGAGTTCATGATTAGGATTAACCACCATATAGCTCAAAATTTCTGGTAGTTTGAGTTGTTAACATTTAAAGATCTATTTCATGTGTCCATTTTGTTGAACTAAATCTTGATTTCAACCACTCATAATCATCTACGTTGTTATAACTAGCATATTTGGATGTGGAATATAATGTGCCCTACAAAAACACACATTGACATTTACACATTGATCATAATGTTCTTTATAGATGCGGGGATGGTCTTATAGATGTGACTGTGGGTTCAACTGCTATCACTTTTTCTTGCAACATTGGGTAACCACACAACATTGAGGAGGCTAAAGTTGTCCAAAAATTTATTCTTCGGGGATCTAGATATTATAGGTTCATAAAAAATGGAGGCAACCGATTGAACTACAGCTATTCCAACTAAATTTCCAATTCCCCAACTTCTTCCTGTTCACTGTCATCCAACCATTCTTCAACTTCATTTAAAATCTTAATGATGTCTTCCGCATCAGAATGCTTTAATGTTCCTTTATACTTGGCATCGGTCACCCTGCTTTTTGTGTCATAAATATAACAATCCAGATTGTTTTTGGCCATTTTCTTCTTTTTCATTTGTTCATCCTCCTTTAGAAACCTCTGTGCATCACCTATCATCCTTTTAATCTCCACTTTTTTAAGTCTTCCACCATTGTTATTTATAGTGATTTAATTACATGTCCCGGTCTCTGTTTGTCTTGGGCAAAGGCTTTTAGAATCCCTTCCGCGCTCACTTGAAGTAAACTTTAATTTTGGCATCCCATGTCGTGTCGGTTGAATTCCCTCCAGTTCAAATTCACCCAACAAATTGTTTTTTACAGTCAAGGGTCTCTCTCCTTCATAGACTTGAAACTATATGGTTTTCTGATCATCATATCTTGTGGTGACAGAAGTCTCTATCCTAATGGGAATTGGAGTATTCCTAGGAATCACCACTTTCATGATACCACCATTGACCGAAATTCTGAGGCTCGAAGGTGTAACATTAGTGAGTATGAAGGGTACATCTTCATCATTTAATGTTTCTGCCTGCACACCCACACCATAGGCAACGACCTCATCGGGATTTATTGTTTTGCACAACTCCTTTTTGTCAAAAAATTGTCTCAGTAACTCCCGCACCTTTGGTATACGAGACAAACCTCCTACCAAAACAATGTCATCGATTTGGTGCTTGCTCCTCTCCGCATCTTGTAGACATTTTTTGACTATCCCCAGTTCTACAGAGATTCTATCTGCTCATTCAAATAAATTCTTAGGGACCCTGCCTACATCCTTGGCCAATTGTACATAGCTTAAGCTTCTAGATTTCAGCAAGAATATAATAGAATAGAATAGATTGATTTCAGCAAGATCACAATTATTCATGTTTATTGTGGATTATCTTGACTCATTTTCTATTATACGGGGCATTCTCATCAATCTTTGAAATTGCTTTGAAGCAAGGTAGCTTTAATTTGTCTATTGGTGAGTGTTGTGCCTCAATGGTTTCACCGGGCATTGTTTGTATATAATGCTTGTATGCGTTTTTACTCAATTTTCATGCATGTAGTGTAGAATATCCACTAAAGAAAAAATAGATGAATAATGGCTTCTTTTTTGTTTTTCTCGAGCTTATATTAGAACATTTTCACTAGGCATGTGTGGAATTCTAAGGATTATAATGTTTGAGGTTAGTCCTTGATATAAGTTATGAAAATTGATTGTGCATAATGAGTTAGTGATAACTAATTTTTTAGAACAAAATATAAAGATCAGTCGATTTAGTGAAAACTAATTATTGTCCTAATTTAAATGTAATTTGTGAATACTTTTGGCAGAATTGGAGTAAAATATGTGATCATAATTTCTTAGAATCCAATGCACCTTCACTACTAACGATAGTAGAGAATTGCATCAAATTTGAGACAATCAAAGCGAAGAACATGAAGACGACTGTTGCCGATGCAAAGGCAATTGCTCAAAAAGGAAGTTGCTCAAAATTGAAGTTAAGAAAAATAACCTCAAAGTAGCACTAGGGAATCATATGGATCACTTGAAGTTGGTGGTGGAGAGAAGGTGTTAATATTGTATATCAAGGGTTAACGGAATTCAGACACCCTTTTGTATTTTATCATTGTATTTCAAGGGTTAAAGGAATTCAGACACCCTTTTGTATCTTATCTTATTTGATATTAATAAAATATTTGTGGACCCATTTTTTGGGCACAACATTTAAATCAAATTATTGTTAATTTATAATATTAATTACCAGACAACTCCGACATCATAGATGATATGTATCTTCATTGATTGCACTATATGATATTTGGTTATTGTGTAGTTTTAAAATTCATATTATTCATTCTTTAAATTCGTATCGTCTCTAGAGAGACAATAAAAATTGAAATTAGTATTGTCTCCAGAGAGACAAAATGTTAATATTCGGTATTGTCTCTAAGGAGACAATACTGATATTGTCTCTAGAGAGACAAAAATGATATTGTCTCTAGAGAGACAAAAATTATAGTCTCTTGAGAGACAAAATATGTATCAATCATTATTGTCTCTTGAGAGACAATAATTAGAGACAATATTAGAGACACCCGCTTTGAGACAATAATAGAGACGATATACAACTTTTTATTGTCTCTATTTGAGACAATTTATTCAAATTTTGTCTCTATTAATGTCTCAAATGACCCCTCCTTGTAGTAGTGTAAGTCTTCGACCTTGGCTGTGTTTATGTGATGCTCTTTCATCCATGGCTATAAATCTTGACCTTAGGGTTATGTTTGACTAAATCAATTGATTTCCCTTTTCCTATTTTGATGCTCTCTTGGTGAGAAGGTGTGGTGTCTATAGGGTAATTCCCCCTTGTTATCTTTATTTCTTAGTTAATGATATCTTGTGAAGGTATAATTTTTTTGGAAAGTCTCTCTCTTTTATATAGTGAACCTATCTTGGAGTATAAGTCGTAAGCATTGTTTTCTCCCGCTCACACCGATCTAAACTTCTATAACTAGTAAAAACAAATTTATAGCTTCATAAGGTACATATTCATCATATCTCTTATTGATACTTGTGGAGACTTTCCTAGAATGCATCGTGATACATGTAACTTTTGGGAAACCTATTGTCAACCGGGTGTGTTCCATTTGGTTATGATCTCTTTTTTTCTGACTGTTTAATGTGATAATCTTGGCTCTTAAACTCATTATAATTCAATATGTAATGTGATAAACCTTATCATATTAGAACTCTAATTAGGAGGCTTTGATATTCGAAACTTAATAGTTATTGTGGACATTAAGGAAAATGATTCCTTACTATAACCTTGTAGTTTAATTGAAGAAAAAAATCTATGAGAAAATACCAAGAATTCCATTATACTTTCCTAGAAGTAGAATGGATAAAATTTGCCTCTGTATAGAATGGCAAGAAATCATGTCAACATTGATGATGACCCTTTATGACACAAGGTATAGGATATTATAATATAAGGAATACATTAATTAGAAGACTTATAAGAAATATGGTTAGCAAATGTAAATATAACTTTGTATTTGGATTATGGAATGGATAAATTTATGGGATTAAATACAAGTAGAATGAGTAAATAAACTACCTTGTTGTATAAATTGTTATTGCATGCCAGAAAATTCAGAAAGGATAAAATCTTAAAGATAGAACTAATTGAAAATTTCCATTGAACTACAATATGAGTGCTTAAGCTCAAATGCGCCCTAAGATTGTAAGATGTTTCAAATAATATTGAAATATTATAAAAATGTATCAAATATATATATATATATATATATATATATATATATATATATATATATATATAGCCTTAACATAGCATGTATTATGTTATCATTGTAAAATTATCATGATCTTTATAAAAGTTACTATGTGATATAATAGGTCATAACCTTAAGTCATGAAAGAATGAGCTGTTTCAATGCTAGACTAGTATAAAATAATACTTTGAATCTCGTATCTTGAAATCCAAGTGGAAACCATGGAAATAAAATGATTATACCTCCCTTATTATATAAAACAAAAAACACATGTGTAACGTTTATAACACAAGTCACATGCTATGTCTTTTAAACCCCTCACCGATTAGTATGAAGTTTCTCTTAGAAGTGTACATCAAGAATTTTTTTCCTAGGTTTTAGAATGGATTAAATATTATGTTCACATGGGTGGACCGTACGTCCACCTTGTCAAATGATTTGGCTATTAGAACCTCTAATATGTCCTCCTGCCCTTGATAATGGAGTATTGTATTGATAGTGATGTGTTCTAGTCATGTTTTTCTACCTGAACATAAATGTGTGTAATGTTCCCTTGTTGGATTGTTTTAGGTCATCATACCCTTTTACCTCTTAGCTTGACTGTGGTATACGATTTATGATCTTCTAGGTGTTAGTATATATCTCATGTTTTAAAAGAGGAAACCTCCTTGTGTTGGAATAGGCCATTGGTGACCTAAGCTTATTGGTAAGCTTAGGCAACATATGTTAAGGATATGGAGGAATTTCATAATCCTCCTTCCTTTTGGAAACTATGATGTTGTTCCCCTTGTGCTTTGGGAAGAAGAAGGGGCATGTTATTTTGTAAGTGTTTATACAAATTTTTGGTGTGTTGCTCTGGTAAAATTTTAGTTAGACCTCTCTTGTTGCCTATTTTCTTCTAGCTTGCTTGAGTGTTCCTTTGTGTTATAATAAAGCTTGTGTTTGTTTTAAGATTGATCCATAGGGATCCAAAATGAATCTACTTCATCAAAACAGTCTACGAAGAAGGAAAAATGAAAACACGGAGAGGTTCTATCTTTTTAGTAACATGATCACCACTCGTGTAGAGTGGCGGTTACATAACCACCGCCCAACCAAGGCGGTGGTCCCGGGACCACTAGTTTGCATTGGGAGAAGGTCCTGGATCTTTCGGATAGAAAATGAAAATATAAAATGAACAACCCAGAATTTGAATAATTATTCATATCTCTTCTCCTTCATGACCTTTCTCATTCTCCAGTGCACAGGAGGACATGAGAGAGGCTATAAATACATGTTTGTAGAAGAGAATAGGATCATCAAAACATGAAAGCAAGTGAGCAAGAAGTTCTTAATGCTGGTATTGTGTTTTGTAGAAGAAAGGAGTGTTAAGACATAGCAATCAAGTATTTGGGAGGAAATGTGAGATATTATCTACTTCTCTTTCATACTTATTATAAATTTTGTACTTGTTATTTTGAATTGGCCAATAAAAGTGGGAAGAAAGAGCAATTGCCCTTCCTGACTAGTTTTCCTCCTTTGGAGGTTTCAGGGATAAAATTGTTGGTGTTTATGAGATTAAATTCTTTCCCTTCCTACAATTGTGGATTCTAAGCATAAGCATAATTCATTCACTAGCTATCTTTGTCATTTTCTAATAGAAATTAGAACAACATCGTTTATTTGTGTTTATGTGGATAATTCCAAAGTTGAATAGTTTACAAACCATTTTGGTATTAGAGCTAACATTTATCTAGGAATATGGTATTCATTCTTGGATTTGTATGATGTGGTGATAAGATCTAAAGGCAAATAGGCTTTGCCTTGCGATCCGAAATTTCTACAAAGAAGTTGAACCAAAGAATTTAAGGAAAAATGAATGAAGAGAACTTGGTCCATAGAATTGAGATGCTTTGGAGACCATGATGGATAGGATGTTTAGTAGGCAAGAAGAGCTTGGTGATTTACTGAAAACAACTTCACGTCGAACAAGACTCCATGGAATCGGTGTTTCCGGCTTAGATGAAAATTTTGGCATAGGAAGGAGCCACCACGAGGAAAGTTATGGGGAAGAGTATGAAGAAGAGAATTCAAACACAAGAGAAAAGGTAAAATCTGATCATACTCCTTTTAAAGTTGAGACAAAAGTTGATATTAAAATATTTGAAGAACAAGTAGATGTGGAGTTGTTTGATTAATGGTTAAAACAGTTAGAAGTCTACTTTAGCGTCCATAATGTCACCGAGACACAAAGGATCACCTTTACACATCTCAAATTGGGGACACGCTCGGTTTGGTGGAAAACCCATCTAACCAATTGTGAAAAGAAGAAGCATCCTATTGTGAAATATTGGCAAGAATTTTAAGAATTACTTATAGCTAACTTATATCCTATTGGCCACAAGATTGACCAAATGATTAAATGGCAGTATTTTAGACAAGGGAGTGGTCAAAGTGTGCGGGACTATACTATAGAGTTTCGGAGGTAGACCATGTTGCTAAACATGGACTTGAAGAATGAGGATATTTTGACTAAGTACTTGATAGGGCTTCACACTCAACTTCAAAGAAAAATCATCTCCACTAAGCCCAAAGATCTCAACGAGGCATGTGTTAAAGCATACTACATAGATGATGAAAAGAAGCAAGAGGAATTAGAGCCAAGGAAACATAGTCGAAAAATTAGCGAGAAGAAAGAGTATGGACAAACAAGTAACAAGGGTAAGTGGAAAGGGAAAGGTAAACAAGTTTTCACTACTTTAAATACTTGTAAAGATCCTAGGAATTTTTGAAGAACTGTGATATTAATGGTCATACTAATGATATGTGTTGGAATTTACATCCAAAGAACCGAACCAAGGACTTGAAGAAGTCCATGACAGTGTAAAACGAATGAAGGAGAGGTGGAAATCGAAGATGAATATGATGTAGATGAAAGGCTTATATGTATGGCCACCAACATGGACAGCCAGGGAAGAGGAGATGAGTAGACTATTCTAGATCAAAATACAGATGAAGAGAACTAAGGTCAATGCTTTGGTGGATACCAGTTCTCAGTCTAACTTGATTTTTGAAGTAGTTATAAAGAATCTTGGTCTTGAGACTTACGAGCATCCACACCCTTATCCTTTGGGTTAGGTGAAGAAGGGTGTTGAAATTCAGCTAACAAGAAGATGTAAGGTCAAGTTTGGGATAAATTTCTAGTATATTGATGTTTTGGAAGTTGACATTATTCCACTTGATGCTTTTGATGTTGTATTCAGGAGTCCTTACTTGTATATCAGGGATGCTATATTTATGAGAAGGGAAAACCAGTACAGATGGGTCAGAGATTAACTCAATAGTCGGGAACACCAATGTAATACACAAGTTACTATGGTGACTACTAACCAAGCAAAACAACTTATTCAGGAACATCATAATCAGTTTTGTTTACTTTTGTTAAAGGATAAACAAGATGGGGTAGAAGTTTGAGAGATTTATAACTAAGGAAAGCATGATTTGGATGGTATTATTTAGTCTTTTTATGAAGTATTTCAGGGATCTCGGTGGGTTACCACCAAAACAAGAAGTAGAGCATGAGATTTAGCTATTGCTAGAGTCCCCTCTACTAAACATCGGTTGTATATGAAATCCTTACTTGAGAGTATTGAAGTAAAGAAACAACTCTAGGAACTACTAGACCAAGGAGTGATAGTCTACCACCTCACCATGTGGTTCACCTATTGTGATGGTGCTAAAGAAGGAGTGTTCTTGGAGAATTAACATTTATTATTGTGCTTTAAACAAAATCACCACAAAGAATAGATATCCACTTCCCGCATAGATGATCTCTTGGACTAGCTTCAAAGATGCCAAATTATTCACTATTTTGGATCTCAAGTCCGGTTATCACCAAGTCGAATGAAGGAGGAGGATATATGAAAGACTTCCTTTAAAATAAAACATGGTTTGTATGAATGGTTAGTACTTCCTTTTGGGTTATGCAATGCACCTTCTACATTTATGATATTGATGAATGATGTATTGCAGGATTTCATAGATTAATGTTTCATTGTATGTATATCTAGATGATATATTGATTTTTAGTGCCACATGGGAAGAACATCTAACTCATTTACAACAAGTCTTGTAACTTCTAAGGGAGGATTAACTACTTTTTAATATGAAGAAATGTGAATTTTCCAAACAGTAACTTATATATCTTGGGCATGTGGTTGGAGGATGAGAGCTATGAGTGGATCCAAAGAAGGTGGAAACCATCACTAATTGGAAAACACCAATGGGGGCCATAGAGAATAAGATTTTTGTGGGAGCAGTACAATACATGCGGAAGTTCATTTCAAGCTTCTCCATGATTGAAAAACCTCTACATACAAAGTGGTGCGTATAGAGTAATGGTTTTGATTGGGGTAAGGAACAAGAAAAATCATTTGAGTTATTGAAATACAAGATTATTCATGCTCCAGTACTTGCTCTTCCTAATTTGTAGCATATTTTTTAAGTAGAGACACATGTCAATGATTACGCCATGGGTGCAGTGTTTCTTCAAGGAGGTAAACCCGTATGTTATCATTCTGAAACTTTCACTTCAAAGTAGGTAAAGGATATTCAATATATGATAAGGAAATGTATGCACTAGTTCATGCAATTAAAAATGGAAAAATTATTTGTTGGGTAAACAAAAAAATTTCCCTTTTCTTCTCCTTTGTAGTTGCGCCAAGAAACACATGGAAGACTATAGTATAAAGTAGAGAAGGGGAAGAATCAATGGTTATTGTGCATTGCGTATGCTTTTCTACCATTTTTTCTCCATAACTCCTGGAGATATGTATATGCACTATTTTTCATCATTTTTGATGAAATTCTTTGTCATTGTTATGTGCAAAGTGCCATTGAGTGGATTCAAAACTTAATTTATGAGTCCAAGGATTGTTAAGATCGATATTTTGAAGTTGGAATTTCTTGAGCACTTACAAAAATGTGAATTACCAGAGAAGATGGATGTGGGGCAGAGTTGTAGAGGAAAAAGAGGGAAAAGGATGAAATGATGAAGGTTGCAAGTGCAAAAGATGGAAAAGGTGTTGCCTCGAGAGTGAAAAGGATTTCTGTTAGATCCAAACTGCGCAGCCTCTGGAAAATGATTAAAATGGGAATTTCTCGCATGAAAAAATTAGAATGATTAAAAGGAATGCCAAAAAGTTGTGGCATGGCATCCTAGTCATTAGTCGAGGGTCTGAGAAATGTGATCAGTTCATAATTGGTCCACCTGGTAGCTTTCGGATGTGAATTTGTTAAACGTCACTTTCTGAGGCAAATTGGTAACAAGCAAAGGTCCCTCGAATATTCTTCTTTTTTGGGGAAAATTTGGGATGAGTGAGTGAGTGAAATGTATAAATGCAATGAGAATAATCTTGTAAAATTTTAGGGGTTGAATTCCTTAGAGAAAATTTGAGAAAATTTGTCTTCTTGAGAGACCAATATGAGATAACTTGTTAATTTCTTATGTGTTAGATTTTCTATCATGTCAAGTTGGTTGTAGATGTATAGCCATTAACGAGCACTGAGATTTCTCTAGAATATTTCCCCTGCTGATGAATCTAAGAAAGTTTGTAATTAGTTTGTGTCAATCTTAGAGAAGTTAGTGTCTATTTGTTTCAGAATGTCTACAAATAGTTTTTCTTGTTCCTATTGCAATCTTACATTGAAATCTTTGTGAAATCACACATGATCTCATCCTTGTGATAGTTTAGTGGCATTTGCAATTTCATTTCAAGAAGAGCCTTCATCTTGTGATGAGATAAACAAATTTAAAATCACTTCACTATCATTTGTTGATAAAGATTGTTTGTAAGTCTTTGGGTGTACCTTAGGCGTGATTGATTAGATATTTTGGTGTTTAATTGAGTTTTTTAACTTGAGCCTTCGTGTTAGATTCTCAAAGATTGTGTGAAAACATGCTGATCTGGGCCTCCATTGAAGCACACCTTATGGTTGAAGGAACGTCTTAACTATTCTAAAGCTTTATGTTGTTGAGTTGTCCATTGTTGTGAAGTTTCTCAAAGATCTGGTATAATCAACTTTATCCTGCTTAATCTCCCACCAAAATCATTCAAAAACCATGAATCCATCCTAAACTACCCCTGTTTTTCCTGTATATCCAAAAAGGAACAAAATCTATTTACTAAAATATGTAGAAAAATCAGGATTTAATAATGTCTTCAGTAACCTTAGCCTTGTTTTGAAAGTATCTCCATCTTTTAGAAGTGACAACTCTTGAGAGTTAAATTATGGAGTATTGACCATACTTTCCCAAGGTTTTCTTCATAAAATTTGTGCAAAAGAAGGATATCTCCATCTCCTTCATCAAACAGAGGTTACACTAAGGGTCCTCTCACCCTGTTGAAGAGGCACAACCTAAAGTAGTGAGGATAGGTCAAATCCTCTTGAAGGTGTTATCCATCTCTCCACAAATATGAGTGACAAAGGGCCAGTTAGATCTCATCCCCAGCTACAAAACAACACACATTATGATCTATCTGTCTCTAAGCTCCATGCCAAATATGTGATGCTGCTCAACTTGAAAAGGAGAACAAATTTGGATACCAACATATGTGGCATTATTACCGGGATTATTTGAGCTCGATATTTATTTATGTGGCAACAACACTCGTGGCACCATTTTCAAGGATTATTTGAGCTCCGAGATTTATTTATGTGGTAACAAACACTAGTGGCACTTTGTTGTCGGAAAATCTTTGAAGTATTTGAACAAAGGTAGTACATACGGACACTTGTAATGTTTCTTACATGATCTAAGTGAAAATACATTACTGAAACATCATTATTTGTTTAGATCTATAAGAATTGTTCAAATTTGTAAGTTTTGAGTGTAATATTTCCATCTTATACAGTTATTGCACTAAATTTTTATCATCATTGATAAATTTGGGTAGAAGAAGAGATAGATCTTGTAAGCTTTGCATGAATCTAGTATTGACAGACATTTGATAGGTCTTTCATAGTGCATTTTCACAAACTAAGGTGAAAATCCTTAGTGGCGACTCCGTGTTGTTTAAATTCTTAATAAATACTAGTGTCTTAACATATATCAAGTAAGATTTGTCATTAATCTCTGCAAATCTGGAAGGAAGAAGATCTTTCTTCACCAGGGACCCTAGTAGAAGGTTGTTTCAAGAGTTGGGAAAGTCTAATTCAGAAGGAAGAAGAATTTGGAAGGTTGTTGGAGATCAAGCATTAAGAAAAGAGATCTCCATTGGTGAAACTGATCAGCCTATGATTGAATATTGCAATACTTCCTCAAGTGCTTCTAAATCAGGTAGTCTCTTTGTTGAATTGAATTCTCCATCTGGAGAGGGTCCTTATTTTGTATTTGAAACATTTACTTCTCAATCTTTTCCCGTATTTTCCAAATCTGATAGAGTTTTCTAAGAAATAGAGCCTTTAGAGGGCAGTCATTATGAGAATTACATCCCTATACCACACAAACTTCTCACTCCTCATCAGTTTGCATCTCCTCTAAGGTCACCTCCTCAAAATAATATGGCTCAGCCTCCACCTAGACCTCCATTTGTTGTTAATACTTTTGGTCCCATCAATTTTAGAGGTATGGCTGGCTATCCAAATGTTGTGCCATAAGATGTAAGAAATAGATTGCCTAAGTTTCAAGGAAATAATGCAATCACTGGTGATCAACACTTGAAGCTCTTTGTCAATATGATGGAGGACTTTGAAATAGAATTTGAGGATGTATACATTAAATTGTTTATCCATACTCTAGAAGAAGATGCAAGGGACTAGTATAAATATTTTCTAGATAATTCCATTGATTCTTGGATAGAGATGAAGAATGCTTTTAGAATGCAGTATGGTGATAAAACAGACCCTAGGTTTCTTTTATCGAATTTGAAAATATAAAAAAATCCTAATGAATCAAGCATTATTTGAATACAAGATTTAACAAACATTGAGAAGACTTCTTGTTAATTTGAGGCCATGTGATGAATCATGTCTATAAAGTATTCAGATGCATTTTATAAGAAAATTTCTTACTATTTGAGGGATAAGAACCCTCGAAATTTGAGGTAGGACTTTACCATGGCTCTGTAAATTGAGAACAACATTAAAGCTATTGTAAAACCTCCTAAGAGGGAGGTTGTTAAACTGATCAACCCAGAGAAGCCTCAATCAAGTAAGGTTGTGGATCTTGAGGAAGTTGTAAAGACTTTGGCCGGAGTTGATAAACAAATCTCTTACAAGCTAGCTAGGGTAGAGAAATGAATTGGACAAGGTTCTCAAGGTCAAGCATAGGCAAACAAGGACAAGACAAATTTGCAAATCATCTAGAAATGATTAGAGATCTGAAATAAGTAAAGGACCCATGGGAGATAGAAAACCCCAAGATAGGGAAAATAGAGTAGTGCCTGATCCTCTAAATGCCAGTGTTGTTGTTGAAGAGACAAATGAAATTGATTGGTGTGACAAATGTTTCTTACCCCACCCACCATGTGAAGTAGATCAGAAAGTTGAAGAAGCTGATGATGATGATAACATTGATGATGATGCATGCATGGTGGACTGCTCTACAAGCTCATAGCAAGGAGCAACTTCAATTGAAGTAATAAGTGCAAGAACTGCTGCAAGTTTTTGGGATTGTATTCACTGGGTACCTCTTCTTTCCTCCCTCTCTCATACTTTAGAAATAGATATGGTACAAGCTTTTGAACTTCCTAATAATGATTTTGAGTACCTAAGAGCTCTAATGATTAAGAAGTATGATGGAGGAATCCCATCAAAAGAGGATAGAAAACTATTAATGAATGTTGTTGTTGCCCAAGAAAAAGAGTATAACACAAGAAGTAAAGTTGTCAAAGGGATAGGGCCTCAAGCTAAACCAAAACCCAAGTTCTCACCAATGTCCCAAAAGAAACTCCAAAGAAATATGCATCTGGTAAAAGGCCTTGTTGTCTCAAGTAGAATTGGTGTTCCCACCCATGCCCAAAATGTGAAAAATCTTATGCCATCCGATGAGTTTGTCAATATTTCTCCAAATGTTGCTTTTCCCAAATACATTCCTTATGACATTGCCCAAGTCTTGAGTTAGATCAAGATTTATGTCCCAATTGTTGAACTTCTTAGGATTCCTGAGCACAAGAAGAGGCCTTTGAGTATTTGGGATTGGAAGAAGATAGGAGTACCCAAGGCAGAAATATAAATAATGTAAACACTCCTCCTCCAACCATTACAGACCTAGAAAAACCACCAGCATTGGAGATATGGGTGAACCACCTGAAGTTTACTTGGGAACATCTTTAGTTGAGTCTCAATTAAATGTTGATCCATTTTTTACAACATTGATTATTAAGGACAAATTATTGCACAATTGTATGTTTGATTCCAGAGCATCATGCAATGTTATGCCTCTAGAATTCATGAATGAATTGAACATTAAAGTGACAAAAATTATGGAAAGTGTAACTATAATGGATTCTAGAGAGGTACTAATTGTAGGGTGTGTAAAAGGTTTGGTGGTACAACTTGCATCTTATCCGGTAAGAACTTGAAACTTGATGTTTTATTGTTGATTGCCCTACCAAATGGGGCATGTTGTTATCAAGAAAGTGGGCTGCAAGTGTTGGTGGAAGTGTTCAGATGGATATGTATTTTTCCACCATTCCAATTGAAGGCAACCTTGTAAAGTTGTATGGAGAGAAGAAGATGTTGCACCTCATTGAAGATCCCAATAATGCTTCTTATGAAGTGTTGTATGCTAATGTAGATGCTGATAACTTTGTTGGGTTTGCTGATGGAAAAGAGCATAAGATTGATCAATGTAAATGTCTTGAACAAGTAGGTTTACCTTGGACCTTGTTATTCGATGGAGCTTGTTCCAAGTTTGGAAATGGTGTTGGCATTGTTTTGATTTCTCCAGCCAGAAAGAGTTTTTTTTTTTCTTTCAAATCAAATTTGAATGTACTAAAAATTGCTGAATATGAAGCATTGTTATTAGGTTTGAGAATTGCATGGAAATATGGTGTAAAGGATATCATTGTCAAAGGAGATTCAAAACTAATTGTCAAGCAAATTAGAAAACTATATGCTACTAAAAATCAGAGAATGAAACAATACAAGCATGCAATATGGGATTTGATTGAAATGTTTGACTCATTTAATATTGTGCACCATGATAGAAATTTTAATGCTTGTTGTAGAAAAGTTAGCAGTGCTAGATCTAGATTTGGAATTGTATAATATCTCCATTTTGTGAGTATGATGTTGAAATACTAACAAGGCCATCTGTCCTTGACAACATTAAAAATTGGCAAGTGTTTGATGATGATGCCTAGGTGAAATGGTTTCTATAGAACCAAGGTAAGTTTGCTGACCAAAATATAGATTGGGAACCAATGGTGTGTGTTACTGAAGGAAAGGAAACTTTATTTGGCAAAGACATCATCCAACTGAAGACAAACACGATTCCTAGAGGTTTGGTGGCACTTGAATCAAAATTTGATAATGTTGATTGCATTATTAACAAAAGTATGTCAGTTTTAAGAGATGTGGAAGAGCACGACCTGGGAACAAAGGAAAAACCATGTAAAATCTAGTTAGGAAGTAATCTGAGCAAGGAAGAGAAGCAGTCCTATGTTCAATTGTTGAAGAAATATCAAGATTGCCTAGCTTGGTCTTACTCTGAGTTGAAGGCATATAGGAAGATTTGTTCCAACATGAAATTCCTCTTGAATCTAATGCCAAGCCTTTCAGGAAAAAAACATAGGCCTATCAATCTGCTCCTTTCTTTGAAGATGCAAGAAGAATTAAAGAAGTTGAGGGATGGAGGGATCATTCAGCCCACAAGGTACTCATCTTGGGTTGTAAATTTAGTACCTGTCAGAAAAGAATGGTGATATAAGGTTGTGCATAGATTTTAGGAACTTGAATAAAGCATCATTGAAAGATAATTACCCTCTGCCAAACATGGAGAATATGCTATAATTGGTAATTGGTTCTAATTTTATCCACTTTGGATGGTTTCTCTAGCTATAATCAAGTTGTTGTGAAGGAGTCAAAAAGAATAAAGACTACCTTTACCACTCCTTGGGAACTTATGTCTATGTCAGGATGCCTTTTGGCTTAATGAATGCTGGAGAAACTTTCCAAAGAGCAATGGATGTAGCATTTGCTGGTTATATTAATGATTTCATTGTTGTTTATCAAGATGATGTAACTGTGTTTTCTAGAAAAATAAATGATCACTTGCAACACTTGGAGAGAATGTTGTTAAGGTGTAGAGAGTATGAAATATCATTAAATCCCAAGAAGTGCCATTTTGGAGTGCAAAAGGAAAAGTCATTTTGGTCACATTGTATCAAAGGAAGGGGTCATGATTGATCCCGAGAGAGTGGAAGCCATCAACAAGGTTCCAATTCCTAGAACTAAGAAGGGAGTTCAATCCTTCTTTGGACAAATAAACTTTATTAGAAGATTTGTGTCTAACTTTGTTGAGCTGACCATCCCCATTACTAGCATGCTGAAAAAGGACCAAGTTATCAAATGGGAAGAAGCTTCCATTCAAGCTTTCAATGGGATCAAGGAAGCACTAAAGCATGCCCTTGTTTTGGCAGCTCCAAATTACAAGAAGCATTTTCAAGTGTTTTCTTTTGCTTCAGAAAACACCATTGCATCTGTTTTTTTGTTGTAGAAGGATGATGAAGGGGCTGAGAGACCAATTTCCTTTTTCAGTAAGGCATTGCAAGGAGTTGAGTTGAAGTACACCATCATGGAGAAGCAAGCATTTTCCTCGTGAAAGCAACAAAGGTTTTCAGACCCTACATCTTGAGCTCTAAATTTGTTGCTTATGTTCCCCACACCATGGTGAAAGACATCTTATCAGAGATGGAGGTCTCAAGAAAATATGCAGATGGGTAAACAAGTTGCAGGAATATGACATGGATATCCAAACCACAAAATTGATAAGAGGTTTAGGCCTAGCTAAGCTTATGGCTGAGAGCAACTTGCAAACTATTGAGGTGAATGAAGTAGAAGGAGGAAGGGGGTGGATGTCCTTGAAAAGTTGGTAATATTTGAATGGTACAAATGTATAATCTTTTATCTCAGACATCTATGCTACCCTGAACATTTGAGTAAAAATCATAAAAGAGCTCTTAAGTTAGCCTCTCAAAAATATGTCATTACTAATTTTGGGTTAGCTTGGAAGAACCCAAAGGGAGTGCTCTTAAGATGCATTGTTGAGGATGAAGCCCCAAAGGTAATTGTTAATCTCCATGGAGGAGTTTATGGGGGACATTTTTGGAAAGATTACAACACATAAAATCTTGAGGGCTGGTTATTGGTGGCCAACTCTCTTCAAAGATACAACTCTATTGGTTAGGAAATGTGAAAGTTGCCAACATTTTTCTAGAAGAATGAAAGCTTCAAGCTCCCTTCCTTTGTAGTCTTATGTGTCAATTGAAGCCCCATTTAAGTAATGGGGAATGGATTTCATTGGAGAAATTTATGATCCTTCTAGTGCTGGTCATAAATGGATTCTTGTAGCCACTGATTATTTCACTAAGTGGGTGGAAGCAATCCCCACCAAGAAATAAACACACCAAGTTATCATGGACTTCATGTTGAATCAAATCATATGCATATTTTGAGTGCCAACTAAGATTGTTGCTGATAATGCCATGAGTTTCAGAGCCAAACCTTTGGTGGCAATGTGTAAAGAGTATGGAATCAATTTGACATATGCTTCTAACTACAATCCCCAAGGAAATGGACAAGCTAAGTCCAACAATAAAAACTTGTTGAAGATCATTAGAAGAACCTTGGAGCTAAACAAAAAGAAGTGGGGTGAGCAACTAAAGTTTGTTGTTTGGGATAATAAAATCACTGTCAAAAGAGCTACTAGTAAAAGCCCATTTGAGTTGGTATATGGAACTCAAACTTTGCTGCCCCTTCATTTACAATTTGTCTTCATTTCAGTTTGTTCAACAAATTAAAGATCAAGAAGTTAGTCCATATGATGCTCGAATCAATTATATTATTGAGTTAGATGAAGAAATAAGGGCATCCATCAGTGGTATGTGAAGTTTAGAGAAAAGTTGAAGAAGTTATTTGACAAGAAGGTGACTCTAAGAGCTTTCAACATTGGGATCTTGTGCTATTATGGGATAGCAAGCATGAAGATAAGGGAAAGCATGGTAAATTTGATGCATTATGGATGGGCCCTTATTCAATTGATATTTGAATTGGTGAAAATACCTTCTTCCTAAAGACTTAGATGGGGAACTGCTTGAATTACCTGTTAATGGCAAGAATTTGAAACATTTCCTTGATTGATTTCTCAGAATCAAGGTATACTCCATTGTAAAATGATAATATTTTTGGTTGATTTCTGCCTTCATGTTTTTCTATTTTTGTTTGTCCTGGTCCTTGGTGGCCATTTTGTTGGTTTCTCGGTTCATCCTTGGGGAGTTGGTTATTATTTTTCTACTTTGCAAGCTTATTCTTTGACTTCATTTCCCAATGGTTTGTTTTTGTAACATGATCTGCTATTTATTCTTGTGGAACTCATAGGAGTGCCCATCCCCAAGTCGGAGCCAATGTTGGTGCTCAATTTGATCTCGCCCCATTTGTCATTGAAATTATTCAGTTTGTGCTTTCATGTTTTCTATCTCCCCGTATTGATGCATGAAAACTATGTCCTCCATTTGGTTGTCATGATTAGTCCCTTCCTTGGTCGAGGATCACTTTAAATCCATAAATTTGTTTTTTCCTCTGTCCATGTGAAAAATTTGTAACTTGGGTGAAAACTTGGGTTTTTTCCTTCCTTCCATTTTCCACAGTCACGTTTTGTTGTCCCTGTCATTTTTGTCCCAAATATCTATGGAAACGTGATTGGATGCGGCTCGGAAGATCATATTTTGGCCTTATATCATTTCCAATTATCTTTCCTTGAAGAAAGATTCATTTCCAGGCGTAAATGGTGATTTTCCTGCATTTTACGGTTTGATGAGTGTATTTTTCCCCATCAAATTTACATCTCAAAGATCGGTGGAAACGTGGTCTTTTTGTTGGATGTGGCTCGGTGGGGCACTTTGAAAACTCTAATGGTCACTTCAACTCAAAACTTGTCCACGTGGAGGGTCGGCACTCATCTAAAAATTCACCTTTTGGTTTGGCCTTAGAGTTGCGCCAGGGAGACATGTGGAGGTTTCCTTGCTACCTTGCCCAAACTTAGACAAATTTTCATGCATGCGGCATATAACTTTAGAAGACCATGGACACGTGGAGGGCTAGTGCTCATTTGAGGATCCACCTTAGGGTCCCACCTTAGAAGTTGTGTTGGAGAGACACATGGAGGCTTTTTTGCTCTGCTTTATACTTAAACCTTTTCAAAGCAACTTTCTAAAGGCATGGGACACGTGGAGGGACCGCACCTATTTGGGGAATCGGCCCCTAAGTTTTATTTTGAAGAAGTGCCAGGAGGAAACTTGGAGGCTTCCGCTCACTCTGCCCTTGCTTGAATTTTCAACGGCCAAGGAAAACTGTCTCGGACCCTAGACACATGGTGCCTTCTATTGATCCTTCAACTTTTTTAACAACTCTGCCGGACTAAGACACATGGTGATCCCGCTTGTTTGGGGTCTCTACTTTTAGGGACCATCTCAAAATGTGCCATTAAGACACGTGGAGGCTTCCACTGGCTCCTTTTTATACTGAGACTTTTTAAAGGCCAAAAGGAATTTTTCTTGGGCCTAGGGCACGTGGAAGGCCCGCTCTTGTTTGGAAATTTTCCCCTATACTTCTTCTTTGCATTTGTGCCAAGGAAACATGTGGACAACTATAATAAAGTAAAGAAAAGGGGAGAATCAACGGTTGTTGTGCATTGTGATTGTTTTTCTGCCAATTTTTGCTCCAAGACTCCTAGAGATATGAATACACACTATTTTTCATCATTTTTTTGTGAAATTCCTTGTCATTTTTGTCTGCAAAGTGCCATTGAGTGGATTCAGAACTTATTTTTAGTCCAAGGATTGTTAAGATCAATATTTTGAAGTTGGAATTTCTCAAGCACTTGCAAAAATGTGAATTACCAGAGAAGATGGATGCGGGGTAGAGTTGTAGAGGAAAAAGAGGGAAATGATGAAATGATGAAGGTTGCAGGTGCAAAGGATGGAAAAGTTGTTTCCTAGAGAGCGAAAAGGATTGCCTTGATTTTTTGATCCACTTATGCAGAGCCTCCAGAAAATTATTAAAATATGGATTTCTTGCATGAAAAAATCAGAATGATTAAAAGGAATGCCAAAAATTTGTGGCATGGCATCCTAGCCATTAGTCGAGGGTCTAAGAAATGTGATAAGTTCATAATCAGTCCACTAGCAGCTTTCATATGTGAATTTGTTAAATGTCACTTTCATCAGGCAAATTAGTAATGTAAGCAAAGGTCCCTCAAATATTCTTCTTTTTGGGGGGAAAATTTATTTCCATGAGTAAGCGAGTGAAATGTATAAATACAATGAGAATACTTTTGGAAAGGTTGGGGATTGAATTCTTAAGAGAAAATTTGAGAAAATTCTTCTCTTCCCCGAGAGACCAATCTAAGATAACCTATTAATTTCTTATGTGTTAGATTTTCTATCATGTCAAGTTGGTTTCTAATGTATAGCCATTAATAGAGCATGGAGATTTCTCTCGAATCTTTCCCCATGAATGTAACAAATTTTGAAATTAATTTATGTCAATCTTGGAGCAATTAGCGTCTTCTTTGTTTGAATGTCTACAAGTAGTTTTTGTTCCTATTGCAATCTTACATTGAAATCTTTGTGAAATCACATAGGATCTTGTCCTTGATGATGATTTAGTGGAATTTTCAATTTCATTTCAAGAAGATCCTGTTATCAAAATTCACCCCCAAGGTAATTTTGATAACATGCATCAAATTCTCAAGTCCTGACAAATAGATTAAGTCACGACAAAAAATTTCATGTTTCTAGGGTCCCCTCATGTTTTTTAACTCCCCGTCCAAGTAGAAGAGAGCAAGTTCGAGGAAAGTTAAGAAAATTGCAAAAAGAAGCTCGGGCGTAAAAAAATCATAAAAATGGCTAAGTCCTAGTCCTTTGAACTTGTCGGGACATGGTTTGGGACAAAAAGGGGGCGAATCGGCCTTCAAAAATTTTTCATGTAGTCGAGAGGCGGTTGGAGTGCAAATTTGGGACATTTGGAAGAACAAAAGGATTGCGAGGGATGCGGAAATCCGAACTCGGCCATCTTGTAAAAATGGAAAAAGGACTAATGTTGAAACAGTGATCACAGGACATCCGGCAAAATGTCAATTCGAACCGTAGGATCGGCCGAAATGAGTCAAGGTCAAAGCACTTCAAATCGGGGCAAGGTACGAAGAAATCTGAGGTCATTGAAGCCAATGGATCGGCCAAAATGAGAACTTTCAGGCACAAAGGGGAGCGCGGCCAAAAGTGCGCGAACCGAATTTTCGGCTTTGAAAAGCTGGGAAATTTCAGCCTTGTGCCAAATGGGACAAAAGGACGCGTTTGGAAATACGAAAATCAGGCAAGGAGGACAGGCGAGAGAAAAAGTCAACGTTTGACCCATGGAACTTGAAACGGCCAAAAATTTTGACTCCGAGCTTCGATTTTCTACAAAATTGGACTTTTGGAACGAGCACGACTTACAAAAGAAACATATTCGGCTCCGATCGGTTAATGGATCATTTCCCGTCAAATGACAGAAAAAACGCCTACCGGACCCAAAATAGCTGCCCGCATTTTCGAAGGCCATAACTTTTGCATTTCTCAACGAAATCGCACAAAATTGGTACCGTTGGAATCGTGGTTCCGAGCCCGATGCAAAAAATCAAGAAATTATGGATTTTATCAGAAATTGATTGAGATTTTTGAAGAAACGTGGCCAGGTTCAAACAGTGTTTTTTTGGTAGTTTTGGAGTCCAATTAAGAGGCAATAGCCATCATTCTTTCATCATTTTTGATGAAATTCCTTGGGACAGTATGGGAGCCTTTTGCAAGTAATGTATAACCATTCCACTCAATTTAATGCCTCTAATTTGTGGTTGAAGGACAGATTTCGGGATTTCCATTTTCCCTTCTCTTCTCCTCATTTTTTACTATAAATTGGAGTGTTGGGCTCATTGTAAAAAAAGAGAAAGTTTTGGGTAGCAAGCTCTGATCAAAATTGCTTTGTGAAAAAGGTGTGTTGCAGAGCCCTTGTAGTGGACTCCTTGCATGGTGATCCAGGCCCTTATCTTGTAATAGATCAAAATGATGCATACCGAAGCAATAAAATACAAAGTTTGTGGATGTATCTTCCCCAAGCTGTGTTTTCTTGCATTCTTCTTGCCACCTTTTATCTCTCTACAAGAATATTGTGTCTATTATTATGTTCTTGAGGAAATTCATTATCATTGTGTGTCCTTGAATATTCTTGTTTTGCAAATTGCTAGATTATGGAAATGTATAAATGTCATGACCTACTTCTAAAAGTGTGCACTTTGCCTCTTAAGAGAAAATTTTGAGACTAGCTCTCATCTTCCTTTTTGAGAGACCATCAGATTTAGTTAATTTTTCATTTTATGCATTCTCTTTCATGTCAAGTTGGTTTAGATTAGAATAGTTAGCTTATCTTGCATTAGAGTAGATTTTCCCCTTGATGAATTTAAGCAATTTTGAAATTAATTTGTGTCTATCTCTAAGTAGCAATTTGTCCCACAATTTTTCTTGGAGATAGTCTTTTGTCATGTTATCCAATCACATCTTATGGATGCTTAAAGTGATCAAACTAGAAATCTCAACATCCCGTGACAATTTAGTGGCATTTGTGATTTCATAACAAGAAGATCCTTCATCTTGTGATGAGATAAACAAATTTAAAATCACTTCACTATCATTTGTTGATAAAGATTGTTTGTAAGTCTTTGGGTGTACCTTAGGTGTGATTGATAAGATATTTTGGTGTTTAATTGAGTCTTTTAACTCAATCCTTCATGTTATATTCTCAAATATTGTGTGAAAATGTGCTGATTTGGGCCTCCATTGAAGCACACCTTCTAGTTGAAGGAATGTCTTAACTATTCTGAAGCTTTATGTTGTTAAGTTGTCCATTGTTGTGAAGTTTCTCAAAGATTTGGTATAATCAAATTTATCCTACTTAATCTCCCACCAAAATCATTCAAAAACCATGAATCCATCCTAAACTACCCTTTTTTTCCCTGTATATCCACAAATGAATAAAATCTATTACTAAAAACATGCGAACAATCAGATTTAAAAATGTCTTCATAACCTTAGCCTTGTTTTGAAAGTATCTCCATATTTTATAAGTGAAAACTCTTGAGAGTTAAATTATGGATTATTGACAATTATTTCCCAAGGTTTTCTTCATAAAATTTTTGCAAAAGAAGGATATCTCCATCTCCTTCATCAAAAAAGGTTACACTAAGGGTCGTCTCACCACCGGTTGAGGAGGCACAACATAAAGTAGTGAGGAGAGGTCAAATCCTCTTGAAGGTGTTATCCATCTCTCCACAAATCTGAGTGACAAGGGCTAGTTAGATCTCATCCCCGGCTATAAAATGAAACACATTATAATCTATCTGTCACCGTAAGCTCCATGCCCAATTTGTGATGCTTTGCTCAACTTGAAAAGGAGAAAAAATTTGGATACCAACATAAGGAAAGGAAGTAATTGATCGAAATCCTTAAAATGGAAAAGAATTATATATATATATATATATATATATATATATATATATATATATATATATATATATATATCACCTCCTTGCAATTTTCTTAGAAATGATTTAGTAATGTTATTAATTATTCAATTACCATGGTCATATGAGTAGTTCAAACTTTTTTATTGTTCTTGCTTTTTATACTATACTCTAAGTTGATGTGTATTGATCATTTAATTAAATCAAATCATAAGAATCTCCATATTAATTTATAATCAAAATATATCTAATTATATGAAATTATTATTAAAATTATATATATAATATATTATACATATTTATTTATTAAAATAAATTAGTTTGATTCTATTTGGAACACACACACACACACACACACACATTGTAGTACTCAACATTCCTTTTCTAAATTAAAAACAAATGGGGATGAAATCGATTATGGGTGTTTAAATACATGGGAGAGGAGTAGTGTGTTGGTGGCATATAATAGGAGGTTGCATGTAGTAGAAAGATGGGATGACACGAGTGTGCAGGGCATGGGCTGCCCAAAGGACCCCTCAGACCTGTCTTTTCCATTTTGCATAATAATTATTGCACTCTATTTTAGGTCCAAAGGCATTAACTCTTTTGTAACCATAATTACTCCTCTTTCATTGTTCTTAACAGAGTGAATGATTTGGATATGGATATACGTCTGAAGTGTGTTTAATTTTTCTAGGAAAATAATTTTTCCCCTATCATTTTTTTGTTGGATTATCGGCAGAAGAATAAGGGAAAAAACTTGGGGATAATGAGGCACTCCATTCATAGTTGTATGGAGTTACTTTTCTGCTGATGAGAATCTATCTTACATGTACTCTATCCTTTACGTCTACCATTTCTCATTCCTTCTCTCTTTACAACCTTGAATTTCATTAGATTTTTTGTGGTTTTCATTTGCATGGGCTCAATTTTTTCATTACGAAGCATGAATATGAAATTAGTAAGTTGGATTTCCACTATCAATTTCTTATTCTTACTGCACCCTCCATCCACGGTTCCAATAACACACCCTTGGAAAAATTTGGGATCCCACATTTCATTCAGGAATTTTGGAAAACATTTCACATGTCTTACGCATGTTTCCACATTCTCGTAGGCATATATTCTAGGGAACTCGTAATTCTAAAACAATTCACAAAAAAAAAAAAAAAAACACTTCTCCATAATGGATTGGTGGATGTTTATACCTAATTTTAAGGATACTATTTTGACACTGGATATTGTAAGGGTTGTTCTCCATCCCCATATGGTTTCCTCCTTCATTTGCTGCACCAGGAAAATGCCATTTCAATTTAATACTTCTGCTCCAAAATTAATGCCAATTAACGTTTTTCCCAGCCAAATCCACACCAACAAACAAATAACTAAATTGGGTTCTCTTTTCAACACTTGGGGAATATCTACTAGGACATCCACTTTGAAGTCCCAACAATCACGTTATGAAACTGTTGAGCTAGATAGGGATGTTGATGAAGAAGAAATAAAATCTTCTTATAGATGTCTTGTCAAAAACTATCATCCTGATGTTTATGATGAAATTGGGGATCTAGAGGAAGGAGAAACAATAGAAACACGTTTCATTAAGATTCAGGAAACTTATAAATTACTTATGAACAAGGAGCAGTGTATGAAGTATGATAAGGAAACCAAGTAAACCCTATCAAGGCATCTAAAGCATGGATGGAGTGGGTAATGAAGAAAAATAAATCATTTGATGGATAAGAGGATTTAGCAGTCATAGCATGGGTAGAGAAAAACAACTTGAACTGAATCTTAGAGTTCGTCATCTTTCACGTACAAAGAGGACTTGGAGTCTTTTAAAAAATCTCCGTATGGGGGTATTTCTGAATGTAGATGACACTGCCATAAAGTGCATATGTAAATATCTCCCAGGCATGGTTCATCTTACCTTTTCCTTCATAATTATCATACTTTAGTTTTTCATTTGCAATGAAATAAATTTAAAATTTTGGAATGTCACACATTCAATTATTAGGTTTTTATAAAAAAAATTGTAAAAGAATAAAACAAAATATAACACTTATGTAACCCATGTAACACTTGGTAACAAAGCATAAACTTAAAGCCTTCTTTTGAACACAAATTGGAGAACTGTTATCTATTTTTTACCCCCTAGTAAAATAGACAACTCAGGATGATGGGTTTGAGAAATTGAAAGATATTCATGGAGAAAATTGGAATGATACAACTAATTTTTTTAGTTTGGTAGCAATTATAAGTGATTCACGAAAGTTTCGGATGTCTTGAAGCCATCCATCGAAAGTAAGATTTCAAGCCTTAAGGAGTCTGCAGCGTGAAATAGGACCTAAGATTCAAAAAAATATTTTGATAGCTATGTTACGAATTAAAATTCAAATAAAGTTTGTATGGAATCCATTTTCCATGCCCTACATGATGGAAAAGACAAGAAATCTTGAAGCACTATACGCTTCCCAAGGTAATTCATTCTTCCGGCACAACTGGCATCCCGAGAAAGAAAGATATTTCAATGTGATAAATTGAAAATTGGATCTTGAGACCATGTCCATTAGATTCAGCTAGTTTTTTCCATGTGAAATCATATAACATTTCACCCGACAACTCATCCGGGAGGTAAAGTTATTGCCTCAGGAGTTCGTCCACTAGGGGTTGGACGAGTCAGGGTTGGACGCAAATGGGTTCAATGGGTAACATTTTTTGACATACTTGAATGGTTTTTGACACCTATTGCACCCATCACACTTACACAACACTCAGGTTGGACGGTACAAATAGGTTAGAAGTGTCATGGGGCTTGGACGGATCAAGGTTGGATGGTTGGGGGTTGGACGCCCACGGGTTGGTCGAGTCAACTTTTTTGATGTGTAGGATCATTTTTTTGACATTTTTTGCACACATCAGACTTGCAAGATGATCAGATTAGATGGTATGGCTAGGTTGGATGCGTCATCGGGGTTGGACACCAGGTTGGTCGGGTCACATTTTTAGATGCGTATGGATAGTTTTTTATGCTCGTCATACCCCTCTCATTTTAAGGACACCCATGTTGGATGGTAATAAAAGTTTGGATGGGTCACATGGTTGGGTGGATCATGGGTCCCAACAACTCAACAATTGGATTTTAATGCGGTATGGCGCCCATGTCTTCATCTGATAGAAGTACCCTTGGGAAGTGAATTTGTATGGTTTTCCATACCTCTTTAATGAGGGTTTGTAAAGAATTTCTTATATATTTTAAAATCTACCTCATTTTTAGAGGAAACATTCTGGGAGCTAGGGAAACCCTTCGAAAATTCTCCCTCAACTCATTTGAGCTATAAGCCTTCTCTGCACTCCACAAGCGTATTTATGCTTCTAAGCATTAATGTAATTGTGTTTTCACCTTATAGATCAATAAATTGATGTTTTTGGTGCATTTTTCAACCCTTTCTCATATTTTTTTGTTTTTATGTACCTCTCCATTTTGGATTTGTTTTATGTGCATGTTATTTCACTTACAGGTGTAAGATGTTGTGTTTCATGGAGTGCAGATGGAAGATAGAGTTTGGGTCTGTGTCATTGATGTTCTGACCTCTTCCAGCTCTATTTTTTTCTTCTTCCTACCTCATCGAGTATATCACCCATTTTATTGGTGTTATCACCTCGTTAGTGTAGGATTTCCTTTTAATGCACTTTCACTTTCCCTGTCTCCTTGACATTGTTAGAATAGGTGTAGTTAGGCATATTTTATGCATTAGGAGTAGTTTAGCATTAGGATTTGGTAGAGGAATTTGGCCATATCCAAAGGATCATCTTAAGTTCACAAGTCCCATAGCTTGAGAGATGGTCCCATGTTATGCAGGTTAAACCAGATGCCTCATTCAAACCCAGGCCATTCGGGGTGCTTTGTTATTTTGCATCAACAGTTTTGGCACACCCGGTGGGATAGGTTTGAAGAACCTTACAACTTCATTTCATCAGGTTGATGTGTTCTTGGTGAGATTCAGCCTTTGGAGTCACATTCAAAGCACATCTGGTGACTTCATCTAGTCAGCAACTCATTCTCTTAATTGAAGACTTTCCTTCCATCCATTTCACCCTTTCTTCTTTCCATGTCTTTCATTTTCTACCATTCATGAAGCTGTGTAGTCATGGATTCATTCCCATCTTGGAATTCACACTGCAATAAAACAATGCGATCCACCTCCAATGTATTTCTCAAGTCCTCTAGACCAATGTTATGAGAAAATCAAGAACCATTATGCCTACCCATATGACTAATTGCAAAATCAGTTTAGCTATGGATCTTGTAAGGAAAAAGGGTATGCATACAATGACAACAGTAAATTGGACAATGTTGATCTGCTGGAGAAGATTCAAAGGATGGAGGCTAGAATGATTCAGTTAAGGGATACAATACAAATGAGGGCATTCAAAATTGGTTGCAGTGCATCTTTTCCATGGGAAGGCCCTTTTCCAAGACACTATAGCCCATAGGATAATATTGACTTCATGGTTGAAATGCTGCCTCAACTTGCACAGTGGACCAAGAAGATAGAGGCCTACAAACTTGGTGCCAAGAAACCTTGTCCATGGGTAAATCCTACACCATCATCTAGTAATTTTCTCTCCATTCCTTGAGCAGCACCATCTCAACTTGATATTCAATTTCCAAGCTTCCCATCCATTGCTTCTATCGTGGAATATGTTTCTCCATCTTCTAGTCTCCCATCCCATCCCATCCTAATTTCTCTACCCTTCTCCCTTCCAAACCTAATTCCTATCCACAAGAGCCAATAGAAATACCTCCCCTTCACCAAAAATAAAACAACAATTAGTGGAGACCCCACCCACCACTTCTCCTACTTTCCCAAGTCCATGTCGGGAAGAGACTAAAAAAACCAGCCAAGGGGAGAAACAGGAAGAAGAGCCAAGAAAAGAAGAAATGATTAGAATCTTTGTGAGCTTGGCTATTATATTCGAGATTGATAAAATCCCTTGGTGGAGAAATACGTGGAGGATGATAAGGTCAAGCCACAAGTGGTGGAAGCTTCAATTACAACACAAGCGAGGGAATAAGGAGCTACTCCAAATCCAAAAGAGGAGGAGTGCATTCTACTTTTGGAGGAGAACCATAAAGTTCTAGAGGTTTCAAGTATAGAGTGGGCCATAGAAGAACCTTCAGTTCTTCCTCCCACTTCATCCCCTTCAAGATCTAATGTTGAAGAAGAGTTTGAGCTTTTAGACTTCATTTTTGAAGATGAGGGGAACCATGGTGAGAAATTTACAAATTAGGAGGACACCGTGGAGGAGGTCAAGCACATGTAGCAGGACAACGAGGAGGATGATTATCTGTCTCGACTTGGAGGATTGTTTTGATGGAGAGGAACCTAAGGAGATCACATCATTTTCTCCTCCATAATCCACCTTCTAGCACATGATCCTATTTTCATGAAGGATAACATTCAATTGTAGCAACCTACATTTCACAACGGCCTTATAGAACCAAGGTTAGAAGATCCGAATCTTCGTGTTATCCATAGAAGGAGGAGGGAACAAAGATAACACACATTGCATGCTAGTCATCAAGGTAGAGGATCAACTTCTTACGAAGCACTCCAAAGTAAAAATCAGCATGTAAGTAGCCTCTTTTTTTAGGAAGGTCCATAGGAAGACTCCATTTTTGGAGTTGAATTTTAGAACAATGGGTGCATACATCAAGTCAGACTGTGCCCAATCAGGTACTTTGCTTCATTGGAGCCAAAGGAGAAGCTATAAATGGTCATGCCCTCTTCGGGGCATGAGGATGAGTATCAAATCACCAAGGGTCACCATCAACACCTCTAGGAGTGTAATAATAATTACCTTGAGGAGGTATTTTCGATTGATGTTGATACTTTTGTTATTTGGGTGTAGGATTGGCCTCTTGTTGGTTTTTCACTCATTATAACAACCATGATCAATGCCGAATCACATACATGGCTTCCTATTTTGAGAAATGGAAGTTTCTTCTCCTTGCCAGTTGCGGGATTTGTTTGAGTCCCCTTTTCCTCTTATTAGCGTAGTGTAGGTAGGTTTTATTTTAGTAGAAGAAGTGCTTGTGCACACTCTACATTTACTCCTCGGAGCATGTATGATGTTTTAGTTTTATACATAGCGTGTGTTGTGACATGTTTTTGCTCTTGTACGATTCATTCTTTGGAGGGGGCATGTTTTCACATGAGAAATCAGGTTTCAACAACAGTCCTAGCCTCTCCGAGTCAGTTTTTGTTCCCATGGATTTTGTAATGTTTATACCTGTCAAGGAATCATCGATTAGTATTATTTCATACTTGGTAAGAAATCAGATCAAGGACAGTTTTAAGGGGGCTTCAGACCTTTTCAATATACATCAGGTTTGTAATGGTAGGGAGTTCCATCTTCAAACATCGTGTTTTTAATGGATCATGGGAAGAATTTAGATTTTAGGATCAGTCTATAGGTGTAACAATATTGAATCCATTCCCAATGGACAATTCAAGGCCACTGGTCACACATCTAACAGGCTGATGTCCCCGAGAGGTCACCAATTGTTATCTATTTTCTACCACCTTATAAAATAGAAAACTCAGGAGGATGGGTTTGAGCACTTTGGAAAAATATTAATGGAGACACCTAGAATGATACAACTAATTTTTTGAGTTTGGGAACCATTACAAGTGATTCAGGGTAGTTTAAGATGTCTTGAAGTCATCCATCAAAAGTAGGCTTTCGGGCCTTAAGAAATTTATAGTGTGAAAGAGGGCCTAAGATTAAACAGAAGATTCAGATAGGAATGTCAAGAATTTTAAGTCAAAAAATTCCCTATGGAATCCATTTTCCATGCCCTATATGGTGGAAAATATGAGACGTCTCGAAGCATCATACGCTTCCCAAGGCAGTTCATTCTTCTGGTGCACAACCGACATCCCAAGAAATAAATAGATATTTCAAGTAAATTAAGTAAAAATTGGATCTTGTGATGACATCCATTGGATTCAATGGGTTTTTTCCATGTGAAATCATATAAAATTTCACCTGAAACCTCATCTGGGGACTCAAGTTATCGCCTCTGGAAGTTGGTCGGCTAGGGGTTGGACGGATTAGGGTGAGACGGGTCAGGGTTGGACGGATGGGGGTTGGAAGGCTCAAGGTTGGATGGTTGGGGGTTAGAAATGTATCATTTTTTGACGCACATGATTGGTTTTTGATACCCATCACACTTGCGCGAAACTCAGGTTGGACAGTAGAGCCAGCTTGGACGGGTCATGGGGGTTGGATGGATCAAGGTTGGACGGCTGGGGGTTAGACACCCAGGGGCTGGTCGGGTCACTTTGTTTGATGTGTACGATCAGTTTTTGATTCCTATCGCATCCATCACACTTTCATGAAGATCAATTTTGATGATATGGCCAGGTTGGACGTGTCATGAGGGTTGAATGCCCAGGGGTTGGTCGGATCACATTTTTTATGCATATGGATAGTTTTTGATGCCCGTCGTACCCCTATCATTTTAAGGACACCCAAGTTGGGTGGTATGGAAAGGTTAGATGGGTCATATGGTTGGGTGGCTCATGGATGCCAACAACTAAAAATTAGATTTTAATGTGGTATAGTGCCCATGTATTCATCGACATATAAGTACCCTAAGGAAGAAAATTTTTATGGGTTCACATACCTCTTTAATGAGGATTGGTAAAAATTACTTATATATTGTAAAATCCACCTCATTTTTTAGAGGAGACATTCTTGGAGCTAGGGAAACCCTTACAAAATTCTCCCTCAACTCCATTTGAGTCGTAAGCCTTCTCTTGCGTGACTAACAAACATATTTATGCCTCTGAGCATTAATGTAATGGTCTGTGAACCTTATAGAGCAATAAATTCATGTTTTTGTGCCATTTTTCAACCCTTTCTCATGTTTTGTCATTTCTATGTGCCTCTCCATTATGGATTTGTTTTTTGTGTATGTTCTTTCACTTGTAGGTGTAAGATGTTGTGTTTCATGGAGAGCATATGGAAGATGGAATTTGGGTCTATGTCACTGATATTCTGACCTCTCCCAGCTCTATTTTTTTCTTCTTCCTCCCTCATAAGAGTATCCCACACCTTTTCTTGGTGTTATCACCTCGTTAGTTTAGGATTTCCCTTTACATGCACTTTCTCTCTCCCTGTCTCCTTGGCATTGTTAGAACAGGTGTAGTTAGGCATATTTTCTGCATTAGAAGTAGTTTAGCATTAGGATTAGGTAGAGGAAGTCGGCCATCTCCGGAGGACCATCTCAAGTTCAAAAGTACCACAACTTGAGAGATGGTCCCATGTTATGCAAGTTACACCGGATGCCCTATTCAAATCCGGGCCATTCTTGGGGTGTTATAATTTTGCATCAACAAGAACTTGGAAACTAGTCTTTTAGCACGAAACAATAAACCTCCTTATGTTTTATATTACCAAATTTTATTTTGATCATCATTCGTGGTTATGACCACAACCTTATGCAATGTTAGACCTAGGTTATTGAAATTTGGTACTCATGCCCATTAGTGTTGATGCGAGCCGGATGAGTCATCAATTAAAACCACCTTTATGTCTACCTTTTTAGTTAGAGAAACTAAATTTCAAGAGATTTGCAAAACAACACTCGAACCCTATAAATGAGATGTCAAGTGTCGTATGTGTTTGTTGTTATGTAGAGAGTCGCATCAAGCACTAGCTCAACCTCATTTTCAAACTATTTATGCTTTCTTCATTGCTTCTCTAGGAGCCCAGTCACTCTGCTTTTACACTTTTGGGGAGTTATTTAAACTAAAAAGTTGGCTTTTGTTTTGACCTTCCATTTAAACCCTGAAAAACAAAATTCTTATCATCTTTCGCAAACCTCTATTCTTTTTACTAGATAATTTTGTGGAACCTTCAGTTGAAGAAAATATCATTTCTTGTTAGTTTGACTAATAGGATTTGTAGGCCTCTGGTCGTAGTTTGACTAGGTCAAACTGGAACAATTATGACAGGTGCCTTCGATAACCCATCGTCGTTTGAAACCCGTTTGTTAGTTATCGGTCCTGTTAACTTTGATGAATTTGCCATATATAGGGAAACTTGTAGGAAATTTTTAAATTGCATGCTTGTCCATCGAACGTTAGTTTTGGACGTATTTTTGAGCCCTCGACCTAACCTTGATTGTTTTTCACTAGGCCAATTATGACCGATGGCCTTAGAAAACTAGCCTCCAATCATAAACCATTCACTAGTTCTGAAATTTGTCACTTCCTGTGGATTCTTGATGTAGAGGAGGACACGTAGAAACTCACGCATGGTGTTTTTTTTCCATTAGAAGACAACGTTCAAAAATGGTTTCTTAGCCTCTAGGTGTAGATTGAATTTTTTTGCAAGTAGTAGGAAAATGTAGGGATGTTCCTTCTTGAGTTACCAAACCACCATGGAAACTTGTTGACATTTTTGAATGATTGTTTGGGACTCTATCTTATGGCTTATTGTGTGAAATTTGAATTTTGACAAAATAATTTTTCTCTCTCTTCCCTATTTCTTTCACTCTCCTTAGTTAAGAAATGAAATGAAATGAAATCAAATAAATATGTGTCTCTAACCTTCTCCTTTAGAATAAAAATTATTATTTTTATTATGTAAATGAGAAACTAAAAATGTTAATTATGCTATATCTAGTTGGATGCCACGCTAGCAATTTATCATTGATTTCATGCTCACATGATTTTACAGGATACAAGAAAGATGGCGAAAAGGATTGGTGTAATTTATTGTTTATTATTATAATTTATACAGGTCATTGTAGAGTGTATATATGCATAGTGTATTACCATGATACATAAAAGATTATATTTGAAATTTGGTAATATGTATGAGATGTTAGTTTTAGGGATACCTTGGGAAATGTGGATTTAATTATAGGTGTAATTTTGATTTATAATTATGTAAGGTAAAAAGGATTGATATATTTATGTTAAATGAATTTGAATTTAATATCTTGTAGTGTGTTTTCTAGTGTACAATAGATGATTAAATAATTGGTGTTGTGTTTCTTACCTTGAAAATGTAATAAATGAATATAATCACAACCGTCAACCCTAGTATAAGATTCATGCATAACTTCTCTGCATGTGTGATCCTTCTTAGCGTAGAAGAATTTAAGACCATAAAATGAATTTAAACCTTGTTCTCGATGTCACCTCCTAGTTTAGGTAAATAAGACCCCTAGTTTGAGTTTAACATCATATTCAGTATATTTAGCGACATTGTTGTGAACCCATATTTTAGGAACGACATGGTTCAAATTTATCGGGAGTATGTTGTTTCCTTCTAGGTTTGGTAACCATGTGTGGGGTAAGGAGAATATCTTCTCTTCGGTATGACATCATGTTGACTGGTGAAGATCACCTTGAAGTCACCTTAAGAGTCCTTGTTCAAACAACGACTATGTGGTGTAACTGTTATCCAAAATTCACCCCTCAAGGTAATTTTGAGAACATGCATCAAATTCTTCATTCTTGAGCAAGTAGATTGGTTTAAGGCCCAAAATCATGTTTTTGGGCCCCCCTCGGCTTCTCTCTAACTATCCCATCCAAGGAAAAAATCCCAACGAGTTAGAAAAATAGAAAAAATGCAAAAATAAGGTTGCGGGATTATTTTAAAGCATTTTGGTCCGAAGGGTGTGGATCGTATTAGTGCGGGTCGTGTATACAAGTTTGGGACCAAAAAGGGAAGAAAATCGGCTAAGTCGGACAAAAGTATGTCGGCCGATTTGCGGATGCGGTGCAGAGATTTTTGTCTAAAGGTGAAAAGGCTGCAAAAGGGAAAAGGCAAGGGGACAAGGAAGCCCGAATCGGCCGATGCGGGAGAATTCGTCTGGGACAGCCAGGACACGCGGACCCGATTTTGCCGAAATAGCTGCAGCAAAGAAGAAAAGTCAACGTTTGACCCGTGAACTTCAAACGGCCATAACTTTTGACTCCGAGCTCCGATTTTCACAAAATTGGACTTTCGGCTCCAGTTAGTTAATGCTTATTCCCGTCAAATGATAGAAAACGCCTGCCGGACCCAAAATAGCTACCCGCACTCAGGAGGCCATAACTTTTGTATTTCTCAATGAAATCACACAAAATTGGTACCGTTGGTATTGTGGCTTTGAGTTTGAAGCACAACAATCAAGAAATTCCAGATTTGATGAGATATCGGTGGGGATTATTTTATAAAACGTGGCCGGGTTCATAACAATGTTTTATTTGGTGGTTGGGAGTGCAATAAAGAGGCATGGTCATCATTCTTTCTCTACTGCAGCACCTAGGACAATATGGGGAGCCTTTTACAAGTAATATATAATCATTTTACTCCATTTAATGCCTCTTACAAGTGGTTGAATGAAAAATTTCAGGATTTCTATTTCCCCCTCTCTCTCTCTTCTCATTTTCTCATAAATTGGAGTGTTGGGCTCATATAAAAAAAGAGGAGTAGTTTTGTAACAAAGCTCTGCCAAAATTGCTTTGTGAAGCCAATGTGTTGTAGGCCCTTGTTGTGGACTCCTTGCATGGTGATCCAAGCCCTTATCTTGTAACCTATTGAACTGTACATATCAGGAAGCAATAAAATATAAGTTTGTGGATGCATCTTCCCTTGCTGTGTTTTCTTGCATTTTTCTTGCCCCTTCAACCTTGATTACAAGAATATTGTGTCTATTATTATGTTCTTGCGAGGATCCATTATCATTGTATGTTTGAAATATTGTGTGCATGTTTGAAATAGTGTGGGCTTTGCTTCGTATCTCTAGCATTTGAATACTACTCTCACACCATCCTTTTCTGTGTATCACCGCTTTAGTGTAGGGTTTCATTTTATGCATTCTCTCTCCTGGTCCCTTGAAAATTTAAATTAGAATAGTTAGTTTCCCCTGCATTAGAGTAGATTATGGCGGGTAGTTTAAGAGAAAGAACCAACTTTATCTAGAGGTCTATCTCAAGTAGCAAGTCCCACAACTTGGAGATAGTACCCATGTTATCCAATCACACCGCGAGCTCAAGTATGTGCACTTGTATAAACATAAGGGTGCTGTGATTCGTGATAACATTAACCTTACCATTTATGGAGTTAGTAGAGTTATTACTTTCTTAGTATCCTAGTGGACTAACAAGTATTACAAAGTTAGATCTATATTTTTTACTTGTCATTGAATGCATTCCTTGTGGGACCGGAGATGAAAAAAATGGAGAGAGTGAAATAGTTTTTCTATGACTTAAACTCTTGTTAATAAACTTCCTCTTAGCTATATGTGTTACGTTGATTACTAAACACATAACACCTTGGTCTTTCATGAAGGTTTTTAGTATAAATATGTCCTCTCACCTTAAACTCATATATAGTTGAGGCTTAGAACCTTAGGTGTTATTGGAATTAAACTAAACCTCGATTGATTAGGAGGTTAACTTGGGGTTCATGTGTAGTTATAATACTTCCAATCATATACTTCTTCAAGATGCTAGAAAAGTACTTTCATTACTCTTTATGTTATACAGTGATGCCAAAAAGGGAGCTAAGAAATAATGTAAATGAAATGAGAAACAAGAGTATATGTGTTAATGGTTTAGGAACAAATTTTTCTCTTGAAGTCCTTATGGTTGATTTAAGCATTGACTTTTTGTAAAGAATGGTTACAATTTTTTCTTGGTGGGACTAGGCATTTGAGCCAATATAGAGTCCACTAAAAATAAAATAAAATAAAATTATGTCATGTAAATGCTTAATTGAATCAAACTAAATTTTGAACTAAAACAACCATAGTATGAGAAAAAATGTGCTTCTAATGGAAGGAATTTTATAGGAAAGGGAAACTTGAACCTTCACCTCCTTTGAATCACATTATTTCTCCCTCGTCAACTTATGGTTGGTCCCCTTGCATAATGAGGATAAAATTAAATGTCAACTAAACATATTTTGAGAAAAAAACCTATAACATAAGAGCGATATAATTAGGAACTTTGTATGCAATTTGAAATATGGAAAATAATAATGTAAGTTATGGAGATCATCATATGGGACAAATAGAAAATTGAAATGGTTGAACAGTAAGTTGAATGTGGAATAAACTCATGAATCTGTAGGTGGTAAAAGGAAAAAATTAATATTACATAATAATGTTATCGGAATGTTAATCGTAACAAACATGTAATCATGGTAATGATGTGTTGTGGGTTTTCCAATCCTTGTGTCCCTTTTCTTGTGGTTGGGTTATTTCTAGCATTCATTCATAGGGGAAAGTGTGGCATTGACATGTATATAGTGTTGTCTATGTGATTTGATGACTTATGTAAGTGCCATGCATTGTTGAGTTACTTATTTGGAACATTGTGGTGTTGCATAGTGAGAAATGTAAGTAAAAAAAAAAATTATCCTAGTATTTCTATATTGTATTGTGTGTAAAATGTGGGAGTTATATATATATATATTTGGAACCTTGTGGTGTTGCATAGTGAGAAATGTAAGTAAAAAAATAAATTATCTGTATTTCTACTATATTTCTACTATGTGGGCGTATATATATATAACGCCACATTTTACACACACGAAGACAATAGTAGAAATATATATAATATATATATATATATATATATATATATATATATATATATATATATATATATATAACGCCCACATTTTACACACACCACAATACAATAGTTACCAGATAATTTTTTTTTTTACTTACATTTCTCACTAAACTCAACAAAAAATGCATATGACACTTACATATATACCAATGTAAAATCGGTCAATATTTAATGTATTGAGTGCAATTTTATTGTATACGAATTGACTTTTCTTTATAGTTTGGATAGTGGGTTGGGGGAGGGGGCACTCCAAACCCAACCCATATGAATATGGGTTGGGGTAGGGGCAATTTCCCCTCCCCCAACCAACCAACTATATTAATTAAAACAAACATTGGGTGGGGGCCGAGCCCACACCAAACTAACCTAAATAATTGTAGTCAATATGCGGACGAACTCTTGTTTAACACATTCTGCATTCTTTGTAACCATGGCCTTTATTAATTGCTAAAAGTCTTTGTAACCATGGCCTTATATATATATATATATATATATATATATATATATATATATATATATATATAACTTAAATAAATCAAAATTTGGGTTTATTTATTATGAGAAATTTGTATATATATATATATATACACACACACACGATGCACCCACAAGTGTATATGTGTATATATTAGACATGCATATATACTCAAACAATAAGAGGAGGAGAGTGCATTTATTACAAAATTAAAACTTGATCTATTGGGCAAATGCCATATACCCAAATGGGTATTTTCATTGAAACAAATTTACAACAAATAACAAATGAAATTTACAATCAAACCCTAGGAGAGGGTGGTATAAAAATGAAAAAAAAATGAAATAAGAATGGGGTGTGTATATCCATACCAAGCTCCTTCCTCTTCTATGGCTTCCTCTCCTTCCCTGAAACCTAAAAAATAGAAATGAGAAAATAAGTCAAATGAAGGAATAAAAGACCCATAGATATGATTAGGGTTGTTTTGGAATTTCTTGATCCAATGGCTTAGATTGGTTCCATCCAATGGCAAAGATTTTTCCCTAAAAATGTTAGGTGGGAGTTAGGTGAGATTATCATTTAAAAGCATTTGTAAAGTTTGAATAGGGCCACTTGAGTGGTGTTGAAGCTAACTTTAAATTTGTTACCCATTATGTTTTATTTAGTAAATTAAAAATAAATAAAAACCCATGAACCTTTTAAATTAATTATGCCAAATTCAACTTTAATATTTAGACAATGACTATTATTATGGGTTAAATTTTATTGTTAAATGGGGAGGGTAAGGTTAAATATTTTTCTATAGTAATTACTTATTAAATGGATAGAAACTGCATTATTGAATTAATTAAGAATTGATAGGAATGGATTTTTTAAACCTAACTAAAAATTAAATAAGATCAATTAATTGTTTGTTTTAACATTATTTGGTTAATTGTGAACTTTTCTAAACATTGCAACATAACATATAGGAAAAAAATCCATAAGTGGAGGATCATGCACCTTCGCATCATAGTGCAGAGGATAGGGCAGAGAATTCCCACGTGGAGTCAGTTAGACGTGGGTCACCTCCTAGAGAGCACAAAGATAGAGCTACGGGACACATAGATAGTTCTAGGATCCATGGGCCTAGAAATGATAATCCAGAGAGACCTAGGGGATGATAGTCGATAGCAATGGATCACATTAGAGATATATTGAGGTTATACCCACCTAATTTTGCTAGAGACACATGCAGATTTTAGGAAGAGGCATTATTGTCTAGCTTGAGTGGATGCTTGAAGCTATGTCCTTGTTATAGTAACATGAAAGCTCATTTGTCCATCCACCTTCCTAGAGATGGAGCTGAAGTTTGGTGGAGGACTGAGGAGAAGAAGATCAATGTTGATTCAAAGACAAGCTTACTTGGGAGATTTTCGAGGAACATTTCAGAGTAGATACATATCCGGAGATTCATCCAACAATAGATAGATGAGTTTCATAATCTTCGACATGCTTCCATGATAGTGGTAGAGTATTGGGGATGGTTTTATATCTCCTTTAGTATGTGGATTACAAGCGGCATGATAAAGTTAGAGTTCACGGGTTCATCGGGGCCCGAACTTAGACTTGGGTGGGGAAGTGTGCATTCATTGCCCACAAAAATTATCAGAGGTCGTGGAGAAGGAATATATTGTAGAGGAAACCAAGTGGAAGACGTAGCAATCTCGTGAAAGAGTGGGGAACAAAATACATTAGTCACAAGATAGTATATTGAGGGGATCAGGTCCTCCTCCTAGCAGATATACATATCAACATGGTCTTCCTTCCAGCATCCTTTATAGGTCTTAAGTCTCCGAACTAACACTAGGTCAACATATCAAGTTATGTTTAGGTAGAAATGGATGCTTTGGGCTATTTTTCAAATTATTGCTTAGAAGTTTTTGTTTTATAGGTCTTAACACTACTATAAGAGGGGGTATTTTGAGACATTAATTAGAGACAAAAATATATTTTTGTCTCTAATATTCTTCATATATATTTATGGTATCTTTTATATCAATTTCTAATTAAAAAAATCCACACTTATACAATGTGGTGGTGAATTACAAGGAGGGAAAATTATTGCAGCGGTGAGAAGTAGGCGGGAGATAGTTGGTCGGTTTCATTAATCTCTGCATGCAAAACAATGGCAAGTAGTTGGTGGTTATACTGCAGATCTTAGGTGAGTACAGGAGGCCAGGTTGAGTAGAGGAGGCCAGGTTGAGCAAGTATTCACCATGATTTTTATTTTGCCTTCTTCTATTTTATGGCTGGTTTACATTATTTGTCATTGATAATGCATTTTTTGATTATTTTTACCTACCAGAGTAGCACTAGAATTTTCAAGCCCCACAGTTTTGACTGCAATGATCTACTAGAATGGAACACAAAGAGCTCTGTAAACTATTGCAGTGTTACCCACACCCACCTCCTCCAACAGTTTATAATCAGAGGACTTCACTGGATACTTCTTCACATATCTCTACTGAACCACACCTAGATTTAGCAAAAATTTTCTCTTGGATGGCAAAGGCAATAACCTCCCTCTGAAGCATCCCCCATTGCCTCTGTAAGGCTCCATCTCTATGAAAGGATGATCGTGAGGGTTATCCTTTCTCGAAGGTCAAGTCATAGAGGGGTCCATCTGTTGGACACTGTTCCTTCTACCCCAAAGGGTATAAAAGAAATTTAAGATCCCCAAGCTAAATATACAAACAAGGCCACAACAGGGTAAAATAGGAAACATGAGATAGAATGGAGAGATAAAAATGAAGGAAAAGATCAAGAGTTCCGCTAGGAAAAAATGCCATCGTAAAAACCAATCGCAACCCAATCCCAACCCCTAGGGATCGAGAAGAAAACATCGTGTTACAGAGAAGGGTATCTACTATCACAGTTTTACGAAAATCATGCCCTGAAAAATCCCAACCCCTAGGGAATGAGAAGAAAACATGAAAAGTTGCTCGTGTTCTAGACTCATAAGTTGCTGAAGAAATAACAAATTACTCTTGTAAATCTGCAAGTTTTTGTATGATAAAAGATATAATTTTGGAAATATGGTTTTTATTTGACTGTATTAAAGATGAAATTGAGAAGAAATAAAATAAGCTTTGCCTTCAGTTGTTTGGTTTCTTGCTGATCTATGAAAAAGGATTTCTAGTTTTTCACTGACAAAATATAGGTGTGAAGAGTTGTATCGCATCATAAGGTCTACCATGTTCTGAATCATGCATGTTAGTACTCTTGTGGTCATTGAATAACTTGTAAACCCTAACTAGAGGTGTGTTATACAATGTCGAATCGTATGGATAAGTCTTGTTATAGTCTCTCTCAAATAGCTATGAAGTACTACCTCTGTAAATGAGTTTGGTTCTTGGCTTTTCTGGAATGTAATTTTCTTGAGCATGACATATCCTATTATGTTGAGTGGAAAGGAACGCCTTGTGGGCTACAATTTGACGATTCAAGACTTTAAAAATGGTAATAAGAACACCGACCGAGAGATGTTAAATATAAAATGACTAGTCTAAGCTATTGATTGATAGATAAATGAGAAAGTGAATGATTTAGCTACTTTAAATTGATGTATGAAACCTTTTAGCTTATCTACAGCCTAGATAGGATTTATATCCAACCTCACTTAGATCTCAGACTTTTTTTTTTTTTCATACAGGTATGTATGAATTTGCTAGATGTTTGAGGGAAGAAGTGTTGCTATCTTTATGTACTACACAAGATCGAGAATTACTATGCAATAGTCATTGACAACTAGACTAATTCTTCTCCTCACCGAAATCACAAGGGTTATCATAGTTAAATGAAATTGGTTGTTGTCTCTTTGAAGCATGGTAAGAATTTCAATCTTTATGCATTTATGAGTGTGTTTGAATTACCATTATGAGCATTGTTTGAAATTTTCCTTCACAATACAAGAGGGCCTGTGTAACTTCTCGGGAGGATATTTGATCTTCATAGTTAAGTCTTCTTGACCTAAGAATTCATATTTCCCACTTGAGGAAAGTCATAGATATGTAAGTTATTATGGAAATATACAGTTTTTGGATTCTTGGGATTAAATATGGGCATCTTATAGAACATAATCTTCTCCTTGGAACTGTTGGTCTTGGGATGGGTGTTGGTTGTATATGATGTTGAAGCTGGTATGCTCTTGTATACATCATTTGCACTATAGCATCGAATGAGTAAACCATGCTTGAATTTTGGTAGGATGTATAGTTACTTCATGACAGCATAGTATTTGTTACTAGATGTAGCAAGGGTGGTTTGGTTTGTATACAAGAGCAGGGCATCTAATGTCGTAGTTTTCTGAAAAATCATGTTACAGAGAAAAAGTGGTTATAAGTTGGGGAAGTTGTGAATGAATTAAGTTGTATTAGGTAGCAGAGACCTTCGGGAACTCACTAAAGCCTTTGAAACCCAATAATACTCATAAAAATTCAAATTCATCCTTCTTGGGTAAACCTAAGCGTAAACCCTTATCTAGGGTTTGTGAGCAAGAAAGTCATTTTGAAGGAGGTATAACCAGTGAAATCCCATGAAACTTGGTAGATATCTCTATCCTAGGGCCTTTTAACATATTTTTGTGATTTGGAGTCTAAACCATTCTTTAGTTGTACGGAAACTCTGATAGTTTTCATCAAGAGTTTGATAGACCTAATCAGGACAGGGCAGGGTTTAAGAAAAGTGTAATTTGCTTGGAATTTGTTAAAGAAACTTCTTGGAGAATTGAAGGAGGATAAAGGGTGTCTTAAAAAGCCCTTAGTTTTTTTGAAACTCCTTAAAATTGATTTTCATTAAGGAGAACCAGGTTTAAAATGCTACTAGCATTGGAAAGAATAAGTGCCAAATAGACTAAGCATAGTGTCTTAAATCCTTTCACATGCCTTCTCTGCATCAAGGGGCATCAGTAGGTCAATTATAGATGTTTGAAGTGAAGGTGTGTGTTTTTTATTTCCTATCGGAAAGCATGACTGAAATCAAATATGCACATTTTCATGATCTTGAGTGTGCCTTCATCGCTAATGCTAAATGCAGTGCATCGAAGGTTAATCATGGATGTATGAAGCTTAGATGATCGTGTTTTTCTTTGTTATTGCTACAGAAAGCAATAGAAAAATTTAATAGAGGTCAAAGAAGGATCGTCTGGAGAAAATAAACATGCAAGTACAACCACCAAAAAAAAGTTCTTCATGAAAAATGCTATCATGAACATGGAGAATAAGAGACATTACTCAACAAGAGAAAGTTTGACTGCGACTTGAACTATCTTGACTACACTCAACCACACTAACAACAGGCTTATGGATAAGGCAAGTGATGTAATATTTGAATCAAAAATGTCAAGATATATCAAAACCCAAGCTGAACTTAATATTCAGGATTACAGATTCTACTGAATTTGTAATTTGTAAATTACCTAATATGAACATAACCATGCAGCAATATATATGTAATTTAGTAACCGAGTTCCTTCAAAAATAAGTTTAAAATTATGACTGCTTCATGACCAATGAGATATTTGAATATAAGAGAAAATAAACATGCAAGTACAGCCATTAAAAAAAAGTCCATCATAAAAATGCTATCATGAACATGGAGAATAAGAGACATCACTCAACAAGAGAAAGTTCGATTGAGATTTGAGCTATCCTGACTACACTTAACCACACTAATAATAGGTGATGGATAATGCAAGTGATGCAATATTTGAAGCAAAAGTGTCAAGATATATCATCCTAAGTGAATTGATTTTCTTGGTGGTCACCAACTAGGTTATGACATTCCAAATTAAAGGTATAAGGTGTATTAATAAAGGGAACATTCTAAATTGAGGCAAATAGTTGGTGTAGGAGTGGTTGACAAACATACACGGTCCCACCCACTAGTGCACGGTGACACTCTCGTGTCTATCATATATGTGTGCTTGGCATATACACATTTATGACGCCCATCATAGATATATACACACATATACACATGCACACATGTACATACATATAACACAAAAATACAAAAAACACCAACCTATTAGTCAAGACTAGCAAAGATACCCTTTTTGTTCGTAGGTGTACTATAAGGCACCGGATGAATTTTGAATGACTGTTCATGTACATGATAGTGCAAATGATATCGATAATATAGTCATATCGAGGGTATGTGGTTATGTATAAAGGAACAACTATATAAATATACCCACATGAATTTGACCGTTTGGCAATCCAACTTTTACATGTGTGTGGGGCTTGTGCGAAAAGGGTGTGCATTGTATGATTGTATGACATTGATTAAAGTTCGCTTTGATTACCCTTCGGAAAGTGATGTGGTTTTAAACATAATAGGGACTAAGGACACATCTAATTTGAGCAACAAATAAGATCATATAGGCAAATACTTTGATAAGAAATGGGAAAAAGTTGGAAATCAAACTTTTCATCAACCAATTATCTTAGTTAACATCTACTGCCAATTTATATTTGGTTAGAAATTTTAAATTAGTTGTGGTTGAAAGTAGGGATGATTCAAGTGGTAGGTCGAGACAAAGTCATGTGAACTTATCTATAATTCACGCCTTTAGATGAGGAAATTGTAATGTCGATGAAGATGATTTTATTTAATCACAATGTAAACCTTAAAATCATTGCAAGGACATAACACAATTTGATATATTTTATGAGTGGATTGATAATGTTTTTTTCTCTATGTCAATGTATACATTGCACATGTTTCCTTGTTTCATTAAATGTTTCCTTATTGAAGATTATATGAAGATGCACACCTTTTGGTCCTTTTGAATATATATATTTTTTGATACATGAAATGAAATGGAAATTTAGTATTGCATATGTTATTATTCATTTGTTAGTGAAGCCGTTCAATGCTACATTCAACTTTGAAGTTTTTTTTTACTATTAATAAATTTTTTTATGATATTTTGAAGGATCGTGGCAGCCCTCTACTTATGCACTAGAAAATCCTAACACGAGAGTGTCGCCGAGAAGTAAATACCGTACCATACTTTCTACATCCAACATTGAAACATTTAGTATTCCAATTCCGTCAAGCATGCCAACACATATTATAGCACCAGAGTTAAGGAGTAACCCTTCATGTGTGGGTTCTCTCTGAATTCACCCTCCAACACCACAACATGCTTCCTTGACAAATATTATAGAATCACAAGCCAACATTTTAATGCTCCTACCAAATCCTCCTGAATTTTATGAAGTTAGACAGAAGTAATTAAGCAAATTCATGCATTGGAGTCTACATTGCTGGAAAGTACAGTCTTCTTTGCACCTAAATAGGTATGCTCATTATAATTAATTATATATAAAATATTCCTAACAGTCCTATTATCATTCATGTGCTATAAAAAAGCCATAACAATAATTTTTCATATTGCATAGTTTACAATAGTCCTAACAAACATTCATGCTCTATACATACAGGAAGAAAATGGCATGCCCCCTGATGTACCTATAGGGGAAGCTACATCGACCCCTACGACTACAACAATCTCCATGGTGAACACAAAAGGAAATAAAGAGGTTACAATCTTGTTAACCTCAGATGGAAATGTCTTAAAAGATGAAATGGGGTCAAAATTTTTCCAATTTCTATTTCATCGTGCAGAATGCCTATTTGGAAATACCATACAAGTGGATTGGAGAAAGCAAGCCAATTCTAAGAAAGATGAACTTGTTTGAATATGTCATAAAGAGTTTGGAAATCCCGGTTTTAACAGGATTTCATAATGGATTATGCAGGGAAATTCATTCATTTTAAAAGAGACAAAATAAGATCAAAGCTAATGTTATCACCAAATCACAGCACCCCTCTATTTATACAAGTGCATATACTTGAACTCACGGTGTGATTGGATAACATGGGTACTATCTCCAAGTTGTGGGACTTGCTACTTGAGATAGACCTCCAGAGAAAGCTGGTTCTTGCTCCTAAACTACCTGCCACAATCTACTCTAATGCAGGGGAAACTAACTATTCTAATCTAAATTTCCAAGGGACCAGGGAGAGAGAATGCATAAAATGAAAGCCTACACTAAAGCGGTGATACACCAGAAAAGGAGGGTGTGAGAGTAGTCTTCAAATGCGTGAAATACAGAAGCAAAGTGCACACTAGAAGAGGTGATGACAGTTCTCCATAATCTAGCAAAATGCATTCACAACAATATTTCAAACATACACAATGATAATGGATCCCTGCATGAACATAATAATAGACACAATATTCTTGTAATCAAGGTTGAAGGGGCAAGAAGAATGCAAGAAAACACAGTAGGGGAAGATACATCTACAAACTTATATTTTATTGCTTCATGATATGCACAGTTCAATCTATTACAAGATAAGGGCCTGGATCACCATACAAGGAGTCCACAACAAGGGCCTACAACACATTGGCTTCACAAAACAATTTTGGCAGAGCGTTGCTACAAAACTACCCCCCTTCTTACAATGAGCCCAACACTCTAATTTATAGAAAAGATGAGAAGAGAGAGAGAGGGAAAAATGAAAATCCTGAAATCTATCCTTCAACCACTTGTAAGAGGAATTAAATGGAGTAAAATGATTATATATTACTTGCAAAAAGGCTCCCCATATTGTCCCAGGTGCTGCAATAGAGAAAGAATGATGACCATGCCTCTTAATTGCACTCCCAACCACCAAATACAACACTGTTATGAACCCGGCCACGTTTTATAAAAAATATCCATCAATATCTCATCAAATATAGAATTTCTTGATTTCTGTGCATTGGGATTGGAGCCAAAATTCCAACCGTACCAATTTTGTGCAATTTCATTGAGAAATGCAAAAGTTATGGCCTTCTGAGTGCGGACAACTATTTTGGGTCTGGCAAGCGTTTTCTGTCATTTGACGGGAATGAGCATTAACTGACTAGATCCGAATATGTTTCTTTTAATTAAATATATATACCCTTATTAAAAATAATAAATCTAGTTTTGTGGCATAGAGGACGTTGTGCTCGTTCCAGAAAGTCCAATTTTATGAAAATCGGAGCTCGAGTCAAAAGTTATGGCCGTTTGAAGTTTCACGGGTCAAACGTTGACTTTTCTTCTTTGCCTTCGGCCGATTTGGCTTTTCGCGTCCCTCGCGTCCTGTGCATACCTTTGTCCTGGCTGTCCCGGATGAAAATCTCCTGCTTCGGCCAATTTGGGCTTCCTTGTTCCTGTTTGCGGCTTTTTTGCCTTTTCACGTCCCACGCGTCCCTCGCGTACTTTTGTCCCAACTATCCCGGACTGCCTGGGACAAATATCTCCAAACCGCCTGAAATGGACTGTCTTTTGGAAAATCGGCTGATTCATGTCCCGTGCGTACTTTTTCCCGGCTATCCCAAAACCACGTGAAACAAAAACTTGATGATTTTCCTTGCTTTTGGCGATTCGGCTTTTCGCGTCCCTCGCGTCCCAATGTCCCAACAAAAATGTCCCTCGATCGACCGAACCCTTGGACTCCGAAAATGCTTTAAAACAGTCCTGCAACCTTATTTTTGCATTTTTCCCATTTTTTCTAACTCGTTGGGATTTCTTCTTGGATGGGAGAGTTAGAGAGAAGCCGAGGGGGCCCCAAAAACATGATTTCGGGCCTTGAACCAATCTACTTGCTCGAGGTCGAATAATTTGATACATGTTATCAAAATTACCTTGAGGGTGAATTTTGGATAACAATTTTGGCGACTTCAGCGGGGTTATCACTGCTGCCGGATGAAGAATGGCTAGCTGCTCATAGCATCCATTGGGCATGGATTCTATTTGATAACCTCTCAGTTGATCTAAAATTTGAAAACCTGTGTCCTTGAGCCATTGAAACATTCATTGAGCTGGTTCTCTTGTGGCTGCAATTCTTTTCCAGGAGCTTGATGAACTGCAAACATGCACATACTAGAAGCAATAGGACATGTGCACAAGCACTTAGGGAAATAAAAACTACTCTAATAGCGATACAATGTGCATAAGCACTTAGAGGAATGGAAATTCTAAATTAATATTTACAAGGGTGAGAAGCTATCTTTCTAGTAGCAGCGTTTAAGATAGATCCCATTGACCAGAATATGCAATTCTTCACCATCCAACTTAGCCAGTCGGAAAGCATTGCTACCTTTGCATTGAATGATCATGTACGAGCCACTCCAAATGGCATCAAACTTGGAATGCCTTCCGGCTTTACACGATCTGCATCCCATTTCAACACTAGATCTCCAATTTGGAAGGTTCTAGCCTTGGCTTTCCTATCAAAAGTCTTCTTGATCAAGGCTTGATCCTTCTCTATTGCTTGGGCTGCATGCTCTCTAATTTCTTGGAGCTCCATTAATTCTGCATATCTAATCTCCATGGGTTTAAACTTAGCTAGTTCCAATCTGTTTCATGAGTTCCAATCTTTGTGCAACTCAAGTGATATAGGTAGAACTGCTTCTTTCCGTACACAAGCTTGTATGGAGAGCTTCTTGTAGATCTCTTGGGTGTGATCCTATCAGCCCATAGGGCTGATTTGAGCTTTGCATGCCAAGTCCTTTGATTTTCATCTAGATTCCTTCTGATGATTCTTAGTAGGTTCTTGTTCGTAGACTCGGCTTGACCATTACCTTGAGGGTAATAGTTCGATGAAGTGCTGAGATACACACAATTCTTGATAGCCCATTCAGTGATCTTTGTCCCAAGGAATGCCAATCCATTTTCTGATATGATAGTGGCAGAGGCACCAAACCTCGTGACTATTCCTTCATAGAAATCTAAGATATTTGATTCATTTGCCTCCCGAGTGCCACCGCTTGCTTGGTCCACTTGGTGAAATAGTCTACATTGCCGTAAGTATCCACTTGTGGCCTTGACTCGGGTGGGATTGATAACCCCAATGAAGTCCAATCCCCATTGCATGAATGGCTGATCCACTGAAATTAGATGAAGGGGCAGCGCTGCTAACCTTTCTTTCCCTGTGAAGAATGCACATCTCTTGCATTTCTTGACCCATGAGTAGCAATCATTGAACAAAGTAGGCCAATAGTAACCAGCTTTCATGATTTTGAGAGTCATTTACTCTCGTGGAGCAAAGTGGCCTCCTGCTTCTCCATCATGGAACTCATGTACTACCTTCTCAACTTGACATGTTCCAATGCATCTTAATAGAACACCATTGATGTCCTTCTTGAACAAGATACCATTAATGAGTACATACGGGATAACTTGTAATCTAAAGTATCTCCTCTTTGCCTTGCTCACTTCACGGAGGGAACAAGGCTATTTGGAGGTAATGCACCAAGTCTTGAGTCCAACATGAGATGAGTGCATCATCAGCTGGTTGTTCTTGATCATTCTGTAGTAGTAGGATAGCGTCCTCTTCACTTTTTGACCCGTCTGGTTGTTTGGAAGTGAGCTGCTCACACAAGCCTTTGCCACGAACTAGCTTGGTCACTTTGATTTCAATATCATATTCCATCACCCGAGTGATCCAACCTACTCTCTTCAGGATGGACTTCAAATACCCCATGATATTAGCTACGTGGACGGTGTATCACTTGCTAATTCTATACACTTTGGCTTCTATGATGCTGTTCTCAATAGATGGAAGGGTGAAATTACGGTTATATCCTCCATGGGAAAGCGAGAGCGGTGGAAAGTCATATTTGCCGAACCATCTTTCGGGGTCTCTTACGGATGTTGCGGGGCGGGTGCACCGATGGTGTCGGATGAAAATTACAATAGGTGAAAATGGAGATGGCCGGGGGACAACATGTACTTTTATGTACTCTTAGACTTTGAGGACTGGACAACTTTGAATGAAGCGAAACGGGAGGATATGCTCCTCTCTGTTCTCAACGCTCTTGTTAGCAATCTTACAATATTTAACAAGAAGGTATGCAATTTGTGGCCTTAAAATTCTGTAATGTTTTTATTTTAAATCCTATTGCTTTGATGTACTTAGTTGAGAGGAGGGGGAATCCATTTTATGAAAAATAAAATGTGAATAACCCATCCATTGTACACTTTCTTTCTTACCTATTTCGGCATTTAACAGATTTTCACTTGAACAACGACACAAGATCTGCATTCACCGGTTCCAAAATGGCATTAATTTGTTGAAGCGGGACAAAAAGTTGTTTAAAGGTCTATTTTACATCGCAATCAAGGATATTGATACATCCATATTGAATACCTTATGCGAAGAATTTAATGAAAAATTTCCTCGAGATATGCACCAAATCTCAAGAGAATTTCATTATAAAATGTACGATGGAAAGGTTCGAGATTGCTGCTATGGCTCCTTATAATCAATCTGAATACTATAGAGAGAGTTTGAGTGAACTAGTAGAAATTGTGGAGAATAGAATTGATTCTTGCTATGATAATGGTTCCCCTTTCTTGAGGGATCGAAGGTTCTTATAGCCCAAATTGCAGCAAAAGACTAGACTTCAATTGACATAAGCATGTTCTTTGTCATAGTTGACATTCTCGAGAAATCTTGTATCCGTAGTTCATATGGGATGTCTTTCTGCAAATATAGATGAAGAATTGCAGGTTTTTGTAAATTTTGACACACATGAAGAAGTTCCAGATTTGCTGTTGTTGTGGGTGATTTCTCATGCAACATCAAAGATTCAGGTTTATATCTCTCACCTTGTGAGGAATCATCAATTTGTGCTACCATAAGAGATGTTTTATCTCAACTTATGTCAAGCTGGGAGTTGGTTTTACCAAGGAATGGCAGCAACGGTGAAGTGTGGCATTCTATGTTTAATAACTTCCGTGAGTCAGCGGAGAGAAGGCAAGACGAGTTCAAAAGTGGATACGTCCAAACACCTGCAGAATTTTGTGATAATGATGAGGTATAAAGGTTGCAATTAGAAGCCAATGTAGCTCTGGGTAAAGTAAAATAAGGTCTCTCTGTGTGTGGATGCAAATGTTCGGTGTGCTTTTGGAGATGTGTGTTTGAGAAAGCCCACGGTGATGACCATTCTTACATGAGTAATCATTCATGTGTAGAAAGTCATGCAGCGGCTATTGTGCTCGAGGAGGAGGCAGATTAAATGTGTGCAAAGATTTGGCGGGCATGAAGGCTCTCATGATTGCAAAGAAAAAAAAATCACACATGCCAAGAGACCTTTCACTTATTTCAAATGTCTTCAAATTGTAATGAGTTGTGTTCTCTGAGGCACTGAACACTTTGGTCGACATAAGTGCAATTCCCACAACATGTGTGCAACAAAAATGCTCTCTTGAGAAGCTACAACAATCCATGTGTTGTGCCATCGAGTGTAAACACAAGCGACATAAGTGCCATGAGAGATATTGCGGAGCAATTGCGGTATAAAGGGTTGCGGCGGGACATGTGGAGTCAAAGACCATTTCCATGATGCTCGGATCCATATGCGAGCATTTGTGTGGAAATGAACATGCCTTACTGAAGAATGTGAAATGTTTAGAATATGCGAGATCTTTATAGAGCTAGTAAGACAAAGTAGGGTTTTCCAGGGTCAAAAGGGATTTTTCGAGTATGAACTTGTCTCGAAATAGGGTTGAGGCCATATCACAAGAAAGCAGGGGTCGAGGCCATATTCGTTTAGTTCTATGTCCAAAGGTGAAATGCACCAGCAATCTCTACGATGGTTCCAAACATGAAATTATGAAATATGGACCTAACGTGGATATTGCCAAAGACGAGATGACTCATGAGACTTATTGGCCATATGTCAGGTTCGTCGATCCTTGCACGGAAGAAGAGCGAAATAATTTGGCCACCGTAATCACTACTACGAATCGAGGAGCATGAGATAGAGGTAGGTGGCTCGATAAATCTTACTTTGCACCGAGAAACCGTGGCACCCACCTATTAAGAGCACTAGACACAATAAAAGTTTTGCAGGGTACATAACCGATGATGGACATCATTTTGGCTATGATCATTATAAGAATGTCCCTCACCATGTCTTTTTTGTGATAAATTGGCATAAATGTTGTTCCAAAGATAATTATTTTAGATGAAGACAACGGGGATGGAAATGAACTAAAATCCTGTGCACACAACTTTTGGCAAAGTGAACATCATTTTCTATTTTAATTAATGATTGTCTCGGAAACCCCAATTTGGCTATATATTTTTTGATTATACATACTACCAAGAACATGTTGAGGAGTATGTACTTCTTTCAAATTTTAAAAGTTTTGATATATACACCGGAAACTTGTAGTATGTTCATGGAGATAATACTTGTGGAGAATGATATATACACTACAAACCTATAGTATGTTCATGGAGATAATACTTGTGGAGAATGATATATACACTACAAACCTATAGTATGTTCATGGAGATAATACTTGCAGATAATGGCTCATTTGAGGAAATAGCTGGTGGCACAGTAAAATGATAACCCTAAACTGATAGTTTCACTTGATGGTCTAGACCATCTTTGTTGTGATTGATAGTGCCAATGTGAATAGAAACGAGTTGTCATTGTTTAAGAGTACCAAATTGAAAACTCGGACAAAAGAAAATATCAATGAAAGGTGCTAGGATGGATGTAGCAATTCAGTTGATTACCTCTTTTTCTTGAACATAGGCTCATCTAGAATGGAAGAGAGGCACTTATGATTTGTATCCGATTTTGATCACAACCTGAAGTAACATACACTGTTGGTCTCGGTCATAGTACATTGCATTGCAATTACCGGTATGCATTACATTATGATTAGGCTTATACGAACAAATGGATGTTTTGGCCAATGGATATAATGTATCCCATGTCTTCCACATTTAACATATTATATATTTTATGGAGGCTTTTGAAACCACCTTAATACAAAGTAACTACAAATCTAACTTGTGAGAAGAGTTTGTGGTGCTTTGATAATGAAAGAAATTGATAAGACATAATTTTTATTGCAGTCAATGGGAAAAGTGTATTTAAAATGCAAGTTGCAGCACTAAAAATGGTAAGAAAAAGGAACATGAGAACATAGTCGTGGTATTGAGGAAGCCATGAAACCTTGACACTTCAAGGCTCAAGATCATAGCCTTTTCTTGCAACTTTTACATTGTGTCTTTGCAGATCCTATTGTTATCGGGGCTCCTGTCTTAGGCCTACTTGTTTCACTTGAAGTATATTGTATCAAAAACATGTCTCTTGCTCCACACCCCATTTACTACTTTACCTCCATTGAATAAGCTTGTCCCTTCTTCATTGGCATTGAATAAGGAAGTAATAGATATCTACTGTATTTTCCTCAATAGAATACCCATCTCGTTAACATCGGTATGCTTCATTACACTCGAAATATATGCGAGGTTGAGCTATGGTGGCCTGGCCGAGTTTGAGTCATCATAGTATCTTGATAAGCTTATGGCGATCTTCTTGAATAAAGAAAGAATTACTTATATCATAACATAAGTTTTTTCTCTGTAGCACTCAAACATGTTTCATCACTTAGCTGTCACAATTGTTATCACAAGTTTTTGACCACCATGAAAAAAATTGTAAGGTGCAATTGTTATTTCTATATTATACCAATAGTTAATTTTTGCTAGCTGTAAAAGCCCAATATTTTATTCTTTACATGGTAGTTTAGACTTTTTAATAATATTGATAGTACAACTTCTTGTAATGTCATAGTATTTTATCCTAATAAGTATGAATATTTTAACAAAGCAGGTCATCGTGGCATGCAAATGTAGTGTAGAAAAACATGATGCTAGAGAAAGACATTCATTTTGAATTGGTTGTGTTTTCAGGTATTTTTCAAAAAAAGCAAATATTTTACTTTATTTTAAAGAAACAATTTTCAATATTCTTATTTCATTTACATTTGAATGATTAAGGCATTTAAAGAAACAATATCTTCAGGTTCTTGTCACGTAGAAATGTTTTCACATGATAAAACAACTCCACAAACAGTTTTACATACTATTCAACTGAGTTTCTCCTATTGGAGGATGATCTATTTTCATTTCAAATTAGTTCTTAGACTTTTGTTTCTGCTTAAAGTATTTTCATTGGAAGCTTCTACCTTCTTATAGTGTTTGTCTAATTTCTATAACATAAATCTAAACTGAACCAAGAATTTGTTATAAAGGAATTATGAACTTCAACTAATTCATTCAATCTTATAAAAAATTCTATAATCATGAGTTCGGAGTGTAAACTGCAAGGCTATAAGGGGAGTTACAAAAATGAATGAAGAAGACAAGATTGTGATCTAATTTTTCTTCATAGTCCATGAGGCATGTCCTAGTGATATCTTGTTGACCACTTGTGAGTGGGTACACAAAGGCATATTAGACATAAGAATAGAGAATCTTGAACTATTGGTGCTGCTATTTATCTTGTTCTCAACTTCCAAATGCCAATAACACTACGTGTATGCAACCAAGACGTAGATGACATAGATATGCTCATGCTACATTTAGTGATTAATACAAGGCAACCATTGGTGCAGATTTTATGACCAAGGAGATTCAGATTAGAGATAGATTGGTTACATTGCAGGTTTGCCAAGTCTTACGGTTTTATGGGAATAAAGATTGAGAAGTATCCATTTCTTAATAAGTTAGCATCTTCTAATTATATATATATTGATGAGTAGTGCATTCTTTTGGGTATTAGATTAGATAGATTGTGGGCAATTCTGTTCATGTTTTGCAAGAAGCATATAGCAGATTTACAATTATGATTGAGAAGTATCCATTTCTTAATAAGTTAGCATCTTCTAATTGTTTTATGAAAATAAATATTGAGAAGGATCCATTTCCTAGTGGTAAATGACTTGTTTTCTGAAAGACAGGTTATAATTTTGAATCTTACAAAGAGTAAAATATGTACGCCATTGTTTACATTTATATTGACCCATAGCTCATTCTTTAATACCTTCAATGACCCTTGGATAAATTACTATGATTTTGAAGGGAACTAACAATTATAACCATGAAAATATTGGGTTGATTCATGTTTAGAAATATGTAAGCTTCATCTCCGTGATGATGGGTCCAGTATTGGATTTATAAATAAATATCGTGTATAACTGTGATATGAATATCCAAACTCAAATCTATACTATATTATATGTGAATGTTTTTGAGAAATCTATGTGCATGTGTCATGATGAATGATTTTTTGAGGAAAAATGTTAGGCGATATGGGATACACTGGCAAGAGAGATTCCATAGCCTTGGAGTGGGCTTCTACGGAGGGGAAGATTGTTGTGTTACGGTGTATGATGTGAATGTGGCCAAATCCTTTACAAACCTCCACAATTGGTACAATGAATTTCTCAATAACGTATGTCAATATATAAGATATTCTACAATCGAGATGTAGGTAGTGTTTTCTTATTTAAAGATTTTAAGGGTTCTTTCAAACACCCACTAATTTTTGCTAGCCTTTGCACACAAGTTCGAGGGTAACAAACATTTTCTAATTATTTAAAAACTCCATTCATGTTTGCAGGGCATGGTCTCCAAGCTAGAAAATATTTCCATTCATTGTGATGGGAAACAAGGTTGATCTAAATGGGGGAAGCAGCAGAGTGGTATGGTTCTTCTCTAAATATATAATTACAACACTAGGAATTGTATGACGCATGAGCTGATGGATTTTCATTTAATTTGTTCATGGTAGGTTAGATTTATGAAAGGAAATCCAGAGATTGGTGTGCCTCCAAAGGGAACATCCCATACTTTGAAACATCTGCTAAGGAAGATTACAATGTGGAGGAAGCATTTTTATGTGTTTCCCAGATTGCCCTATCCAATGAAGTTTATGATCTACATGATAGGTAATAATTATTTCATTTATTAATATATATGTCTATCATATGTGTTTACTGGTCAACTAACCAATATTATGATGTAACTTGTTTATATTTATGTCTGTATTTGATGATAAAGTATATTCCTTATAGAAAAGAACTGATTTCATCTTTTATTTGTTGCACTGATATGTGAAAAGCTAGTATGAACCACCTGAGTTCATGATTAGGATTAACCACCATATAGCTCAAAATTTCTGGTAGTTTGAGTTGTTAACATTTAAAGATCTATTTCCTGTGCCGATTTTGTTGAACTAAATCTTGATTTCAACCACTCATAATCATCTACATTGTTATAACTAGCATATTTGGATGTGGAATATAATGTGCCCTACAAAAACACACATTGACATTTACACATTGATCATAATGTTCTTTACAGATGTGGGGATGGTCTTATAGATGTGACTGTGGGTTCAATCGCTATCACTATTTCCTACAACATTGGGTAACCACACAACATTGAGGAGGCTAAAGTTGTCCGAAATTCATTCTTCAGGGATCTAGATATCATAGGTTCATAACAAATGGAGGCAACCGATTGAACTACGATTGTTCCAACTTTGGATTTCCAATTCCCAACTTCTACTGTTCACTTTCATCCAACCATTCTTCAACTTCATTTAAAATCTTAATGATGTATTCCACATCGAATGTTTTACTATTCTTTTAGACTTGGCATCGGTCACCCTACTTTTTGTGTCATAAATATAACAATCCAGATTGTTTTTGGCCATTTTCTTCTTTTTCATTTGTTCGTCCTCCTTTAGAAACCTCTGTGCATCACCTATCATCCTTTTAATCTCTGCTTTTTTCAGTCTTCCACCATCGTTAGTTATAGTGATTTCATTACATGTCCCGGTCTGTTTGTCTTGGGCAAAGGCTTTTAGAATCCCTTCCGCACTCACTTGGAAGCAAACTTTAATTTTTGGCATCCCATGTCGTGTTGGTTGAATTCCCTCCAGTTCAAATTCACCCAGCGAATTGTTGTGTACAGTCAAGGGTCTCTCTCCTTCATAGACTTGAAACTATATGGTTGTCTGATCATCGTATCTTGTGGTGATAGAAGTCTCTATCCTAATGGGAATTGGAGTATTCCTAGGAATCACCACTTTCATGATACCACCATTGACCAAATTTCGAGGCTCGAAGGTGTAACATTAGTGAGTATGAAGGGTACATCTTCATCATTTAATGTTTCTTCCTGCATAGCCGCACCATAGGTGACAACCTCGTCGGATTTATTGTTTTACACAGCTCCTTTCTGTCAAAAAATTGTCTCAGTAACTCCCGCACCTTTGGTATATGAGACGAACCTCCTACCAAAACAATGTTGTCAATTTGGTGCTTGCTCCTCTCCGCATCTTGTAGACATTTTTTGACTATCCCGATTCTACTGAGAGGTTCTATCTGCTCATTCAAATAAATTCTTAGGGACCACCGCATCCTTGGCCAATTGTACACACTTAAGCTCTAGATTTCAGCAAGAATAAAATAGAATAGAATAGTTTGATTTCGAAAGATCACAATTATTCATGTTTATTGTGGATTATCTTGACTCATTTTCTATTATACAGGGGCATTCTCATTAATCTGCTTTGAAATTGCTTTGAAGCAAGGTACCTTTAATTGGTCTATTGGTGAGTGTTGTGCCTCAATGGTTTCGCCGGGCATTGTTTGTATATAATGCTTGTATGTTTTTACTCAATTTTCATGCATGTAGTGTAGAATATCCACTAAAGAAAAAATAGATGAATAATGGCTTTTTTTTTTTGTTTTTCTATACAGGCTTATATCGAACATTTTCACTAGGCATGTGTGGAATTCTAGGGATTATAATGTCCGAGGTTAGTCCTTGATATAAGTTATGAAAATGGATTGACAGTAATGAGTTAGTGATAACTAATTTTTTAGAACAAAATATAAAGATCGGGTCGATTTAGTGAAAACTAATTATTATCCTAATTTAAATGTAATTTGTGAATACTTTTGGTAGAATTGGAGTAAAATATGTGATCATAATTTCTTAGAATCCAATGCACCTTCGCTACTAACGATAGTAGAGAATTGCATCAAAATTGAGACAATCAAAGTGAAGAACATGAAGATGACTACTTGTTGATGCAAAGGCAATTGCTAAAAAGGAAGTTGCTCAAAATTGAAGTTAAGAAAAATAACCTCAAAGTAGCACTAGGGAATCATATGGATCACTTGAAGTTGGTGGTGGAGAGAAGGTGTTAATATTGTATATCAAGGGTTAATGGAATTCAGACACCCTTTTGTATTTTATCATTGTATTTCAAGGGTTAACGGAATTCAGACACCCTTTTGTATCTTATCTTATTTGATATTTATAAAATATTTGTGGACCCATTTTTGGGCACAATATTTAAATCAAATTGTTGTTAATTTATAATATTAATTACCAGACCACTCCGACATCATAGATGATATGTATCTTCGTTGATTGCACTATATGATATTTGGTTATTGTGTAGTTTTAAAATTCATATTTTTCATTCTTTAAATTTGTATCGTCTCTAGAGAGACAATAAAAATTGAAATTAGTATTGTCTCCAGAGAGACAAAATGTTAGTATTCGGTATTGTCTCTAAGGAGACAATAATGATATTGTCTCTAGAGATACGAAAATTATAGTCTCTAGAGAGAAAAAAATAATAGTCTCTCAAGAGACAAAATATGTATCAATCATTATTGTCTCTTGAGAGACAATAATTAGAGACAATATTAGAGACACCCGCTTTGAGACAATAATAGAGACGATATACAACTTTTTTATTGTCTCTATTTGAGACAATTTAGTCAAATTTTGTCTCTATTAATGTCTCAAATGACCCCTCCTTGTAGTAGTGTAAGTCTTCGACCTTGGCTATGTTTATGTGATGATCTTTCATCCATGGCTGTAACTCTTGACCTTAGGGGTTATGTTTGAATAAATCAATTGATTTCCCTTTTCCTATTTTGATGCTCTCTTGGTGAGGAGGTGTGGTGTCTATAGGGTAATTCCCCTTGTTATCTTTATTTCTTAGTTAATGATATCTTGTGAAGGTATAATTTTTTTTGGAAACTCTCTCTTTTTATATAGTGAACCTATCTTGGAGTATAAGTCGTAAGCATTGTTTTCTACCCCTCACATTGATCTAAACTTCTATAACTAGTAAAAAAAAATTTATAACTTCATAAGGTACATATTCATCATATCTCATATTGATACTTGTGGAGACTTTCTGGAATGCATCAATGATGCATGTAACTTTGGAAACCTATTGTCAACTTGGGTGTGTTCCATTTGGTTATGATATTTTTTTCTATGACTGTTTAATGTGATAATCTTGGCTCTTAAACTCATTATAATTCAATTGGTAATGTGATAAACCTTATCATATTAGAAATCTAATTAGGAGGTTTTGATATTCGAAACTTAATAATTATTGTGGACATTAAGGAAAATGATTTCTTACTATAACCTTGTAGTTTAATTGAAGAAAAAAAAATCTATGAGAAAATAGCAAGAATTCCATTATACTTTCCCTAGAAGTAGAATGGATAAATTTTTCCTCCTATATAGAATGGCAAGAAATCATGTCAACATTGATGATGACCCTTTATGACACAAGGTATAGGATATTATAATATAAGGAATGCATTAATTAGAAGACTTATAAGAAATATGGTTAGCAAATGTAACTATAACTTTGTATTTGGATTATGGAATGGATAAATTTATGGGATTAAATACAAGTAGAATGAGTAAATAAACTACCTTGTTGTATAAATTGTTATAGCATGCTAGAAAATTCAGAAAGGATGAAATCTTAAAGATAGAACTAATTGAAAATTTCCATTGAACTACAATATGAGTGTTTAAGCTCAAATGTGCCCTAAGATTTTAAGATGCTTCAAATAATATTGAAATATTATAAAAATGTATCATATATATATATATATATATATATATATATATATATATATATATAGCCTTAACATAGCATGTATTATGTTATCATTGTAAAATTATCATGATTTGTACAAAATTTACTATGTGATATAATACCATAACCTTAAGTCATGAAAGAATGAGTTGTTTCAATGCTAGACTAGTATAAAATAATACTTTGAATCTCATACTGAAATCCAAGCTAGAAACCATGGAAATAAAATGATTATACCTCCCTTATTATATAAAACAACAAACACATGTATAGTGTTTATAACACAAGTCACATGCTATGTCTTTTAAACCCCTCACTGATTAGTATGAAGTTTTTCTTAGAAGTGTACATCAATAATTTTTTTCCTAGGTTTTAGAATGGATTAAATATTATGTTCACATGGGTGGACCGTACGTCCATCTTGTCAAATAATTTGGCCATTAGAACCTCTAATATGTCCTCCTACCCTTGATAATGGAGTACTGTATTGATAGTGATGTGTTCTAGTCATGCTTTTATACCTGAATATAAATGTGTGTAATGTTCCCTTGTTGGATTTTTTTAGGTCATCATACCCTTTCACCTCTTAGCTCATTGGTATACAATTTATGATCTTCTAGGTGTTAGTATATATCTCATGTTTTAAAAGAGGAAACCTCCTTCTGTTGGAATAGGCCATTGGTGACCTAGGCTTATTGGCAAGCTTAGGCAACATATGTTAAGGATATGGAGGAATTTCATAATCCTCCTTCCTTTTGGAAACTATGATGTTGTTCCCCTTGTGCTTTGGGAAGAAGAAGGGGCATGTTATTTTTGTAAGTGTCTATAGAATTGTTTGGTGTGTTGCTCTCGTAAAATTTTAGTTAGACCTCTCATGTTGCCTATTTTCTTCTAGCTTGCTTGAGTGTTCCTTTATGTTATAATAAAGCTTGTGTTTGTTTTAAGATTGATCCATAGGGATCCAAAATGAATCTACTTCATCAAAAAAATCTACACGAAGAAGGAAAAATGAAAACACGGAGGTTCTATATTTTTAGTAACATGACCACCACTCTTTGTAGAGTGGCGGTTACATAACCACTACCCAACCAAGGCAGTGGTCCTGGGACCACTGGTTTGCATTGGGAGAAGGTCTTGGCTCTTTCCGATAGAAAATGAAAATATAAAATGAACAACCCAGAATTTGAATAATTATTCGTATCTCTTCTCCTTCATGATCTTTCTCATTCTCCAGTGCACAGGAGGACATGAGAGAGGCTATAAATACATGTTTGTAGAAGAGAATAGGATCATCAAAACATGAAAGAAAGTGAGCAAGAAGTTCTTAGTGTTGGAATTGTGTTTTGTAGAAGAAAGGAGTGTTCAGACAGAGCAATAAAGTATTTGGGAGGAAATGTGAGATATTATCTACTTCTCTTTCATACTTATTATAAATTTTGTACTTGTTATTTTGAATTGGCCAATAAAAGTGGGAAGAAAGAGCAATTGCCTTTCCTGACTAGTTTTTCCTCCTTTGGAGGTTTCCAGGATAAAATTTGTTGGTGTTTATGAGATTAAATTCTTTCCCTTCCTACAATTGTGGATTCTAAGCATAAGCATAATTCACTCACTAGCTATCTATGTCATTTTCTAATAGAAATTAGAACAACATCGTTTATTTGTGTTTCTGTGGATAATTCCAAAGTTGAATAGTTTACAAATCATTTTGGTATTAGAGCTAACATTTATCTAGGACTATGGTATTCGTTCTTGGATTTGTATGACAGTGACAAGATCTAAAGGCGAAGAGGCTTTGCCTTGCGATCCAGAAATTTCTACAAAGAAGTGGAAACAGAGAATTTAAGGAAAAATGGATGAAGAGAACTTGGTCCATAGAATTGAGATGCTGGAGACCATGATGGATAGGATGTTTAGAAGGCAAGAAGAGCTTGCTGATTTACATAAGACAACTTCTGTCAAACAAGACTCCATGGAATTGGTGTTTCGGGGCTTAGATGAAAATTTTGGCATAGGAAGGAGCCACCATGAGGAAAGTTATGGGGAAGAGTATGAAGAAGAGACTTCAAACACAAGAGAAAAGGTAAAATCCGATCATACTCCTTTTAAAGTTGAGACAAAAGTTGATATTAAAAGATTTGAAGGACAAGTAGATGTGGAGTTGTTTGATTAATGGTTAAAACAATTAGAAGTCTACTTTAGCATCCATAATGTCACTAAGGCACAAAGGATCACCTTTTCACATCTCAAAATGGAGGGACACGCTCTGGTTTGGTGGCAAACCCATCTAACCAATTGTGAAAAGAAGAAGCGTCCTATTGTGAAATATTGGTAAGAATTTTAAGAATTACTTATAGCTAACTTATATCCTATTGGCCACAAGATTGACCAAATGATTAAATGGCAGTATTTTAGACAAGGGAGTGGTCAAAGTGTGCAGGACTATACTATAGAGTTTCAGAGGTAGACCATGTTGCTAAACATGGACTTGAAGAATGAGGATATTTTGACTAAGTACTTGGGAGGGCTTCACACTCACCTTCAAAGAAAAATCATCTCGACCAAGCCCAAAGATCTCAACGAGGCATGTGTGAAAGCATACTACATAGATGATGAAAAGAAGCAAGGGGAATTAGAGCCAAGGGAAACATAGTTGAAAAATTAGCAGAAGAAAGAGTATGGACAAACAAGTAACAAGGGTAAGTGGAAAGGGAAAGGTAAACAAGTTTTCACTACTTTAAATACTTGTAAAGATCCCAGAATTTTTGAAAAGCTGTGATATTAATGGTCATACTAATGCTATGTGTTGGAATTTGCATCCAAAGAACCGAACCAAGGACTTGAAGAAGTCCATGATAGCTATAAGAACAGAAGGAGAGGTGGAAATCGAAGATGAATTTGATGTACATGAAATTCTTATATGTATGGCCACCAACATGGACAGCTAGGAAAAGGAGATGAGTAGACTATTCCAGATCAAAATCCAGATGAAGAGAACTAAGGTCAATGCTTTGGTGGATACCGGTTCTCAGTCTAACTTGATTTCTGAAGTAGTTGTAAAGAATCTTGGTCTTGAGACTTACGAGCATCCACACCCTTATCCTTTGGGTTGGGTGAAGAAGGGTGTTGAAATTTAGGTAAAAAGAATATGTAAGGTCAAGTTTTGGATAAATTTCCAATATATTGATGTTTTGGAAGCTGACGTTATTCCACTTGATGCTTTTGATGTTGTATTCAGGAGTCCTTACTTGTATATCAGGGATGCTATATTTATGAGAAGGGAAAAATGGTACAGATGGGTCAAGACAGAGATTAACTCAATAGCCGAGAACACCAACGTAATACATGAGTTACTATGGTAAGTGCTAACCAAGAAAAACAACTTATTTAGGAAAATCATAATCAATTTTGTTTACTTTTGTTAAAGGATAAACAAGATGGGGTAGAAGTTTCAGAGATTTATAACTAGGGAAAGCATGATTTGGATGGTATTATTCAGTCTTTTTAGGAAGTATTTCAGGATCTCAGTGGGTTACCACCAAAACAAGAAGTAGAGCATGAGATTCAGCTATTTCCAGAGTCCCCTCTACTAAACATTAGGTTGTATAGGCAATCCTTGCTTGAGAGTACTGAAGTAAAGAAACAACTCTAGGAACTACTAGACCAAGGAGTGATAGTCTGACCACCTCACCATGTGGTTCACCTATTATGATGGTGCTAAAGAAGGAGTGTTCTTGGAGAATGTACATCGATTACCGTGCTTTAAACAAAATCACCATAAAGAATAGATATCCACTTCCCCTATAGATGATCTCTTGGACTAGATTCAACATGCCAAATTATTCACTATTTTGGATCTCAAGTCCGGTTATCACCAAGTCGAGAATGAAGGAGGAGGATATATGAAAGAATGCCTTTAAAATAAAACATGGTTTGTATGAATGGTTAGTACTTCCTTTTGGGTTATGCAATGCACCTTCTACATTTATGATATTGATGAATGATGTATTGTAGGATTTCATAGATTAATGTTTCATTGTATATCGAGATGATATTTTGATTTTTAGTGCCACATGGGAAGAACATCTAACTCATTTACAACAAGTCTTGTAAGTTCTAAGGGAGAAATAACTACTTTTTAATATGAAGAAATGTGAATTTTCCAAACAGTCACTTATCTATCTTGGGCTTGTGGTTGGAGGATGAGAGCTATGAGTGGATCCAAAGAAGGTGGAAACCATCACTAATTGGAAAACACCAATGGGGGCCACAGAGAATAAGAGTTTTGTGGGAGCAGTACAATACGTGCAGAATTTCATTTCAAGCTTCTCCATGATTGCAAAACCTCTACACACAGTGGCCACATAGAGTAAGGGTTTTGGCTGGGGTAAGGAACAAGAAAAATAGTTTGAGTTATTGAAATACAAGATTATTCATGCTCCAGTACTTGGTCTTCCTAATTTGTAGAATATTTTATAAGTAGAGACACATGTCAATGATTACGCCATGGGCGCAGATGTTTCTTCAAGGAGGTAAACCCGTATGTTATCATTCTGAAACTTTCACTTCAGCAGTTAAAGGATATTCAATATATGATAAGGAAATGTATGCACTAGTTCAAGCAATTAAAAATGGAAAAATTATTTGTTGGCTAAAGAAACTATTGTCCACACTAACCAAAAACCTCTCTAGTATTTGCAAGCACAGTCTAAATTAAAGCAGGTAAGGCACTACAAATGGATGGGGTTCCTTTAGCAGTTCCATCTAGTGATCAAATACAAGAAGGGTAGTACAAAATTGGTGGCAGACATGTTGTCTAGGCCACCCACATAGGAGAATTTTTCCTGTTTGGCCACTATCTATCAGATTGAGCCCTTCACAAAGGAAGCTTAAAGAGAGGCATATGCCCGGGAAAAATAATTTGGGGTGACATTTCGGTGGTTGGAGTCACAGGACCTGAAAGGATAAGGATTGAATATTTTTATCTCAAGTATGGGCTGCTCTACCAATGGGGAAGCTTTGCATGCCAAAAGAAGAAAGAATTCTATTGATGAGGGAACCACATACCTCGAAAGTAGCGGGACATTTTGGTGTTGGTAAGACCCTAGCCCACTTGCAAAGGTACATGAATTGGCCCAATATGTGAGAAGAAGTATCAAAATTTATACATGGATGTAAACTTTGTTGTACTAGAAAGCCTTAGACTAGGAAGGAGGCTTTGTATATGCCTTTTCCATTACTTGATCATTCATGGGAGGAAATTTCTATGGATTTTCTAGGAGGATTACCTATGTCTAAACATGGCCATGACTATCTATATGTTGTTGTTGATAGATTCAATAAGATGTGTATTCTTATGGCATGTAAAAAGAAAGTAAAAGAACATGAGGCAGTAGATATTTTCTTTGCTAATGTATGGGTGTATTTTGGTTTGCCAAAGTCTATTGTTTCTAACAGGGATTCTAGGTTCTTGGGGAAGTTTTGGACTACTTTGTGGGACAAGATGGATACCAAGTTACAGAGGAGCACAACCCGGAATTTGGGCGATTGTTTGTATCTCTTCTCTGCATGACCTTTCCCATTCCCTAGTGCATGGGAGGACATGGGAGATGCTATAACTACATTTTTGTAGAAGAGAATAATATCATCAAAGTATGAAAGCAAGTGAGTAAGAAGTTCTTTGTGCCGGAATTGTGTTTTGTAGAAGAAAGGAGTGTTGAGACAGAGAAAGCAAGTATTTGGGAGGAAGTGTGAGATATTATCTACTTCTCTTTCATACTTATTGTAAATTTTGTACTTTTTATTTTGAATTGGCCAGTAAAAGTGGGAAGAAAGAGTAGTTTACCTTCCCGACTAGTTTTTCCTCCTCTGGAGGTTTCTAGGATAAAATTTGTTGGTGTTTATGAGCTTAAATTCTTTCCTTTCCTACAATTGTGGATTCTAATAGTAAGCATAATTCATTCACTATCTATCTCTATCATTTTCTAATAGAAACTAGAACAACAACATTTCTTTGTGATTTTAGGGATGATTCCACAGTTGAAGAGTTTACAGATCAAAGATTCTTGGAGCTAGGGCGAGTCAAAATTTTTTAATAAATTTTGTTTTTAAATAAAGTGAATGGTATCTCTTGTGTCAATATTATAATATGGGCTAATATTGCATAGTAAAAAAGAAAGTGGAAATATTATCTATGTGTTTCGGGTTTTAAATTAGGATTCGTATTTGTGTGTTTTATATTCGATTACAAATTCAAGTTATGGAAACCTTGTGGCCAAGGGTATCCTTAGTGTTACCTTGAAATTAAAGAGAGTTCATCCAAATTATATGAAGTACTTCCAATAAATAATTTGCATCATTTGAAATTATTTTATTAAAATTAGGTGTTTTCCTTGTTGTTAAGCCTCATTTTGTGAGCTCTAAAATTGTTGGTTCTATAAGAAGGTGTTGTTTCTCATGCAAAAGTAAAGGTCATGATTGGTAGTTGTTAATCTCATCTAAATAAAAATAAAAATTGAAGTGTAATTCAACATAAGTGGAAGTCTTATCCTTCCTTGTTACCATGTGTTTTATCCATGAGTGGCTACGTGGACACCCTGTGTACATGAAATTTCCTATTCTTCTTGGACCTTAGTTGTCATTCATTGGGATTCCGTAGACCATTTTCCTATTTAAATACTATTTGTTGTATCTTGGTTAACCTCGTAGAGGTTATTCTAAAATTTTGTATGATTTGTTTCCCTACCTCTTTCCATGAATTCTAGGAGGAAGTTGAGTCTAAGGGGAGGGGGATGTAATACCCACTCCTCTTTGACACTTATCCACTATGATCTTTATTACTATTGATTAGAGACATTGACATTATGCTTGTTATATTTTGATCAATAGGTGATAGACTATATAGACATTTGGAATTATTGATATGTTGTGATTCATATTTCAGATTGTGATATGCTAGATGACACTGGTGGGCAGTTCTATACATGTTTGTTTACATTGTTTTGATTTTATATTGACAAGTTATATTCATGATGCACTGCGTATTTTTTGATGTTCTAAATAATATTGTGATCTCATGGATGTTAGTAAAATGGTAGAACCATATTATTTTGATATGGTTGATATATGATAGAATTGCATAATTTTGATGATGACTATTGATTTCTAAATGTGTGTTTTTTTGGATGTTAATGATCCGTCCATGAGGCCGAGAGAGGTATTGTTTGATTTTTGCAAGTTATTTTATCACAACAAACAAGAGGGGGATATGAGACTAATAATAGTGGAATATCGGATGGATACAACAAAGGTCACCATGGCATTTTTATGTTTAGTTATGTTGTTGTGTGTTGTTAGGTTGTTAGGATGTTCCCATGGGCGATGACCTCAAAATGTGACCATGGGCTATGTGTTTTTTTTTTTAATTTTTCCCTTTTAATTATTTGTGGAGTATGTGATTTATTATAGTAATGTGTTTCACTTTATTATTGATAATTAATATGCTCTTATTTAAGTTGATTAATCATGTTAATTAAATTAATTTGGGATGTCACCTTTTGGGCATTAAATCGGTTAGATAGTCCTTATTGCTTTCTTGATTTTAATTAGATTTGAATTTATTTTTGTAAGTGTACTTGTCTCGATCCCTCAATCACGAAATTTGAATTTAGAGACATTTGTAGAGGCTTGTGGGACAAGTTAAGCTTGTCCCACACCTCTTAAATTCATCTACCAACTATACATATGCGGTGAGGGGTCAAAATTTGACCCTATTATATGATATCGATGGTAAAAAGGTGAAATGATTGCACTTTCTTACATGAGCTTTTATTTTTGTTCTTTGCGGTTTGAAGTGAGAGTTGTGTGTGGAAAAAAACTTGTGACTTCCTCACCCACCAATTTATTAACCTTGGTTTTGATGTTTGACATATTGATGTGGATTTAAGGAGAAGTGATGTGGAATCCTACATGGAGTCACCTCACCCTCCTCTCTTCTTTTTCTATTTATATAAGTTATTTTAATATTTATGGGGTTACTCGATTTAGTTGTGCACTTACATTTTGGAGATTTTTGCTTGAGTTACTTTCATGAAGTCTTGGAGCTTGTTTAGATTTGGGCTTAAGGTTGGAAGGAGCTTAGAGTTGTGATTTAGGATCAAATATTCTTGCAATGCTAAGATAGGGACTTAAACCTTTTAATTTTATTTTATTATATGTATGTTGTATGTAAAATGAATGTTTATGTGTGTAATTTTGGGACATAGGTAATATGGCCTTAAGGATGGTGTAGGAAAAATAATATGGGGATCGTTTGAGGGAGAGATAAGAGTATTGTTTTCATATTTTGGAGGGTGTTTTGGTTGGGTGTCCCACCTTTTTAAGATAAAAAATTCTTGTCTTTGTATGAAAATACTTTAGGGAGTGATAAGAGTATGAGGTAGTGAGAAGAGTATGAGGGTTTGATAAGAGTTTGAGTGAGGGGTAAGAGTTTAGTTGTTGTAAGGGTGAATATTTTTATGGAGGCTTCTAAGGTGGACAGTTAACCCACTAAGAGGCATAAGTGATTTCCCATATTTTCTTTCTCCCTTTGCTTATAGTTTTAAAGCTTTATTTTGGAAAAGTTGCATTTTATTGATATTGTTGTTTTGTGCTTATATGTGTGTAAAAATATTGTTGGCATGTGTGTTATAATGTAAAAGCATTTTTGAAAGTTGTCATTGGTTGAGTCGATTCCTTATTGCTTTATGGTTGGGGCTCGAGGGCCAATGAGGAGGATAGCTTATTTTCTCATTGAAATATTTATTGGGCGAGAGAGCATTGTCATTCTCCCTTCCTTGTATTGTGATCGGAAGCGAAGAGAAGATGGAGTTCAAGTTGATGTTTTGGAGGAGTTTACATATGTTGAAGACAACAATAATTTATAATTTATGAATTTTATCTCATTTTTTAAATTGGAAATTTTGTAATCCATGCAATGAATTCTCATAAAATTGTATTGTAAAGAGCTCTATTTGGTTGTATATTGGATTATGAAGATTTGAGATAAGTAACGTATGTAAAATTTGTTTGTAAATGAATTTATGAATGTTGGAAAATGAGATATTTTTATTATTGTTGTAAAATGTTGTTTTATTTGAAATCTATAACTCGTTAGAAAGATGGAAGTAATTCTAAATCTGCTTCAAATTTGTATGCAAAAATCTAGAAATTTCAATGCAGAAATCAAATTCCAAATGATTTTAGAAAATTTAGTACTCCTAAAATATCTTATGGGTTTTCCCAAAAGTTTCTGATCTACTTATAACATAAGAATTTAAAGATCCTTTAAATCTCATAATAACCCATCTTGTAAATTTCTAGATACGCCATGATTTTCGAGAGGGTTTTAATCTTGATATGCAATGTAAGAATTAATTTACAACAATTTTCAAAAATTTATTGCTCCTAAATTATCTTCTATGTTTTCCCAAGAGTTGGACAGTTTACTTATAACATATGAATCTAGAAACCCTTTAAATCTCATAACAACCCAACATGTAAATCGAGAAAGATAAGTCACGGTCTTCACAAGGGTTTTATTCATGCGCCATGGTGAGTTTAGATTATTATGTGACATTTTTGTTTAAATTATGGGTCAAATAAGTAAATGGGTAGCATAGGTATATTGGAATTAGTTTACTTTGGGTGATAAAAAATAATAATATTTAAAAAAAAGATAATGGTATGGTCATTCTATTTTATTATGACGTTGTCTTAAGGGTATGTTAATTGGGATGACCTTAAATTCTACTGGTATATTTAAACTTTGCCGGAAAAGTAAATTTTTAAATGACCAAAATTATTTAATCACTTAGTCATAATATTTCTTGGTAAGATTATAGTTTTGGTAAAACAAAAAAATGGTTGAATTTATTATTTAACTTATTGGGATAATTTAAATAATTAAATTAAATTTAGTTACTTTCGGGTAAGTTAACGTAAAGAGTTAATTAAAATTATATGGTTTAAATTTATATAATTAATTTGACCCGTGATGGTTTTGGGAGAATGGAGTAAAACTACTTATGAAAGGGAAGCGTGGGAAATAAGTGAATGAATTTTAATGAACATAATTAATGTATAAAAAAGGGGTGAGAATGGAATAATTAAATAATAAAAAAATGGTTGGAGAAGTTGTTCATCAACCTACGGTCACTCTGAGCACGTAGAACAACTACACAAAGAACTTGTAGCCATTATCTAGCACGTGTAGCAACAATACAACAACATACAACCATTTCCTAGTTTTTGTATCAACTTTCCAGCAACTTGCATCCATTGCCCAATGCTTGCAGTAACTTTTCAACAACCTGTAGTCATTGCCCAATGTCTGCATGAACTGTCTAGCAACCTACAACCATTTCCCAATGCCTACAATAACTACACAATAGCCTGCAACAACTGCCCAATAGTCTTCAACATCAACTTAGTAGCCCTTAACAAAGTGTAGTGATTAGCGAGTGATATTTTAGTGAACATAATTAATGTATTTTAAAATTTGATTAATGTATAAATAAATAAATAAATCATTCTCATAATTTCCTATGTAATGTGATGTAGTTTTTGTGGGTTAACGTGTCATAATCTATAGATGGTACAAAACTTAGAAGGTTTAACTACTACCATATTAATGAAACTAACACAGATGAATGAATCTAAAGAAAGGAATAAACATAGAATGAATTACAAAATAATCATCCAGGCAACTATATAGATAAATTATTCAAAATTCAACAAAATTAGACGATACAAAAATACCAAAGGAGTTTTGAGTCTTAGTGTGAGTGGGCCTTGGTCTCCCATTGGTTATAATTGGAGTTTCTCTCTCAATTCACCAAAGGGTTAAACTCTATTGATTTCAAAAGTTGATACAACATTATTATTTAATAACATATAGTTTTTGTCTAACTTATTACACTCGATAAGGGAAAATTATATAATCTGTCATCCTCAATTGAAACCTATGCTATATGAAAAATAGATATTTAGATAGTATAAATAGGGATTCAAAATTATCCACACATTTCGGGATGAAGTAATGGAGATGATTAAGGAAATCTATTTGCAAAATTGATTGCATGATATATTCTAAAATGACATGTGCGAGATATGAACTAGATGTATCCTCTAAGATAGCAATAGAGAGGTCATGAAGTCCAAGGTCAACTCTCTGACATCTCGGTGAACTTATAGGCAAGCTAAGATACCTGAAGTTGAGTTCAGAATCACTCAGGAGTGAGCCAAGACAGAACACTCTGAAGCAAGCTGAGATGCTCTGAAACAAGCTAGGAGAGAACACTCTGAAGCAAGTTGTGGTATTTTGAAGAAAGATTAGGTACTCTGAAGTGAGCTTAGGTACTACGAAGCGCACTGAGGTACTCTGAAACATGCTCCACTTTTAGAATTTTGTGCCCAAAACTTTTTATGTTGGTAAAAATTTATTCTATCGTTCATCTGTACACAAAACTGAGTTCTTTTTGAGGATTTTTAGATAGAATTTCATGATACAATAGAGTTACATACTAATCCAACAAAATGCACACAACCTCTACTTTAAATTAGGAAAAAGTTATAAAATGTGTTCAAATTCTAACAAGGGGAAAATACAAATAATGACATTATTTACTCAATTAGTGAGCTCATCACACGTGTAATCCATATGAATACAGTTAAATAAAAGAAAACTAGTTCTTTTGTTGATTAAATTATATACATTGAAGCTTATATATTAAGACTCTGCTACTTTAATTATGATAACACTAATAAAACCAACCTTTTTTAATCAATTTATATAAATGGGCCATTTTAAATCCATTTATATAAATAGAAAATAATGCACTCATTACAAAATTAAGCGTCTTCATTATAATGTGAGCAGCCATATAGTTTTAGATTATTTAGGCTAATTTTAGTTTTCTATCATTTTTAAGGAATAAACGCCTATTAGATAAGAATTTTTAAAAATGATTGATCACTAATTCCATGTTATATGGATCGAGTCTCACATTAAATATGTTTTTTTGCATTATAAATGTAGGTTGGTTTCTTCTCTAGGATGCAAATCAAATAAAATGAAAAATAAATTTAATAAAAGATGTAATTTTGAAGGTTAAGTGTTACATGTAGAACACTAATTGGCTATGTAGTCATTTGATGATGACATGTTTAAAACTACATATATTTTTGATTCGAATGTTATATCTAACTTTAATAATTGTACACACCTCTTATTTCTTAGAATATGAAGGAAAATTACGGGAATAGGGGAGAGGACCCGGTTGTGGTGCACCCTATCTTTGCACAGTCATTGCGCCATGTCACTGCCACTTGGGTGAGTAAAAACACCACTAATGGATGCAGGACCAAAATCTTGACCTCCAAAGCATTGCACCGCCACCTCACTTTGCCACCTCGGCGCCACGTGGACGATCCGCGTTTGTGGAGATGTCAAAAATTTGGTTTTTGCATGGGACCAAGTGTTGTCCACTCGCCGCGCCAGTTGTTGTCCGGGCTACCGCCATGCATTGAATGCTCACCCACCAGCCATTAATGTGCATGGGTAGGTTTATGGACCCTGCCACCGCCAAATCGCACCATGGGATTTCATGGGAAATGGAGAGGAGCTCGTTCAGTCTAGTTTTTGGCGTGTTCGGTTGCAGAGCTCGAGCGACCATTTCGTGGGATCTTGCAGACCGGTGGGTGCGTGCGTTTTCTCCACTCTTGACCGACTTCGTCCTCGGCATTGGCTCGGCCTGCTACGAAGATGAGAAGAAAAGGCAGAGGTGAGAGGGTTCTCACTCAGGCAATGATCCTTAGTGTTTTTAAACACTGTACTACTATGGAAAGTTTGTTGTTTGCCATTCAGCAAAAGAAATTTGTTTTTTCACCCGTCTTATTTTACAAATCCAAGCTTAAAATCGTTGGTGTATTTGTCTTGTTTATGAGCGCCAGTCTCGGGTTTATGGGTGCCATGCGAGCTCATGTTCAGTTGCTTATTACTGTTAATGGGATTACTGTAACTTTTAATGCGTTAATGCGTTTATGCGTTTATGAGCGCCAGTCTCGGGTTTATGGGTGCCATGCGAGCTCATGTTCAGTTGCTTATTACTGTTAATGGGATTACTGTAACTTTTAATGCGTTTATGCAATACTAGTTGCGTGGTGTTGGGGGACAGCGAAAAAGATACAATACTAGTTCTGGTACTGTGTGTTTAGTTCTGGTACTGTGTGTTGTGATATCTGGACAGTAAAGTGACAATTTTCAGTGTTTGCAGCAACAAATGTAATTTGTTTTCTGTTTTGGGTAGCAAAAATTATATGTTTTAGGTGGCAAAAATTATATGTTTTGGGATCTGAATGCATGGGGGAGATTCAAAGGCTACGTGATTTGCATGCTTAAGTGGGGAAAGGAATTTGGGTGGCGATTTTTTTCATGTTTTGATCTTGCTACAGTGTTTTGTTATCGAATTGTGGTTGATGAAGTATTTGGAGGGGTCAATTAGGCTGATTGAAGTGAAATAACCAATTCTCTCTGGTTTTTCTTTTGTGGGTTGTGAATGGATAGTGTTGGGCATGGTATGGATGTCCAGGGTGCCTGATTTCTTCAGAAAGCTTGTAAAAAGGTATAGTCTTGAGGTCTGTGAGGGTTGGTTTCTTAACTATAGGTTTCGAGTGTTATACGAGTCTGTTATGGATTTTTGTTGGTGTTTATAGGATCAGAATTAAGAGTTGTTGTAGCCCCTTAGGCGTTCAGATTGGAAAAGTTTGGTCTTCCATTTGTTGTAGTCCTTTATACTAACTAATTATAGACAGATTTTTGTGGACAGAACCGATTTAGATAATAGGAATAAATATTGCAAGTTGTTGAGGGTTGGCATAAAAGCTCACCACCAGAGATAATATCTCGGTTGCTGTAAAGATTCCTATAAATTGTTTTTATAAAATATTGAACAATAGTCATCCCGAATTGATTCATTTTTAATGTAACACAATATATTGGAATTATAACGATAATTTCTAATCTATTAATTTGTACTTCTATATAAAATCCAAAAAAACACACGTCCAAACAATTTACTTCATACGTATAAGACAATAAATTTTTTTAAAAAAAAGTTGATTATTATTTTGTGTCAAAAGATTGATTTCTTACGCATTATTACATATTCGACTTCCAAATTTCCTTCATCTCGAGTTTCAAAAATGAACTTTTACTACAACTTGAATGAAGAAGATCTAGAAATTATTTTTTTAGTGTTTGTATATTTTGAAACAAGAGGAACTGAATAAACAGTATCTTGTTTAGTGCGAGTTAGAAACATATCAGTACCCAATTTTTTTAGTGTTTATATAGAAACAAGAGGAACTTTAATGAAGATATCTAGTAATTTCTGCTTCACCTCTTAGTGTATCCAATTGTTTTCTTTTTGTATCGATGTACCGATTGTTTTTTGAAAGTCCTTAGCAGCATTACCTCATCATTGGACTTAAAGTAATCTATTTTCTAATACCCAATTACCCCTTTAAGAAATTTCTAGGTCTAATTATAGACAGATTTACAGGTCTAATTACCCCTTTAAGCAATTTCTAGGTCTAATTATAGGCATTACCACTCTCTATTCTTCGTCATTTACATTGTTTTCATCTTTTGTAATTGCTCGCCATTTACGTATTAGCGTTCTCTCGATCTTGAGTCTAAATGTTTAAAGTGTCTTCCATGGTTCATATATACATGTTGCTCCCACGGGCTGCATTGCTGTAACGCATTGCACCGGTTGTGGTGCACCCTATCTTTGCACGCCATCAACTTTGCACCACGTCATTGCCACCTGGTCGAGCAAAAACACCATGCCATTTTCCACCCCAGTTGTTGTCCTAGCTACCACCATGCATTGAATGCTCACCCACCAGCCGTTAATGCACGTGGTTTGGTTTATGGACCCTGCCACACCCAAATCGTGCCATGGGATTTCATGGGAAATGGAGACAGAGCTCGTTCAGTCTGGTTTTTGGCGTGTTCGGTTGCAGAGCTCGAGCGACCATTTCGTGGGATCTTGCAGACCGGTGGGTGCGTGCATTTTCTCCACTCCTAACCGACTTCGTCCTCGGCATTGGCTCGGCCTGCTACGAAGATGAGAAGAAAAGGCAGAGATGAGAGGGTTCTCACTCAGGCAATGATCCTTAATGTTTTTAAACACTGCACTATTAAAATAGTGAGCACAATCATACTGATATATTAACATAAGTTTAATTGTATACATAGAATGATGGAAAGTATTCTGATTACATATGCAAAATTAATATGAGTATTCTGATTACACCGCCAAATAGGGTGTAAAATATAGAGCATCATCATATTGATATATTAACATAAGTTCAATTGTATACATGGACGCCTGGAAAGTATTCTGATTACATACGCAAAATTAATATGAGTATTCTGATTACACCGCCAAATAGGGTGTAAAATATAGAGCATCATCATACTGATATATTAACATAAGTTTAATTGTATACATGGACGGCTGGAAAGTATTCTGATTACATATGCAAAATTTATATTGCACTATATAACTTTAGAGACTACATAGGAAGGCTTCGGTGAATACATCTAGCAAAATTGTATCACCAACAAAATTACTACCATCATCATATGGGGTAATAAGCATTGTTTACGGGCACATGTTCAATATCTTAGTTAGTATAAGTAATATTGCCCTCTTTCTATACTGCTTTTGGATTTTCTTTTCCTGCCGATACAGTGTTCGATTGGCCAACTGAAAAGGGATTTAGAATCCCTTTTGACAGAGCATTTGGTTGCCCAACTGATAAAGGATCTGGTCCCCCTGCTGAAAAAGGATTTGGTTGTCCGCTTGAAAAGGGATTTGCACCTGTTGTTGACAGAGGAGTTGGTTTCCCTGCTGAAGCTTGCATCCATGGTGGCATTGCAAATGAACTACTAGGACTGCTTGAACTTGTACAAAGTAAATGAGGTGATACATACCAAGATGGAACTGTACAAGAGTTATTCATAAGTGATGGAGGTGTTCCAATTTGAGCATAACCTAGAATTTGAATATTTAACATATCTTGAAAAATCCTTCGATTTTCATGATCGATTCTGAGAACATACACGCATCCTCTTTTCGTATTCCCTTAATTGTTTTGCAAGTTCCCTCTCCCTCTTCTCTTTCTCTTTCCTTTGCTGCTTCAGTGCCTTCTCAATCTCTTTTTGGTGCTCCCTAGCTCTCTTCTCCCTTTCTCTTTCAATCTTCTCTTGTAATCTTTTTTCTTTTGCTGCAAGTCTAGCAACCTTTTTTTCTTGTGCCACTTCTTTTTTCCGTAACTTTAGTTTTGCTTGTTCCTCCTTTTTTCTTTCCGCATCAACCAATAGCTCCATGTACTCAGGTGCAGTCAAAATCTGTGAATGCCTACTCAGTCTAATAGAACCATCTGATTTGTTTATGATCTCCCTTGGAAGTCATAGAAAATGGGAAAGTAACGTACCGCGTCCATCTTGGTTTTCAGTCTCTTCAGGGTGTTGAGGTTCATGTTGCATAACTTCTAAGTTAATTTCATTTTCTTGAGCATCCTCTTGAAATTCGACTTCGTCTTGTTCATCCTCATCTCCAACATCTACATAGTAATGAATTATTGCTTCTTGTTCTAGTCCTTCAGGAAAGGAAGGTAGATTTAAGCTTTGATCTTCTGTGTTGGATGGTAGCTTGTAACCCAAGTTTTTCATGGCATCCTCTAACCATTGTGGTGGGTTAACTTGACTTGGCAAGGACAAATCATTGTTACTTACAAAATCTGAAGACCCCTCCTTATTGTTGATGATGTTACTTGGGTTTCCAAGAGCACCGTTTAGCTCCACTCCATGTGTTGTAGTTGCTTCCATATCATCTCTAGAGTCAATATTTTACATGAATTGAGTTTCAGGTACCACCTCTTCACTGTCATTTAATTTAGGATTTATTCATTGAGATAGGCTCAAAATGTTTGTGACAACATCAACATCTTCCTCACCTTGCATGTCAAATGCCTGGCTGCATGCCATGTCATTTAGGAGAGCATCATAATTCAATGGCCAAATACCAGTTCTTTTGAAACCTGCAATTATGTTAGATGGTGTTTGTGCCTTTTTTAAGGCTCTACTTGCAAGCTCAGCAATGTCACTCCTTTTCACATTTGCACATTTGTTCTCTACCATCCATTTGGACCTCTCAGCTCTAAAATATGTCTTGAAAGGGCTGAACACACTCACGTTAAATAGGTTGCAACTTATGACTAGTATGTGCTGGTAGTGTTATCAAATCAATGCCCAATTTGTTTGCCTCCTCCACAGTTTGTAATGCTACATGGCTGCCATGGCCATCAAATATCAATAGGTGTCTATTATTTGGAGAAACACCGCCTGGTACTGAACGTGCAAAATGACATAGCCAATTTAAAAACAATTCCTTTATCATCCATGCATTTGGATGTGCAGCCATACATGCTCCAGGTTCACAATTTTTAATGTAATTCTTTATCATTCTCTTTCCCTTGAACAAATAAAATCCTGGGATTGACAAACTTGCTGCATTGACACAACACAATATAGTGATCCACTCCCTGCTCTTTGGTATTACCTTTGGGACATTACGACTGCCCCTCTTTGCAATTACACGAACTCCACAATTTCTTCCAGCCTGCAAACCAGTCTCATCACAATTCCAGATTTTATGAGCGCCGTATGAATAGGTTCCATAACATTTGGCCAAATTATCATAAAATTTGGTTACTATTGCAGGGTGCAAGTTTAAAGCTCTATCCCTGTCAAGTCCCTCAGCGGTTCGGATTGCAAGGTCTGGATGATGTTTTCTAAATCCAGCCCACCATGATTTACCAGGAAACCCATCTCTGAAGGGGTTTTGTCTTGTTTCACAAATCTGAGCAACATTTGCCTTTAGCTGCATTAACTCCAAGCCATGACCCATATCAGCCATTTCTTTGCACCATTCAACAATTTCCTCTTCTTCTTCTTCAGTTAGAACTGTTGGAGGACCCCTCCTCTTTGTGTGGGTGAGACCATTTAGCCAATAGTGTAATGATGTGGGTGGAATGGAATACTTCTTTCTTTGCTTTGCTCTAATTGAGAACCCATTAAACTCAACATCATCTATCACCTTTTCCATATCTTCTTTTGTCCAACCTCGGATGACACTAAGCTTCTTTGTTGCAGATGTTCTTTGAACTGAGACAGTGGGTGGGTTTCTACATTCTGGTTCATTACCAGTTGGTGCTGAATTATCCTCTTCATCACTTAAATTATGTGATAATTGTACACCTCTCACTTTTGGCCTCCTTGATCTTCTAGCAATAGCACCTTTTCTCATGGTGTAAATGAAATACCTGATTCACAACATGAAAGATGATTGTTGGAAAAGAAACTATAAATATACCAAAAATGAATGCTGGAATATGCTAGAATATGAATGATTTTGTTTCATTTTTAGGAATTAATTGACTTGTAGTTTTCATTATGACAATGAAACTTGTATGGAATATGTTGAATACAGAAAGTGCTTGGATAGACAATGTATATTTGACTAAATGAGCACAATGTTGTATAGTTCAACAATGTTGTATATTGCATTTCAGAATTCACTATATTGTTCGTTAGAAATATGGAAGGGAAAATTTATAATGAAAACATTAACGGCTGGTGGGTGAGCATTCAATGCATGGCGGTAGCCCGGACAACAACTGGCGCGGCGAGTGGACAACACTTGGTCCCATGCAAAAAAACCAACTTTTTTGACATCTCCACAAACATCTCCACAAACGTGGATCGTCCATGTTGGAGGTCAAGAATTTGGTGCTGCATCCATTGGTGGTGAGGTGGCGGTGAGGTGGCGGTGCAATGTTGGAGGTCAAAATTTGGTTTTCGCATCCATTGGTGGTGTTTTTACTCTATAAATTTTCCCTTCCATATTTCTAACGACAATTCAGCGAAAGGATTGGTTTCATCAAGTCACATTAGATTTTTTTGAAAAGGATTTGTCGAGAGGATTGGTAACAACTTAGCTTTAAACTCTATAAATTTTCCCTTCCATATTTCTAACGACAATTCAACAAAGGATTGGTTTCATCAAGTCACATTAGATTTTTTTGAAAAGGATTTGTCGAGAGGTTTGGTAACATAAAAAAAGTAGCCAGATAAACATGTAAATATGATGGTTTTTATGAAGATTTTATGGTAGATTTTTTTTTATCTAGTTGTTTAAATGGTTAGACATGTATATTTTGCAAAGAAGATAAGAATTTTACCACTCTGTATGATGAATGCAAGAGATATTATGGTACATACCTATATCTATAGAGTTTGACAATCCTTCTATTCATTTATTTACTCTTTTACCTATATCTATAGAGTACATACCTATATCTATAGTGTTTTTACTCGCCCAGGTGGCAGTGACGTGGCGCGGTGATTGTGCAAAGATAGGGTGCACCACAACCGGGTCCTCTCCCCTAGTTGTTAAAGCTAAGTTGTCGTTAGAAATATGGAAGGGAAAATTTATAATGAAAACATTAACGGCTGGTGGGTGAGCATTGCTAGGGGATAGGCACCGGTTGTGGTGCAGGGTCCAATAATGGAGATAGTGGGTGAAAGACATTGACTGTATTGTATTGTATTATTATTATGTAAACATGGAAGCATGAAATGTTGAATAAGACAGTTTTTAAATTGGTCAATATTATCTTATTCATTGATAGAACTAAAATTTTTCCTTCCATATTTCTAATGAAAACTTGACAAACTACTGTATTCGTCGGACTCTTCCTATGTAGTTTTTAAAGTTATGTTTTCAATATAAAATTTTCACATATGATCATAATACTTTCCAAATTTCTATGTATACAATAAAACTTATGCTAATATCACAGTGATGATTGGAAAAAATACTTTTCAACTGGAGAATGAGATATCTGGAAAAAATGAACAATACAGTGAATTCAGAAATGCAATATACAACAACACTTTGGACTATAGAACGCTATTGTGGTCATATTCCGAATTTACGAGTTGTATATTCCAGTAGTGTTGTATTTAAAGTTATGTTTTCAATATAAATTTTGCACATGTAATTAGAATACTTTCCATCTTTTTATGTATACAATTAAACTTATGCCTATATAGCAGTGATGACTATACACTAGAGAAGAAGAATATATGTTCCCAAAGAAGTGTATTTGTTGTTTGCACGCACTGTCATGGCATATGATTTTGCAACGTACAGAAGATATGGGTATCCTGATTAGGCAGTCCCACTGTTTCGCTGGGAACAACAAACTGGTCCCCAACCCGATCAGTTTACATTTGTCAGTTTACATTTGACACCCTTACTTCAACAATAAAAGTATTCAAGACATTAAGAAAAATGAATACAATATGATTTTCCTGGACTGGCATTCTGTTAATGTGTTGAATACGTTTACTGTTTATCTAAGGGTAAAGGTAAATGTCATTTTTGTTTATTTCACAGTGCACAATGTCTAGGTACACAAGTGGTTTGAGTGCATAACGGACCTTCCTAGCACGGGGACACTTCTGCCGTGACTCCTCCAGTTTTGACCTCATGGCCTGATCTCATGTTTGTGTAATGATCGTTGTTTTCAGAAATAAGCCACCTAGATAATCTAACCTTATGTTTGTGTAGCCATGGTCTTTTTCACAAATAGGTCAACCAGATGGAGAAGATATATAAGTTAACTGAGTTTTCAATTAAAATTTAAACTAAGTGAATTTAAGTGTCAGTTTCAATTTTTAAGCTTGCAATCTCCTTAGACTAAACGCCTTGTATTGTAGGTATGCTATTCATAGGAGAGAATTCTGAATGGACAGAAATAAGCCAAGGTTTCAGGTTGGAGTTTCCTTAACTGTAGTTTCTTAAAATGACTGTAGGATATGCAGAAAATGCTTTTGTTGGAAACGTAGGTGCACTGTTTGATAGAATTCCTCAAAGAAACGTGGTCTCATAGAATGCCATGATGGCAGGATATGCACAAATTAGATTTGTTGAAAAGACTTCAGAAACTTTAAAGCAAATGCAATTGGCATATACAACTCTGCTGCAATATGCAAACACTGAAAAAATAAATAGAGGGCTTGAATTATGAAATAGTTTGTAATTCATAAGTGTCTTACCTGAACTGCACTGCTCCTCACTTCTTCAACTTTGAGAGATGAAAACTGCATGAACAAATGGAATTGTAATCCATCCTTCAGCTTTTATTCTATCATCCTAAATTCTGATTGGTTGATGTTAGTTGACATGGATTCACTATGATAGTTCAATCAAATGGTTGAGATTTATTGGGATTTAATCCAATGGATAATATTTTAGTTGGTCATTTTTATTATTTTATGCAGCTGGTTACACAATTTATTGTTCATATGGTACTGAGTTTTTAAACACTGTGAAAGGTGAGCCTGACCATAATTTCATTTATTGTTATGCAGGTGTTTACTTGGGATTGAAGACTCTTACATCAAAAATAGTGCATTATATTTGAGATCTGGTTTGGAAAGTCTTGAGAAATGACTTGTTGAAGTGACTGTAATAGATATGATGTACATACAATGAAAATATTACTTAATGAATAGTTGACTGTATAGACTTTGTTTTTGTACACTTGTATATAAATTAATATATATTTTTAGTTCTATCAATGAATAAGAGAATATTGACCAATTTAAAAACTGTCTTATTCAACATTTCATGCTTCCATATTTAAATAATAATGATACAATACAATACAGTTGGGTAATATTAACTTCACATATCATTCAAAATATGTTATTTAAAAGGTGAATGTCTTTTCACCTACTATCTCCACTAATGGACCCTGCACCACAACCGGGTCCTCTCCCCTATCACTTTCACTCACCTTCAAAAATCATAGGACATGAAAAATATTGAAATAACAACTAAAAGATTTCCAACCATACATTGTATAATGAATGAAATGTTTTTACGCGTGTGGTATTCAATGTCCCTTTGAATAGACTAATCGACAACACTGAGGAGTCAATGTCTTATGGAATTGGAAACGTGGGAATGAATTTATATGGGTAAGTGAGTTATATGAGCTTCTGGGAAATGATTGACGAATTAACTGCTGATTACGAAGAGGACGTAATAAACTATTCCAATTACAGCTGTCACGTGAATTTGCCGTCTGGTAGGCGGTCAAATTTCAACACGTCGTGTTTAGTCCACACGGTCTTTACTTTCCCTTTCTTTGTGGACGGAAATTAAAGATTAACGGACCGTGAATTGGTATAAATAATGGTTCAGGTTAAACTCTATAAGAAATGTATTGTTTTAAAGGATCAATTTTTTTATAAAGTTATAATAAAATAAAACCAAATAGCTGCATGGCTGTTGTGGCGATGAAGGGAGTTTCTTTGATTTATAGTTTCTTTCGGACGGAAATTTGAATCTGAGTTTGTTGAAGGTGAAAGCAAACTTTCAGTTTGGGTAGGGCAAACTCTTTTCAATATAGGCCTGGCAGAGAAGAGTTTAAATAGGGCCTGGATTGTTTAATATTTTCCGGTGGTGTTGTGTTAAAGCTGTGTTCAAATAGTTTAAAGAGGGCCCGGATTGTTTAATATTTTCCGATGGTGTTGTGTTCTACTCCATCCCAAACTCTTCTCCATCAATTATACTCATGTGTGCCTTTTTGAACCATCCAAACTCTTCTTTTCCTCCGACTTTCATGAACTCAGAATCAAAAGATTTCTACTGTAAATAATACCCAGCTGTGTAGAGTGCAATAGGCAGTAGAAAAAGTGTTTCTCTTCTCACCGGTTCAAAATCAAAAGATTTCTATTTAAGTAATACCCAGCTGTGTAAGGTGCAAAAGGCAGCAGAAAAGTCTTTCTCGTCTCAGGAGTTCAAAATCAAAAGATTTCAATATAAATAGTATTTAGGTGTGCAGGGTGCAAGAGGCAGTGGAAAAAGTATTGAGAATAATATTGGAGTCTCATATTGTGTGGTTTGCATTTGAGTCCCCAGTCTCACCATCTCAAAATCAAAATATTTCTACTTAAATGATGCCGAGGTGCGCAGGGTGTACGAGGCAACGGAAAAAATGTTCAGAAAAATGCATTCTGGCTCCACATTTTCCATCAAGTGATCCTCACAAGTTTGAAATTGTCCATAGGGTTTTTGGAACCAATCATGTCCTCAAAACGCTTCAAGTAATCACATTGCCATTTCAGTTTTTTTAATTTCTACTCTTGAATTTGTGTTATTAAGGCTGTGGAGCTCATGGTTGCTTTTGTTTTTGTTTTCCATCAGTGTGTTGTGGCTGAGCAGAGAGCAGATGCAGTGAACAGTATGGTGTGTGAAGCAAGTGCCAGAGTGCAGGACCCCATCCATGGAATTACAAGTGCAGTTCATCAGATGGAGAAGAAAATTGCTGAGTTGGAATCCCAGTTGGCAGCCAGGCAGGCAGAGGTCGCGTGCATGCGTTTGCAGCGGGATAAGCTGGAAGATTTCCTATTGAATGGATGCAACGAAGGAGGAAATGTTTTATATCCGTCACTGCAAAATGATGATTTGATGTTAGATGACGTGGATCAGTTATGGAAGCCATTCTGGGAGGCATAAATTTAAGACACTTTGACGGAAAACATTTCACAGTTTGTTCAAAAACTTTTCGGTTAACACTGGTTTAATGCGCCCTCAAAATTCGAAATGCTATGCAGTATTTATTGGTCTCTGCATACCAGGAAATTTTGGTATTGGTCTAGGCTTACTACTCCAAGTCGAATATGAGAATTCTGTTATTATATGTTCCTGGAAGAAAAAGGAAGATATTGAAGTTGGTTTGGTTCAATATATAATACTCTCAAGGAGTTATAGTTGTAATGGCAAGGGCTTATTCATACTAATTAGTAAATTGTGGTTTCTTTCTCCTCACGATGGTTTACCGAGAGTGATTTGAAATATCGATATAATTTTTCTTAAAATTTTTTCATATACATTAAAAAATATAATATAAGAAAATATTAGTAATTTTTATAATATTATTTAATTAACAATATTAAATTTTAAAAATTAATTTAAAATTGCACTTTCATAGTTTGCAAGGGAAACCATCGAAAATGTTGATTAGAAGTGAAAGAAAGCATATTTAGAGACCTTAATCACAAAATTTGAGTTTGGATTGCGGCTTTTGCACTTGTGAGACAAATTGAGGGTCGTAAAGTGATAGATTTGTTTGAATTCAATATGTTTAATTTTTTAGGACCTTCAAACATGAAATTGTTGTTTGTTCAAGGAAAAAAGGAATGAGATTTATTAAAAATAATAATTATGAGTAATGAGGAGCTTATAATTGTCATTGTTAAAATAGCTCATGCTCATCTAAGGTGATTACGATATTGAAAAATTCTTGTATATAAATATAAGAAAAAAAAAAACAAAAATGTCTAGCCCAATCAGTTTGTAGTTGTAGTGGCCACTCCTCTTCAACACTATTTAATTTTGATGTTGATATTGTTGGACTGATACTTAGACATTTGAGTATTATATTTTGATCAGTAGATGATGGACTATGCAAATTTTTAGACTATTGACATTATGTGGTTTACATTTTTACTATGATGCACTAGATGGTGATGATAGACAATTATATATGTTGAGTTGCGATATTCTGATTTTTAAACTAACATGTCGTAAATTGGATGCATAACATATGTTGGATGTTTTGAATAGAATTATGATTTTTTTATGAATGCCAAAATCAAAATTATTATATGATGCTAGATGATAGAATTGCTAATGTTGAATGATGATTATTGATTTTATATGTATATTGTCTCGATGTGTTTAATACCACCAAAAGGTCAGAGAGGTATTTTGTTTGTGTTGTAGGACACTTTATCACATAAATCGAAAGGGGATAGGGGACCAACCACAGAAGGATGTTGGGTATTGAGCAACAAGGCCAAATTTGACAACTTGTGTAGTGTTATGTTGTGTTATTGCATGCCTAGTTAGGAGGTTTCCCATGGGGGTGACCTCACATGTGTGGCCATGGGGTGATATGTTTTCCCCTTTCTTTTAATTTTTGTATGTGTTTTATTTGTGTTTTATGCATTTAAATTTTGGAAATTGTTGTCACTTTATTAGCATGTAATAATGTGTCTTAATTAAGCTAAATCCTTCTTATTTGGTTAACTAAAATTGGGATGTGACAAATAGTTAATTATGAGGTTAGGTGGTCCTTGTTGTAAGTAAGATTTATGTTAATTTGTGTGTGTTTTACTCCACCCCAACTTCAAAATTCAGATTTTGACTTGGGGCCTTTTTGGAGGCTTGTGGGACAAGCTAAGCTTGTCCCATGCCTCTTAAAGTTACCCAACAACCCTACCTATGGTATGGGGAGTTTATTTTTGACCTTTTTATCCTTTTTGGAGTGTAAAAGAGAGAAAATAATTGCACTTTCCTTCTACCTCAATTAATTTTTTCCTTAGAAAGCATGGTGTGCAAGTTTGTGTGCCATGTGGGTTGTCATAGTTCTTAAAAGTTCATTGATTGTCTTGGGCTTGGTGTGTTGACTTGAGTGTGGGAATGGAGGAATGATGAAGTGACATCCTACATGGAGCCACCTCATCATCTTCACATTCTATTTCTATTTATTGTTGTATTTTGATGGAATGGGGGTTACTTGTTCATTTTTTTCCTTGGTCATTATGGAAATTGGGAGCTTGTTGGAGTGCTTTTGGGGAATTGGCTTGGCTTGGAGGTGTGAAAGACTTGTGAAGTTTTCTTGGAGATTTATGGAGAGGTAGGCTCTCCACCTTTTTTATTTTATGCTTATTAATATGAAATGTTTTGTTTGTTAAATTTGTTTAGTTTTTGTGAATGTGCTTCGTGGGGTTGGGTACTAGGCCTTAAGTTGAGTGTGGGAGAAGGGATTATGGGACCATTGGGGAGGGAAAAGGGATTTTTGTGAGGCATGAATTTTGTGGGAGTGTGATTGGGCATTTCACCTATGGGGATTGAAAAGGAAATCATGGTTATTTTTTTACATACTTGCAAGGGAGAGATATAGGTTTTGTGTTGATTTCTTTGTACACTTCGAGGCTTATAGTGAAACTCCCACTTCAGTTGGGAGGTATAAGATGGTGGTTTCTCATAGTCCTTTCTCCATTTGGTTTGATTTAAAACCTTTTTTTTGTTTGAGAAGTTGTAAACTTGTTGAAAATGTCATTTTGGTTGTGTGGAATGTCTTAAATGTCTTTATTTTATGGAAGCCATATTTGTTGAAAGTTGTCAAAAGTTGCTCAAGATCTCTCATGGTTATTTGGTTGGGGCTCGGGGGTCATTAAGGGGATCATTGCTCCTCTTAATGGATTAAAGGTTGAGTGGAGAGCGTTGTGTACTCCCCCTTCCTTTGTGTTGTGATCCTTTTTATGAGAGTTTGAAGAATTTGAGATTTGGAGCTACCCTTGGATGAGATATGCAAATAGAAGACTTGTATTTTTGACTTGTTGAAAACTTGTATGTGGTCATTTGTTCATTCCATTATTCCCACTTTGAGTGGTAGAGTGCAAAAATTGTATGCTTGTATGAAAAACTTAGAATTTCAAATATGTTAGTTTTATGTGAAAGGAAATGACAAAAAAATTCATTGGTTAAAGGGAATAGAAACTTGATATGGCTTGAAATGGAAATGTATCTCCCTTAATTGAAATTATTTCATTTTCCCCAAAAATGTGATAAGTTACATAATTTTTTAGAAATGACAATCTTGTTAAATTTTGGTTGCTTTATGAAATGGTTGCTTTATTTAATTTTTGAAGGAAGAAATGAAATAATTACTCTTATTTTATTGAATGAAAGATATATGGAAAAAATCAAGATATAGACACATTTTAGTCAAGTGTAAGGTGTTGGTGCTCAATTTGATCTCGCCCCATTTTTCATTGAAATTCTTCAGTTTGCGGGCTCTGTTGTGTTTTCTATCTCCCCGTATTGATGCATGAAAAATATGTTCTCCATTTGGTTGTCATGATCAATCCCTTGGTCGAGGATCACTTTAAATCTAGAGTTTGTTTTTTGTTCCTTTATCCATGTGAAACAATTTGTAACTTGGGTGAAAACTCAGGTTTTTTCCTTCCTTCCATTTTCCACAGTTACGTTTTGTTGTCCCTGTCATTTTTGTAACAAATATCTATGGAAATGTGATTGGATGTGACTCAGAAGATCATATTTGGGCCTTATATCATTTCCAAATTCTGTCCTTGAAGAAGGATTCATTTTCTAGTGTAAATGGTGATTTTCTTGTATTTTTACAGTTTGTGAGTGTATTTTTCCCGGCAAATTTACATCTAAGCATTAGTCGAAGCGTGGCCCTTTTTGGTTGGATGCAGCTAGACAGGGGCCTTGTGATAACTCTAAGGCTCACTATAACTCAAAACTTGTCAACGTGGAGGGTCGGCGCTCATATGAAAATTCACCTTGTGGTTTGGCCTTGGAGTTGCACTAGAGAGACACGTGGAGGTTTCCACTACCTTGCCTAGACTTAGAATTTTTTTTCATGTGACCGTACAACTTTGGCAGAGACCATGGACACGTGGATAGTTAGTGCTCATTTTAGGATCCGCCTCAGGGTCCCACCTTAGCAGTTGCACCGGGGAGACACATGGAGGCTTCCGCCGCTCTCGCTTTATACTTAAACCTTTCAAAGAAACTTTCTAAAGACACTGGGACATGTGGAGGGACAACACTGTTTGGGACTGGCCCCTAAGTTTTATTTTGAAGAATTACGAGGAGGACACTTGGAGGCTTCCGCTCACTTTGCCCTTGCTTGGACTTTTCAACGGCCAAGGAAAATTGTCTCGGACCCTAGACACATGGCGCCTTGCGCTGATCCTTCCACTATTTTTTAACAACTCTGCTGGATTGAGACATGTGGTGAGCCCACACTTGTTTGGGGTCTCTTTTTGGGGACCATATCAAAGTGTGCCATTGAGACACGTGGAGGCTTCTACTGGATCCTTTTTATACTAAGACTTTTCAAAGGCCAAAAGGCATTTTTCTTAGGACCGGGGGCATGTGGAAGGCCCTTGCTTGTTTCAAAATTTTCCCCTTTTCTTCTCCTTTGTAGGTGCAAAGGAAACACGTGGAAGACTATAATATAAAGTCGAGAAGGGGAAGAATCAATGGTTATTGTGCATTGCATCTATTTTTCTGCCATTTTTTCTCCAACACTCCTAGAGATATGTATATGCACTATTTTTCATCATTTTTGATGAAATTCCTTGTCGTTTTTGTCTGCAAAGTTCCATTGAGTGGATTCAAAACTTAATTTGTGAGTCCAAGGATTGTTAAGATCGATATTTTGAAGTTGAAATTTCTTGGGCACTTGCAAACAAGTGAATTACTAGAGAAGATGGATGTGGGGCAGAGTTGCGAGAGGAAAAGAGGGAAAAGGATGAAATGATGAAGGTTACAGGTGCAAAGGATGGAAAAGGTGTTGCCTTGAGAGTGAAAAGGATTTCCTGTCAGATCCAGCTATGCAGAGCCTCTGGAAAATGATTAAAATGGGGATTTCTTGCATGACAAAATTAGAATGATTAAAATGAATGCCAAAAAGTTTTATTATGGCATCCTATTAATTAGTCAAGGGTTTGAGAAATGTGATCAGTTCATAATTGGTCCACCTGGCATCTTTCGGATGTGAATTTGTTAAATGTCACTTTCTAAGGCAAATTGGTAACAAGAAAAGGTCCCTCGAATATTATTCTTTTTTGGGGAAAATTTGGGGATAAGTGAGCGAGTGAAATGTATAAATGCAATGAGAATACTCTTGCAAAAGGTTGGGGGTTGAATTCTTAAGAGAAAATTTTAGAAAATTTGTCTTCCTGAGAGACCAATTTGAGATAACTTGTTAATTTCTTCTATGTTAGATTTTCTATCATGTCAAGTTGGTTGCAGATGTAGCCATTAATGAGCACTGAGATTTCTCTGGAGTCTTTCCCCTCACCGATGAATCTAAGAAAGTTTGTAATTAATTTGTGTCAATCTTAGAGAAGTTAGTGTCTGCTTTGTTTCATAATTTCTACAAATAGTTTTTCTTGTTCCTATTGTAATCTTACATTGAAATATTTGTGAAATCACACAAGATCTCATCCTTGTGATAGTTTAGTGGCATTTGCAATTTCATTTCAAGAAGAGCCTTCATCTTGTGATGAGATAAACAAATTTAAATTCACTTCACTATCATTTGTTGATAAAGATTGTTTGTAAGTCTTTGGGTGTACCTTAGGCATGATTGATTAGAGATTTTGGTGTTTAATTAAGTCTTTTAACTCGAGCCTTTGTGTTAGATTCTCAAAGATTGTGTGAAAACGTCTTTGATCTAGGCCTCTATTGAAGCCAACCTTCGGTTGAATGAATGTCTTAACTATTATGAAGCAATATGTTATTAAGTTGTCCATTGTTGTGAAGTTTCTCAAAGATATGGTATAATCAACTTTATCCTTCTTAATCTCCAACCAAAATCATTCAAAACCTTGAATCCATCCTAAAATACCCTTGTTTTCCCTGTATATCCAAAAAGGAGCAAAATCTATTTTCTAAAATATATAGAGTAATCGGGATTTAATAATGTCTTTAGTAACCTTAGCCTTGTTTTGAAAGTATCTCCATATTTTAGAAGTGATAACTATTGAGAGTTAAATTATGGAGTATTGACCGTACTTTCCCAAGGTTTTATTCATAAAATTTGTTCTGAAAGAAGGATATCTCGATATCCAAAGATCAAACAGAGGTTACACTAAGGGTCCTCTCACCCTGGTTGAAGAGGCACAACCTAAAGTAGTGAGGATAGGTCAAATCATCTTGAATGTGTTATCCATCTCTCCACAAATATGAGTGATAAAGGGCCGGTTAGATATCATCCTGCTCTACAAAATGACACACATTATGATCTATCTCGTCTCTAAGCTCTGAGCCCAATATGTGATGTTGCTCAGCTTGAAAAGGAGAACAAATTTGGATACCAACATACGTAGCATCATTTTCGGGGATTATTTGAGCTCTGAGATTTATTTGTGTGGCAACAACACTCGTGGCGCCATTGTCGGGATTATTTGAGCTCTGAGATTCATTTATGAGGCAACAACACTAGTGGCACTGTTGCTAGGGACTCTTTGAAGTATTTGAACAAATACAGTACATACAAACCCTGGTAATGTTTCTTACATGATCTAAGTGCAAATACATTGCTAAAACATCATTATGTGTTCATATCTATAAGAATTGTTCAAATTTGTAAGTTCTGAGTGTAATTTTTCCAGCTTATACAGTTATTGCACTAAATTTTGTATTATCATTGATAAATTTTGGTAGAAGAAGAGAAGATATTGTAAGCTTTTCATGAATCTGGTATTGACAGACATTTGATAGGTATTTCATAGTGGATTTTCACAAACTAAGGTGGAAATCCTTAGTGGCGACTCTGTGTTGTTTAAATTCTTATTAAATACCAAGTTATTAACATATATCAAGTAAGATTTGTCATTAATCTCTGCGCAAAAAGTGGAAGGAAGAAGATCTGTCTTCGCCAGAACCCTAGTAGAAGGTTGTTTCAATAGTTGGGAAAGTCTAATTCGTAAAGGAAGAAGAATTTGGAAGGTTGTTGGAGATCAAGCATCAAGAAAAGAGATCTCCATTGGTGAAACTCATCGCTGTGATTAAAGATTACAATACTTCCTCAAGTGGTTCCAATCGTGTAATCTCTTTGTTAAATTGAATTCTCCATCTAGAGAGGGTCCTTCTTTTGTATTTGAAACATTTTCTTCTCAATCACCTGTTGGGACCCTAATGTAGCTACCAAATCTTAAGGGCACGTAGGCGCACACGGCCGGAGGAAGCGCGCAAGTTAAGGTGTGTAAGGTAGGGTTTAAAAGGGTTCTTGGAGAACCAAGGACGTGCGCCCACAAAGCACAATTCGGGACTTAGCCATTTTTGGCCTTTTGACAGAACACATGAAGAACGTGTTCCATTTGGATAAGGTTTTAGCCTGGCAACATGGTGTCCTGGAAGGAATATACCTTGCGATAAGAAGATCCAAAAAGCTAATCATGACATGGAGAGGCATGCGCCTGAGGTGATCCACACCTTGACACTTGGGGCCAGATCTGAGGTTGCAGAGAAGTTTTTGGAGATCAGATGCCTATATATATGCACCCTTAGCAAAGAGAGGAGAACCAAAGGAAGGAAGCGGAGCTCTGCAGAATTACTATGAGAACTATGGGATAAAAGGGGTAGATGATTATAGGAAGGATGTAATAAGGGAATGGGGAATGTAAATTTTATTTTGAAAGTCTTCATGTAAGGATCCAGTTATGGTGCATGATTACGGTCTCCCTTCGTGATATTCTATAGTGATGCTATGAATGAATATGATATGGTTACCTTGACAATTGTATTAAGATCTTCTCTTTGTATTATCTGTATATTTCTATTATGCTTTTGATCTTGTATAATCATGAACCTTATTTGAATGTTAAGTCTATTTGTGGATTTATAACTTCCTAGTTCTGTTAATTCTGTTAAGTGCTTTTACTTTTGATATGACTAATGAAAGGAACGATAACCGAGATCGTACTCAAGCCAAGAACGCAAATGCTTATCAAACACCACGATCAATAAGATGAAAGTAATTCACCGAATAGCTTTACATAAAACCTTTGCAAACAAATGAGCAACAATATCATATATTATTATGGAACTCAATGTAATACACACGGGGGGTTCACTTAGTAAAATTATGGTATAGCACGTGCATTCAAAGGGTATTAAATAATACCCTTAATTCTAGTTTCTACCTCTAATTACTCAATTGTTAATACCCCCTCCTGTTATATTATTAGAATGAAAATACCCCCTATTTTTTCCATGTACCTTACTTACCCATTTTTCGATTACAATTTTATTTACCCCTTTTTATTTCTACCCTAATATATTAGACAAAAAATATGTTATATTTTTCACTCAATGTTTTTTAATATGCATTTCCTCTCGAAACATAATTTGAAGCCATTGAAGACCTATTACAGATCACCTTATATATGTTAAGCTTTAATCATTTATCAATAGTTTTTCAAATAATTAAGATGGTGAAATAATATCACTTGTGTTTAAAAGCATACTCAATCCTAGTTTTTTACCATCTTATTATTCTTGGTTAAGAATCTAGATTTCTTTATTAAAAAAGAGAGTATAATTTAATTTATGACCACACTACTTTTTCAATTTTAAGGTATTTACTTTTAAAAACTAGGGTTCAAATGTTTTAGTTTTATATTAAAATCAAACCTCCCTTTCCTTTGGCTCACCTCTCTAACCTACCCCCAATACCTAATTCAAAACATTAATAAATTAAACCCTTTCACCCCCTCATGTCTACCGGTATATTGACTTTAATTTTATTAATTTTAATTACCTCAATATGAACCCACGTGCTAGGATATTGCCTTGCTAATGAACCCCCGTGGTAATACATTGAGAATGGGCCTTGCTTAAATAGGTAAGGAATAACAATCTAAGAACCAAATCAAGGTCATAGATCAAGCCATAAATCAAGGAAATAACTAGTCATCATTGAACTAGTCAAGAACATAGATTTAAGAGAGAACTAGACATCAAGGATCTAGTCAATACCATAGATCAAGGAAAGAACTATACCTAACAACTAGATAATATCTCCTAATATCTAAATAATATAAAATAAATATCCAAACACATAAGTGGGTGAGGATAAATAAAATAAAGGTAAATAAAGTACCTAGGTGAACATGAGCTAATGTAAATACCTACTCTAACAACTGAAAGGGTATAAAATTGCGTTCTAAGCTCTATAGCTCTTTCATGTCCTTTAAATCACTAATTTAAGATCATGGATGATGCCTTCCACTAAACTCACATAATGGAGAGACTCAGCTCCCTCTCGCATGCCTCAAGTGAGTGCCCAGGTGCTACGCCGGGTGATAGGCCGATGTGTATGAGGTTCCCTTGTTCTTGGTGGGTGTAAAAATGACTACATCTTGGTTCTGTTGCCAGGACCTCTTTTCAAAGTTGTAGTGGAACATGGCATACATCATGGTTTATGTAAAAAGTGATGGTAGAGTACTTAACACTTGAAGGTGTTGAAAATTGGTTTAAAAGCACAGAGGATGAGTTTTCTCAGAGATTCAGTACTGGACCTGAGTTTGATATGCAAAGATGGGTGGAAGACACTCTCTATCATGAGTTAAACCTTCTTCTGCTATTTCCCAGTAGAGTTATTTGAGTGGCTCTCGACATATGCATCTAGGTTGGGGTGGTATTATAAATCACACCCTTGGACCCAAGAAACATACTAGAACTTACAAGATGCTTTGATCTAACGTGGACCCATGCTATAGATCATTGGTGGAAGGGAGTATTGGCTAGCTACACTCTGGAATATGCAATTTCCACGTATTCTTGTCTGGAAGTTGCTGAGTTTGAATTTTTGCGGGAGCCCAGAGGATCATTTTTGTGGGCTATCCCCCTGGCAATCAAAATCTTGATGGTAACCATGAGTTTAGAGGCATTCCCAATGGCTAGCTAAACCACTCTGAGCACTTGGTGAGGAAGCCAGGTTGGGGAAAGATGGCTGATATAATGACTGAAAAGGAAAGGGAGGAGAGACGGCTCAAGTATGGTGAAGCACATGAGAGGGAGATTATGAGACAACACGAGGTTGCATTTATGATGGATCCATGGAGGCAGACATTTTTGGGAGAAGAGGTTCACATGGAGGATGTGGAGCCTGAATAGTCTGTGCTACCCCATCTTGGCAAGCGTGGAAGAGAGAACCCCTCGGCTTCTGATGAGAGCCCGTCACGTGGAGAAAGAAGAGTCATTGGCATGCATCTGACCCCACCTAGTGACTCGAACCTTGGTGCTTGGTTTGTTTGAATGAGGGAAAAGTATAGTTGATCCATTTGATATCAGTGGAAGCAACCGATTGGCACCCAGAAGATACAACTTCTCGTTTGGGACTTCTATGGCTTCACACACTATTCTAGTATTTGGTGGAATGTTTGGACAAGGCATATATACAGGTGGTTTTGGGAGTGCATCAGGAAGTGGTGGAGGAAATATGACTGGGAGTGGCACTAGTTCACAAACTGTCGGTGCGCTATTCAGTGGGATGATGGGAACATTCGGCATGACAAACACAAGCCCTGTACCTAACACAGGAGGATCTAGAGGTGGAAGTGGTGGAGCTGGTGGCTTAGGATCTAGTGGGTCCGGCGGAGGAGGAAACACCAAAGGAAATCAAGGGACTGGGTTAGGAGGACAAGGGCCTCAGCCACCTCCTCAAGTCTTTTTCGAGATGTCTCTGCACTTACCAGATTACAGTGGGATAGAAGATGCCATAGAGCATGTGCATAAGTGTGAGCTGCTATGGTGCATGAAGGGGATCATGACCCAGGATCAAAAGGCTAGTCAATTTGCAATAACCTTGCAAGGATACACACACGCTTGGTATAGAAAGTATGACCCTCATCGATCAATTTGTTGTGGATTATACCACACCGAAAATGCGTTCTTCACGGAATTCCACATACTTGAGTTTGAATAGAAGAGCATCACCTCTCTCAAGGAAATCCAACAGGGAATGGTAGAGAGCATGTGGGAATATGATGCATGCTTTAAAACTCTATTGTCTAAACTGTCTTATGATATCCACCCTTCACAACATGCTCAGTGGTTTTTGGAGGGTTGATCAAACCCTTTAGGAGGGATTTGTCTCATAAAACATTCATAGACCCGCGTGAAGCGTTGGAAGCTGCTTTGCGCACTGAGGCAATTGGTAGTGTTGACACTGGTGTTATCCCATTTTTGGAGGCTCATATCGCTTCCATGGCTAAGCAGTTGGAGAAATTATCTACCAACACATTCTAGAGACTCGCAGTGGGATGTGGTGCACAGATTGTAATGTAGAAGGGCTCATAAAGGATAATGGTGGGATATGTACTCCAAAGGAGGTATGAGATGTAGTGGTAAATTGTGAGATATGCCACGGGATCATGATGCAAGTAGGTTCCCCCTTTTATAGTGCGTGATCCGTAAAAATGTATCTTGTTATTACAAGATATGTACCTCAACCACACATGACACCAAGGATTGTAGATTGATTGACTAGATTCATGAGGTAATTGATCTTGGTGTGTGCCAGACTGGCATTGCCAGCAGTTCCAAAGGAGATGAGCGTTGGTATGAAGAATGCGGAGATGGAGGTGCACGTGGAAGGGGATTTCATGCGGAGGATTTCATGGCCGTGGTAACCATGGGGAAGAAGTGATTTCCGCATGGAACATGCTTTAATTGTGGAGCCATAGACCATTATAAGCATGAATGTCCAAATATTCTACAATGCTCCTGGTGTGGAAAAAAACATAAGTACGAAGAGTGCCCAGAGTTATATGAACATATGAGTCAAAGAAAGACCTAAGGATAAGGGTGCTGTCATGGTGAGTATTAAGAAAGTTGACACGCAATGGCTCTCACGAGTAATAAGTAAATAAAAACTAGAGCCTGTTATGGTAACAAGGGCAGAGTCCACACGTGCAAGGGAAGCACCTAAGTAGAGACCTCTGGTTTCAAGGGAAGAAGTAGTACATGGGAAGTATCCAAACCCGGCTCACCAAAAAGAAGTCTACTAGAAACCATGGACATAATTCAAATCTTACAAGGGGAGATCCAATGCTTAAAATAAAAAACTAGAAAAGATGAGAAAAGAAGACCAATAGAAGCACCAAAGGATGACTTGGACGAGGTTAAGGAGGTGTGTAAACTATTGAGGCAAGAGAATGTTATTCCCCTGCTAGGAGCATGGTTGAGAGAAAAGGTACCACGCACCGGGAAGAGCACGAAAGGTAGATCCTGCATGCAAACCTCCCACCTCACAGCCTTGATTATGACAAAGAGATCACCTTGAACGCAGTAGTGGATGGATGGCTGCTTAGCAACATCATCATTGACACAAGCACAAAGGTTAATGTTCTCACTCTGGATGCCTGAAATCAAATGGGAAGAACTGCATTACATGACCATCTTCAAATGTGTTTTATATGGAAAATAAGACAAAGGTAATGCCCATAGATGTCTTAAAGGATGCGACCATTACCATTCAGGAGACTAAGTTCACTGGGGGTTTTGAAGTCTTGGCGCTTTCCGAGGCTAATAATTTCCCATCGTTACTTGGGCGCCCGTGGTGCTATAAGAATAATGCAAATCTCCAATTTAGAAAGGGGTACATAAGCTTTAAAAACAAGGAAGAGACAATGATTATACCGCTTGCTGATGGAAAGTCCACACCCTATAATGAACCCTTGGAGAGGAAGTCCTAGAAAAAATATATGTGTGCTCCATAAGAGATCCAGAGACCATCCACTCTACAGAAGGAGTCATCCAGTTTTATGATGCTCAGTCTATCAGTGATACTACTAGTATAACATGTGATAATTGGGCGCATGGGACTTATGAATTGATTGGGAGACATCTGAAAGGATCGGTGACTAGGGTAACCACGGCATGTATAGTTCGGTGCCTGGGAGGAAAGGCAATAACCAAGTATTTTGGGGATGCATACCCTAAGGTCTTTTTGAGAGAAATGGAAGCTCAATGGAGGGAGGATGAGTGATGAGGTATGCTTTGGGTTATGTTTTGATAGGCACAACAGTGAGGTGGTGGGCTGCACATAGCAAAAACTTGTTGGAATGGCATGAAGTTAGAATTGCGCTCACTGTCTGATTCTCGAAGAGCAATATACCCACCGCTATCAAGGATTACAATGGCAATGAACCCGCCTCTTCCCACATCCAGGCATGTGAGAGGGTCTGGGGAGAAGGCACGGAAGCTTTACCACCCTCCCTTTGGGTGCACAAGTTATATTCGACACTACAAGGTTATGCGTGTGCTTGGTACATCCATTTTGAAACTCACCGCCAAATAGGAAATTGGCAGGAATTAGCGGTTGACCTGGTTCACACATTCGAGTACCGAAGTACCAAGTAACCAGTTGATGAGGTGTTGTAGGCTATCAAGCACCTCACTCTGGGGGATTGCACCATGGCGAAGATAGATTAGTAGAATTACTTGGTGGACCTAGCTTGGAAGCGTGGTTTAAAGAGGAGGAACCAGAAGACACACAATTCGAGTGCACGTGTGCTGAAAAGGAGAAAGGAAAGATGGTATACGTTATTGATGGAGAGGAGATGGAGAGCCTGAATGTCAACCATTCAGTTGGGATGCGCGAGGTAGTTGACAGTGCGGATGCATGTGCGTGCACGTATCATGAACCACTCAAAACCAAGAAATTTAACATCGGCTCGAAGAAGGAGCCCAAGGAAGCTATCATTAGAGACTACTGATCAAACAAGGAAGTATCAAAGATCAGTGATCTTTTGCATGAATTTGAGGATTTATTCCCACCCGATATCATGAGTTGAAAGGTGTCCATCATTCATTGGGGGAAATGAGGATAAAGTTGAAAGATGGTGCATGCCCGGTCAGAAGAGGCCTTACAGGATGAATCCCAACATGCGTGTAAGGGTTAAAGAAGAGCTAGACAAAATGATAGCATCCGGTATCATTGAGGTTGTGGAGGAATTAGAATGGATAAGTCCAATGGTGATCAACATAAAGAAGGATGGGAAAATTAGGATATGTGTGGATTACAGGGAGTTGAACACTGTTTGTATCATAGATCCTTTTCCCACCCCCTTCACTGAAGAGATTTTGGAAGGAGTTGTTGGGCACGAGGTCTATTCCTTCACGGATGGATTCTCGGGATATCACTAAGTAAGGATTGCCAAGGAAGACCAAGAAAAGACAACTTTCACCACCGAGTGGGGAAGCTTTGCATACACAGTCATGCCCTTTGGATTGAGGAATGCGCCCACTATATTTTCGCGCATAGTGGTACAAGCATTTAAGGACTTCATCCACAAGTTCCTTCAAGTATATTTGGATGATTGGACAGTGTATGGATTGGTCAGGGACCATTGTGATAACTTGAGATTGATGTTGGTAGTTGAGGATTTCCCTCAACATCAAGAAATGTGTCTTTGTAACTCCTTTTGGAACGTTGTTGGGGCATATCATATGCAAAGAGGGCTTACTAGTGGATCCCGCAAAAGTTGCAGTTATTGTGGGATTAGGGGAGCCCACTAGCCAAAGCACTGTTGTGCGTAGATTTCTTGGACACACTGGGTACTACAGAAAGTTCATTAAGGGATATGCCAAGATTTCTATGCCTTTGGAAATATTTCTCAGACATAAGAGTGCCTTTTAGTGGGGAGAGGCGCAGCAGAGGGAATTTGACACTCTAAAAGAAAGGCTTGTCACCGCACCTATTCTATGATTCCCATCATGGGATAAACCTTTCCATGTCCACGTGGATGCCTCTGGTACAGAAATGGGAGCCATTCTTGCTCAACCAGGAGAGGGGATTGTTGATCATCCCTTGTGTTTTGCAAGTAGAAAGTTGACACCAGTAGAACAAAATTATACAATGACCAAGCGCGAGGCATTGTCAATGATCTACGTGCTCCACAAATTTAGACAATATTTGCTAGCGACTCCCTTCATATTCTACACTAGACCATATGGCCTTGAAGTATCTAGTAAACAAAGTAGTGTTGCAAGGGCACATATGTCGTTGGGTAATTTTATTTTAGGAATTTGAATTCAGAGTGGTGGTAAAACCTGGAAAGAACAATTGTGGGCGGATCATTTATCAAGGATTGATTCGGGAGAGGATGTGTAAAGTATCAAGGAAACCATGCCTAGACACATAACTATTCAGGTTGCGGCACGCGCCCTCGGAGTTAGAAGACATTGCTATTTTTCTCAAGGAAGGTGTGGCACCCGAAGGGATGAAAGCACTGGAAAGGAAAAGGTTAGCCATACGTGCCACGCCCTTCATGTTGATCAATGGGGATTTGTATAAAATGGGCCATGATGAGGTTTTGCGCCGGTGTGTATTAGAATATGAACATGTGGCCATAATGGAAGAAGCCCATGGTGGGATTGCTGAAGGACACTATGCGGGGAATGTAACCGCGCGTAAGCTCCTAATCATTGACTATGATGGGAGACGATTCACCAAGATTGCATTGAGTTTTTCAAGGCCTATGACCACTGCCAGTGCCTTGGAAAACCTGGAAGAAGGGATGAGATGCCCTTGCACCCCATTGCCAGTGCGGAACCTTTTGAGAAATGAGCAATAGATTTTATCAGACCAATCTCACTAGCTGCGTGAAGGACTAACTCGCGGTATATCATTACCTGTACTTGATTATCTAACAAGGTGGGCAGAGGCCGCACCCACTAAGGATTGCACCGCAGCCACGGCTGCTAGATTTTTGTGGGAGAACATTATCAGCAGGTATGGGTGCCCATTAAGTTTAACAAGTGATAGGGGCACTCAATTTTTAAATGAAACCATCAGGATTCTATTGGAAGAATTCATGGTAGCCCATCACAAGACTACCCCTTATCACCCTCAGGAAAATGGGACTATAGAGGCATTCAACAAAATCCTTAGTCACACATTGACTAAGATATGTGATGTGGGTAGGCAGGATTGGGATGACAAGGTGTCAATAGTTCTTTGGGCATACAGAACAACATATAAAAGATTGAACAAGGCCACACCATTTCAATTGGTGTTCGGTGCGGAAGCATTTTTTTTGGTCGAATTCATGCTACCATCTCTACGTATAGTGCATGCAGGAGGGTTGGATGATGAGCAAGCACTAGAAGAAAGAATAGATGAATTGATAAAGTTGGATGAAAGGCGCTCACTAGCAAGATGGAGCCAAATAATTGAGAAGGAAAAGCAAAAGGCATGGCATGATTGCCATATTAAGAACAAACATTTTGAGGTTGGCCAGATGGTATTGCTATATGATTTAAAACTTCTACGCCATCCTGGAAAGTTGAAGGTGCATTGGTTGGGTCCTTATGTAATTTCATACATCCTTGATTTGGTCACGTGCCGATTCTGGCAAGCTGGATGGAACAAAATTACCTGGACACTTCAATGGGAGTAGGTTGAAGCCCTACTATAAATAATGCTTCTTGGTGTTTGTAAATAAGGCAATTTTTCCAGTTACTTTAGAATTTCCTTTTATTCTTTTCCTTTATTGTATTTTCCCTTTCACATTGTTGATTTTTTTGCGCCTTGGGCGTCAGTAACCTTATTACTTTTTGAATTATGAATGCACAGAGGACCGCACATCATTTTAGTGTGGGGTGAGATGATGAAGAGAAACTTGGAGTTATTCTGCTAGGAGGATTTGGGTCGGGGAAAAATAAGGTTACATTGGAAATCCACGTACAAAGGAGAAAAAGTGCAAAAACATGAGGTAGGAAAAAGAAAGAATCATGAGGATGGAAGAAGTGCCTTTGGTGCTGGTAACACATATGCAAGAGTCTTCTGTCAAGATGGATTGTTTGCACACCAGAAGGTTGGAAAAGTTTTCGCACAAGGATTGGGTGCGTAAGGAGAAGCGCTGAAGTTGGGTTTTGTTTGAAAACACCGCATTAAATATTTTCATATGGTGGTAGGTAGCCTAGCCTTAAATGCGTAAAAGTGGGAAAAGCTATAAATACAAGAGTGGGCATTTCATTATTTTACTTTGTGAACACAAGAAGAGTGATTTTATTTCAAGAGCTAGGGTTTTGAGAACTGACTCGTGTGAAGGAAAATCCCAAGAACTTAAGTGCAATCGGTCCATTGGATCTACAAACTAGAGTAGAAGTGATTCACAGGTGTGAGGAACGTTGTGAAGAAGCGCATGATCAAAGGAGAAAAATATGAGATTAGGGTTTGTGTTTTAGGGCACGGGGTGCACGAGGAAAACTTTCAAACAACTCGCAAGTTAACCTGGGAATGAAAGAAAAGGGTGTAATGACAGCCACGAAACCAGTTGATAAACCTGCAGAACAATCCAAGAAGGGAAAGGGTAAAGGAAAAGGAAAGAAGAAACAAGAAGAAATACCCTTGGATACAAATGAGGAATGGTACTCGAGAGATGCAATACCTGGATGGGGTTTTGCTAGGGCAAGAGTGGGAGTCCCACATAAGACAGATGACCGTGATTGACTACAATCACCGGTCAAGTACAATCGTGAAGGAAATGGCACTTTGGAGCTGGTGCGCCCCACAAATAAATGAACACCTGACGAGGTTGTTGATCTACAGTGACGTGGTCAAGGTGAAAATGGAGAAGGCAGGGCTTCTCCAACTTTTCGAGTTACCATATTTTGGGAAGCCCGAGTGCTTGTACCAATGGTTGATGATGTGCATACACGAAGACTTCTTCGCTTCGCAGGGTGTAAAATGTGCATAACTCCCCAACTAATTTCACACTTCACAGCCTAAACTGTGAAGGGGACATGCTCGAAGATGACCTCCTGGATGAGGAGGAAATCAAAGAAACCATAGCATCCTAGGAATTGAAGAAGGGATCAAGGTACTATGACATCTTGGATATCAGTGATCTGGTGATGAAGATGGCTGCACACCTAGTCTCCAAGTTGAATGGACAAGAAAGGTGGACCCAGGTGAGCAAGCCCTAGCTGAATGTCTGTAGGAAAGTTATTGAGGAACCATATACAACCTCTCCCAATATATTGTAGATGGAATCATAAGCAGCGTGGAGAAGGGAGGAAAGATCTTATTTGGAAACATTCTGTTGACAATTGTGTTCTCAAAAATTGGGGTGCCAGATGCATCCGAAAAGTTCATGTGGGAGTACCCTGCTGAAGATCCTTCACCTACGGAGAGGTTTCAAAAATACACATGTGAATCAATGATAGGGGTACACAAGGCGCGCTTAGACAAATGGTATACACGCCTTAGGAATACATTCGGGGCTGAATGGCGGATCCCTGAACAACTCCCTATGGCAACCGAAGGAGAAGCAGAGTTTGCAGTCTACCAGCACTTCTGTATTGGCAGGTTCATTTTGGTCAATGGAAGCTGGAGTCCATGGTGCAAACTCCCATTCTCATTTACTACCCAATTTTTCCAAGCGGGAGTAAACAAATACAAGGAGTCAAAGAAATTAGACCTTGACTTGTCCACCCTTGACAGAGAGCACAGGGAAATGAGGAAGAAGCTAGTCTACCTAGAGAAGCACACGTACGTTGAAAGGTATGTGTCACAAGATGTGCATATTGTAAGGCCTTTGACCTTACCTATTGCTGGGAGCAATGCCACAAGGATTTACCTACGCATAAGGCCAAAATTTGAAAAGGGCACGTACGTGGAGGATGAGATATCCATCCCAGATGACCCTACTAGAAGGAAGAAGCCCACACCAAAGTGTAAGGAGAGGGAAGAGAAAGAGGAACAAAGGGCGGTGGAGAAGCAGGATGTAGGTACCGCGAGGGACAAGTACCTATGTCGGAAGAAGAAGAGGACAGTTATCAAGGAGAAGAGCCCCGAGCCTGCAAGGACACTATCCCTTGGGGAACCCTCAGATGAAGAGAAGACCACATCCCCGACTCTGGAGTTTTCAGAAGAGGAAGAAGAAAAGGGGATGGAAGAACTAGAGTCCAAGGATATAGATGACATGAACGCCTATATAGGAAAAAGGATGATGATGAAGAGGAAGAGCTGGAGGTAAATCAGGAGCTGATTGATGTCCACGATTTAGAGGGAGAGGAAGCAGAAGATGCAAATGATGCTTTCATCTTTGTAAGGAGGAAGGGCACCCAAGGGGAGGAAGGTGCACGAAAGAAGAAAGGAGTGAGGGGGCAAGTACCAAGGAGCCTAGATATGCCCAAGCTCACTCAAGAGGAGGTGGATGAGAAAGTGACAAGGGAGGTGGAGAAGATGATTAATACCTTGGTCGATGAGGAATTGAGCGCAACACGAGCTCGTGCTCGGTGAATTCAAGGAAGAGCAAAGGGAGAAGAGTGTGAGTAGCACAAAAGGCCCAACTCTTACAGTGACTATTCCAAAGGGCGTGCACATGGGAAGTAAATGCACGGAGGAAGGAAAATCAATGATGGGGTATGTTAATGACCCTAGAAAAGTTTTGCGTGCATGCTTCCAGAGTACCGTGCCCACCAAGGAGCTCACCGCCATGGAGTCCTTTGATCCTGAGGGTGGATACCCACGCACAAGAAAGATGTTATCGTGGGCATTCGACTCCCACCTTGATGAGCCCAAGTTTGAGGTTAACCAAGGGGCGATACTAGAGCTATCCGAGACAAAGGGGGTCAACCCCATCATAAATGCACAACAACTGTCGGATGAGCAAGTATGTAATGCACTCAACAAAGTCTCCATGGAGGTAGAGGCAAGGCTCTTCTACAGAAATGATAGGGTTAAAGTCTTGGAGGACCTGATGGAGAAGAGGAAGGAAGAAATAGTTGAGCTAACAAAGGAACTCAGCCTTGAAAAGCTGATCAGTAGCTCAACTACAATGAGAATTACAAGAGGAGAAAGCTAAAGTGCATGAAGTTTCCAAGAAGGTGGAGCTCATCTCCCAGGCTATTATCATGAAGCACCCAGACCTTAACCCTCCCACACAAAAATATGGTTCCTCCCTGGAGTGTCTTGAGGACTTGACTTAGATCCTCACCATGGAAAGGCAGCCTTTGGCCTTGGAGTCGGCAGAGGATGTAGCTGCACGCTTGGAGTAGGAGGACAAGTTGAAAGTCATCGTGCTCATAGCTGAATACAACAAGGTGCTTGCTGATGTAAAAGTAGCTGCACAAACCGCTAGGGTCACATACGACCATTGCACGGATCAGGACAAGGTGACAAGCATGCTTGCTTGCCAATGACAAGGCCAAGCTGAAGGACTTCAGGGAAAAGAATAAAGGCAATAGAGTAGAGCGAGAAAATATTCTAGCTAAAGTAGAAAGAAAATCTGAAGCTATTGAGATCCTTCGGGTCTCAATCAAAACCCAGCTTAAAGAGCTCTACACGGTCATTACGAGGAAGATGGATGCCTTGGAAGATCAAGCTAAGGAACTAGAAATGGCGGTAGATACCATAAACACAAAGGGGGAAGGATTAACCTTCGATGAGGTGAGCACATTGGTTGGCGACCTTTGCAAGAGGGTGCAGGATGAAGTCAGTGCTTGGAATACACTGGAGGCCGACCTGCGGCAGAATTTTCCCCTTCTTCTTCTTTAGGTAGTTTTCCTTCTATTCTCTCTCTTCCCCATTTCTTTATTCTTTCCCTCCATTCTTTTCCAAGGCAAGGCCTTGCCTTTTTTACTTGCATTCTTTGAAAAGGTTCCCGAGGGCGGAGAACAGGTGAAGTGTGGGGTAATGTTGGGACCCTAATATAGCTACCAAATCTTAAAGGTGCATAGGTGCGCACAGCCGGAGGAAGTGTGCAAGTTAAGGCATGCAAGGTAGGGTTTAAAAAGGCTTTTTAGAGAACCAATGGTGCACGATGACAAATCACAATTTAGGACTTAGCCATTTTCAGCCTTTTGGACAGAACACATGAAGAACGTGTTCCATTTGGATAAGGTTCTAGCCTGGCAATAGGGTGTCCTGGAAGGAATATACCTTGCGATAAGAAGATCCAAAAAGCTAATCATGACATGGAGAGGCATGCACTGAGGTGATCCACACCTTGACACTTGGGGCCAGATCTGAGGTTGTAGAGGAGTTTGTTGGAGATCAGATGCCTATATATATGCGTGCCCTTAGCAAAGAGAGGAGAACACGAGGAAGGAAGTGGAGCTCTGCAGAATTACTACGAGAACTATGGGATAAAAGGGGTAGATGATTATAGGAAGGATGTAATAAGGGAATGGGGAATGTAAATTTTGTTTCGAAAGTCTTCATGTATGGATCCAGATATGGCGCATGACTACGGTCTCCCCTTCTATGATATTCTATAGTAATGCTATGAATGAATATGATAAGGTTACCATGACAATTGTATTAAGATCTTCTCTCTGTATTATCTACATATTTCTATTATGCTTTTGATCTTGTATAATCATGAACCTTATTTGAATGTTAAGTCTATTTGTGGATTTACAACTTCCTAGTTCTATTAATTCTGTTAAGTGCTTTTACTTTTGATATGACTGAAAGGGTATAGAATTCGTTTTGAGCTCTATAGCTTTTTCATGTCCTTTAAATCACTAATTCAAGATCATGAATGATGCCTTCCACTAAAATCACATAAAAGAGAGACTTGGCTCCCTCTCATGTGCCTCGGGGCGCCGGCGCCGCCAGGTGATAGGCCAATACGCATGAGGTTCCCTTGTTCTTGGTGGGTGCAAAAATGACTACACCCCTGTATTTTCCAAATCGATAGATTTTTCTAAGAAATAGAGCCTTTAGAGGGTAGTCATTATGGGAATTACATCCTGTGCCACATAAACTTCTCACTCCTCATCAATTTGAATCTCCTCTAAGGTCACCTCCTCAAAATAATATAGCTCGGCCTCTACCCAGGACCTCCATTATTTATTAATACTTTTGGTCCCATCAATTTTAGAGGTATGGCTAGCTATCCAAATGCTGTGCCACAAGATGTAAGAAATAGATTTCCTAAGTTTCAAGGAAATAATGCAATCACTGGTGATCAACACTTAAAGCTCTTTGTCAATATGATGGAGGACTTTGAAATAGAATTTGAGGATGTATACATTAAATTGTTTATCCATACTCTAGAAGAACATGCAAGGGACGAGTATAAATCTTTTCCAAATAATTCCATTGATTCTTGGACAAAGATGAAGAATGCTTTTCGAGAATGCGGTATGACGTTAAACCGAGACCCTAGTTTTCTTTTATCAAAATTTGAAAATATAAAAAAATTGTATTGAATCAAGTGCATGATTTCAATACAAGATTTAACAAAACATTGAGAAGACTTCTGTTAATTTGAGGCCATGTGATGAATCATGTCTGATAAAGTATTCAGATGCATTTGATAAGAAAGTTGCTTACTATTTGAGGGATAAGAACCCTGGAAATTTGAGGTAGGCCTTTACCATGGCTCTACAAATTGAGAACAACATTAAAGCAATTGGAAAACCTCCTAAGAGGGAGGGTGTTAAATTGATCAACCCAGAGAAGCCTCAATCAAGTAAGGCTATGGATCTTGAGGAAGTTGTAAAGACTTTGGTTGTCAAAGAAATCTCTTACAAGCTAGCTAGGGTAGAGAAAGGAATTGGACAAGGTTCTCAAGGTCAACATAGGCAACAAGGACAAGATAGATTTGTAAATCATCCTAGAAATGATCAGAGATCTGATGACAGAGGTAAAGGACCCATGGGAGATAAAAAACCCCAAGGTAGGGAAAGTAAAGTAGTCCCTGATCCTTTAAATGCTAGAGTTGTTGTTGTTGAAGAGACAAATGAAATTGATTGGTGTGAAAAATGTTTCTTACCCCACCCGCCATGTGAAGTAGATAAAAAAGTTGAAGAAACTGATGATGATGACACTGATGATGATGCATGCATGGTGGACTACTTTGCAAGCTCATAGCAAGGATAAAATTCAACGGAAATAATAAGTGTAAGAACTGCTGCAAGCTTTTGGGATTGCATTCACCGAGTACCTCTTCTTTCTCACTCTCATACTTTAGAAATAGATATGGTACAAGCTTTTGAACTTCCTAATAATGATTTTGAGTACCTAAGAGCTCTAATGATTAAGAAGTATGATGGAAGAATCCCATCGAGAAGAGGATAGACAAGCTGTTAATGAATTTTTTTGTTGCCCAAGAAAAGGAATATAACACAATAAGTAAGGTTGTAAAAGGGACGGGGCCTCAAGCCAAACCAAAAACCCAAGTTCTCACCAATGTCCCAAATGAAAATCCAAAGAAAGATGCGTCAGAAAAGGCCTTGTTGTCTCAAGTAGAACTGGTGTGCCCACCCATGCCCAAAATGTGAAAAATCTTGTGCCATCCGATGAGTTTGTCAATATTTCTCCAAATGTTGCTTTGCCCAAATACATTCCTTCGAAATTGCCCAAGTCTTGATTTAGATCAAGATTTATGTCCAAATTTTTGAACTTCTTAGGATTCATAAGCACAAGAAGAAGGCCTTTGAGTATTTGGGGTTGGAAGAAGATAGAGTACCGAAGGTAGAAATATAAATAATGTAAACACTCTTGCTCCAACCATTACAGGCCTATAAAAACCACCAACATTGGAGGAGATCGGTGAACCACCAGAAGTTTACTTGGGAACATCTTTAGTTGAGTCTCAATTAAATTTTGATCCATTTTTACAACACCGATTGCTAAGGACAAACTGCCGCACGATTTTATGTTTGGTTACGGAGCATCATGCAATTTTATGCCTCTAGAAGTCATGAATGAATTGAACATTAAAGTGACAACAACTTATCGAAAGTGAACTGTAATGGATTCTATAGAGGTGCTAGTTGTCGGGTGTGAAAAAGGTTTGGTGGTACAACTTGTAGCTTATCCGAGTAAGAACTTGAAACTTGATGTTTTTATTGTTGATTTCCCTGCCAAATGGGGCATGTTATCAAGAAAGTGGGCTGCAAGTGTTGGTGGAAGTGTTCAGATGGATATGTCTTTTTCCACCATTCCAATTGAAGGCAACCTTGCAAATTTGTATGGAGAGAAGAAGATGTTGCACCTCATTGAAGATCCCAATAATGATTATTATGAAGTGTTGTATACTAATGTAGATGCTAATAACTTTGTTGGGTTTGCTGATGGAAAAGAGCATAAGATTGATAAATGTAAATGTATTGAACAAGTAGGTTTACTTTGGACCTTGTTATTCGATGGAGCTTGTTCCAAGTTTTGAAATGGTGTTAGCATTGTTTTGATTTCTCCAAGCCGGGAAGAGTTTGTTTTTTCTTTTAAAATCAAATTTGAATGCACTAACACAATTTATGAATATGAAGCATTTTTATTAGGTTTGAGAATTGCATGGAAATATGGTGTAAAGGATATAATTGTCAAAGGAGATTCGAGAGCGATTGTCAAGCAAATTAGAAAACTATATGATATTAAAAATTAGAGAATGAAACAATACAACCATGCGGTATGGGATTTGATTGAAATGTTTGACTCATTTAATATTGCGCACCATGATAGAAATTTTAATGATGTTGCAGACAAGTTAGCAGTGGTAGGATCTAGATTTGGAAATTGTGCAGTATCTCCATTTAGTTAGTATGATGTTGAAATACTAACAAGGCCATCTGTCCCTAAGAATGAAAAAAATTAGCAAGTGTTTGATGATGATGCCCGGGTAAAATGGTTTCTACGAGAACCAAGGTGAGTTTGTTGAAAAAAATAGTTTTGGAACCAATGGTGTGTGTTTGCTTTGAAGGAAAGGAAACTTTATTTGGAAAAGACATCATCCAGTGAAGACAAACATAATTCCCGAGAGATTTGGTGGCACTTGAATCAAACTTTGAAAATTTTTATTGCATTATTAACAAAAGTATGTCGGTTTCAAGAGATGTGGAAGAGCACAACCTGGGGTAGAAAGGAAAAACCATGTAAAATATGGTTAGGAAGAAGTCTTAGCAAGGAAGAGAAGTAGTCTTATATTCAATTGTTGAAAAACTATCAAGACTGCTAGCTTGGTCTTACTCTAATTCGAAGGCATCTTTGGGAAGATTTGTTCCAACATGAAATTCCTCTTGAATCTAGTGCCAAGCCTTTCAAGAAAAAACATAGGCCTATCAATCCACTCCTTTCTTTAAAGATGCAAGAAGAATTGAAGAATTTGAGGGATGGAGGGATCATTCATCCCATAAGGTACTCATCTTGATTGCAAATTTAGTACCTACCAGAATAAGAATGGTGATATAAGGTTGCACGTAGATTTTAGGAACTTGAATAAAGCATCATTGAAATATAATTACCCTCTTCCAAACATGGAGAATATGCTACAATTGGTAACTGTCCGAGTTGTTGTCCAGTTTGGATGGTTTCTCTGGCTATAATCAAGTTGTTGTGAAGGAGTCGAAAGAATAAAGACTACCTTTACCACTCCTTGGGGAGCTTATGTCTATGTCAGGATGCCTTTTGGCTTAATGGATGCTGGAGAAACTTTCCAAAGAGAAATGGATGTAACATTTGATGGTTATATTAATGATTTCATTGTTTTTATCAAGATGATGTAAGCTGTGTTTTCGAAAAAATAAATGATCACTTGTAACACTTGGAAACAATGTTGTTAAGGTGTAGAGAGTATGACATATCATTGAATCCCAAGAAGTGTCATTTTGAAGTGCAAAAGGAAAAAGCTGCTGGTCACATTGTATCAAAGGAAGGGGTCATGATTGATCCCGAGAGAGTGGAAGCCATCGGTAAGGTTCCAATTCCTAGAACTAAGAAGGGAGTTGAATCCTTCTTTCAACAAGTAAACTTTATCAGAAGATTTGTGTCTAACTTTGCTAAGCTAACCATCCCCATTACTAGCATGCTGAAAAAGGACCAAGTTATCAAATGGAAAGAAGCTTCCATTCAATATTTCAATGGGATTAAGGAATCACTAAAACATGCCCCTATTTTAGCAGCTCTAAATTACAAGAAGAATTTTCAAGTGTTTTCTTTTGTTTCAGAAAACACCATTGCATCTGTTTTGTTGTAGAAGGATGTTGAAGGGGTTTGAGACAAATTTCATTTTTCAGTAAGGCATTGCAAAGACCTAAGTTGAAGTACACCATCATGGAGAAGCAAGCATTTTCCTTGGTGAAAGAAACAAAGGTTTTCGAGATCCTACATCTTGAGCTCTAAAGTTGTTACTTATTTTCCCCACACCATGGTGAAATACATCTTATCAAAGATGTAGGTTTCAAGAAAAATATGCGAGATGGGTAAACAAGTTGCGGGAATATGACATGGATATCCAAACCAAGAAATTGATAAGAGGTTTGGGCCTAGCTAAGCTTATGGCTGAGAGCAACTTGCAAACTATTGAGGTGAATGAAGTAGAAGGAGGAAGGGTGGATGTCCTTGAAAAGTTAGTAAGATATGAATGGTAAAAATGTATAATCTTTTATCTTAGACATCTATCCTACCTTGAACATTTGAGTAAAAACCAGAAAAGATCTCTAAAGTTAGCCTATCAAAAACATGTCATTACTAATTTTGGGTTAGCTTGGAAGAACTCAGAGGGAGTGCTCTTAAGATGCATTACTGAGGATGAAGCCCCAAAGGTAATTTTTAATCTGCATGGAGGAGTTTGTGGGGAAATTTTGCGGAAGAGTTCTGAACACATAAAATCTTGAGGGCTTGTTATTGGTGGCCAACTCTCTTCAAAGATACAACTCTATTCGTTAGGAAATGTGAAAGTTGCCATCATTTTTCTAGAAGAATGAAAGCTTTGAGATCCCTTCTTTTGCATCCTGTGTCAATTGAAGGCCCATTTAAGCAATGGGGAATGGATTTCATTGGAGAAATTTTTGATCCATCTAGTGCTGGTCATAAATGGACTCTTGTAGCCATTGATTATTTCACTAAGTGGGTAGAAGCAATCCCCACCAAGAAAAAGACACACCAATTTATCATGGACTTCATGCTAAATCAAATCATATGCATATTTTGAGTGCTAGTTAAGATTGTTGCTGATAATGCCATGAGTTTCAGAGCCAAACCTTTGGTGGAAATGTGTAAAGAGTATGGAATCAATTTGACATATGCTTCTAACTACAATCCCTAAGGAAATGGACAAGCTGAGTCCAACAATAAAAACTTTTTAAATATCATTAGAAGAACCTTGGAGCTGAACAAAAAGAAGTGGGGTGAGAAAATGAAGTTTGTTGTTTGGGCTAACAAAATCGCTTTCAAAAGAGCTCTTGGTAAAATCCCATTTCGGTTGGTATATGGAACTCAAAATTTTACGCCCCTTCATTTACAATTGTCTTCATTTAAGTTTTTTCAACAAATTGAAGATCATGAATTTAGTCCATATGATGCTCGAATCAATCAAATTATTGAGCTAGATGAAGAAATAAGGGCATCCCATCGGTGGCATTTGACAAGAAGGTGACTCCAAAATATTTTAGCATTGAGGATCTTATGCTATTATGGGATAGTAGGCATGAAGATAAGGGCAAGCATGGTAAATTTGATGCATTGTGGATAGGCCCTTATTTAATTGATATTTGAATTGGTGAAAATACCTTCTTCCTAATAGACTTAGATGGGTAATCTGTTTGAATTGCCTATTAATGGCAAGAATTTGAAACATTTCCTTGATTGATTTCTCGAGAATCAAGGTGTACTCTATTGTACAGTGTATAATATTTTGGTTGATTTCTTCTTTCGTGTTTTTCTATTTTTGTTTTTCCTGGTCCTTAGGGGCCATTTTGTTGGTTTCTTGGTTCATCCTTGGGGGAGTTGGTTATTATTTTTCTACTCTGCAAGCTTATTCTTTGAATCTGTTTCCCAATGGTTTATTTTTGTAACATGGTCTTCCATTTGTTCTTATAGAACTCACGGGAGTGCCCATCCCGATTCGAGCTGATGTTGGTGCTCAATTTGATCTTGTCCCATTTTTCATTGAAATTCTTCGGTTTGCAAGTTCTTTCATGTCTTCTATATCTCCCGTATTGATGGATGAAAACTTTTCCTCTATTTGGTTGCCATGATTAGTCCCTTCCTTTGTCGAGGATCAATTTAAATCAAAAGTTTGTATTCCGTTCCTCTTTCCATGTGAAACAATCACGTAACTTGGGTGAAATTTTGGATTTTTTCTTTCCTACCATTTTCCATGAGTCATGTTTTTTTGTCCCTGTCATTTTTGTCCAAAATATCTATGGAAACTCAATTGGATGGGTCTCGGAAGATAATATTTGGGCCTTATATCATTTCCATATTATCTTTCCTTGAAGAATGATTCATTTCTAGGTGCAAATGGTGATTTTCCTGCATTTTACGGTTTGGCGGGTGTATTTTTCTTGGTCAAATTTACATCTCAGCATCAGTGGAAATGTGGCCCTTTTTGGTTGGATGCAGCTCGGTGGGGCACTTTGTAAACTCTAAGGGTTGTTTCAACTCAAAAATTGTCCACGTGGAGGGTCGGCACACATATGAAAATTCACCTTTTGGTTTGGCCTTAGAGTTGCGCCGAGGGAGACATGTGGAGGTTTCTGCTACCTTTCCAAGACTGAAACAAATTTTTCATGTGGCTAGTACAGCTTTAGCAGACCATGGACACGTGGAGGGATGGCACTCATTTGAGGATCTGCCTTAGGGTCCCACCTTAGAAGTTGTGTCGGGGAGACACGTGGAGGTTTTTGAAGGTTATACTTAAACCTTTAAAAGAAAATTTTAAAGGTGTGGGACACGTGGAGGGACCACGCCTATTTGGGGACCGACCCCTAAGTTTTATTTTGAAGAAGTGTGAGGAGGACACTTGGAGGCTTCCGCTCACTCTACCCTTGCTTGGAATTTTCAATGGCCAAGGAAAATTGTCTCGGACCCTAGACACATGGTGGCTTCTTGATCCTTCAACTTTTTTTTTATCAACTCTTCCGAACTAAGACACATAGTGATCCCATGCTTGTTTGGGGTCTCTACTTTTGGGGACCATCTCAAACTACACCATTGAGACACGTGGAGGCTTTCGCTAGCTCCTCTTTATACTGAGACTTTTCAAAGGCCAAAAGGCATTTTTCTTGGGCCTAGGGCATGTGGAAGGCTCGTGCTTGTTTGGAAATTTGCCCCTGTACTTCTCCTTTGTAGTTGTACAAAGGAAACATGTGGACAACTATAATGTAAAGAACAGAAGGGGAATAATCAAAGGTTGTTGTACATTGCATTTGTTTTTCTACTATTTTTTCTCCAAGACTCCTGGAGATATGAATACACACTATTTTTCATCAATTTTTGATGAAATTCCTTGTCATTTTTATGCGTAAAGTGCCATTGAGTGGATTCAAAACTTAATTTTTAAGCCCAAGGATTGTTAAGATTGATATTTTGAAG
>CM031239.1:972162021-972187021 GCA_018340775.1 Taxus wallichiana var. yunnanensis | reverse complement strand
AAGACAAGACATCTTGAAGCATCATACACTTCCCAAGGCAATTCATTCTTCTGGTGCACAAGTGGAATCCCAGAAAGAAAGAGATATTTCGAGGAGATAAATTCAAAATTTGATGTTGAGACCACATCCATTGGATTCGATGGGTTTTTTCCATGCGAAATAATATAACATTTCACCCATCCGACAACTCATCCGGGAGCTAAAGTTATCACCTCTTAGAGTTGGTCGGCTATGGGTTGGACGGGTTAGGGTGAGACGGCTCAGGATTGGACGGATGGGGGTTGGAAAGCTCAAGGTTGGATGAATGTGGGTTGGACACCCTTGGGTTCAATGGGTAACATTTTTTGATGTACTTGAATGGTTTTTGACGCCTATCGCACCCATCACACTTGCACGACACTTAGGTTGACGGTGCACCAGGTTTGGAAGTGTCATGGGGTTGGACGACGATCAAGGTTGGACGGACTAGGGGTTGGTCAGGTAAAAATTTTTGATGTGTAGGATCCTTTTTTTGACATTTTTGCACACGTCACACTTGCAAGAGGATCAGGTTTGACGGTATGGACAGGTTGGATGCGTCACGAGGGCTGGACGCCCAAGGGTTGGTCGGCTAGGGGTTGGATGCCCAGGGGTTGGTTAGGTCACATTTTTAGATGCGTATGGATAGTCTTTAATTCACATCATACCCCTCTCATTTTAAGGACACCCAAGTTGGATGGTACTACAGGTTGGATGGGTCACATGGTTTGGGCGGATCACAGGTCCCAATAACTCAACAATTAGATTTTAATGTGGTATGGCACCCATGTCTTCATCTGACAGAAGTACCCTTGGGAAGTGAATTTGTATGGTTTCCCATACCTCTTTAATGAGGGTTGGTAAAACATTTCTTATATATTGTAAAATTTGCCTCATTTTTAGAGGAGACATTCTGGGAGCTAGGGAAACCCTTGCAAAATTCTCCCTCAACTCCATTTGAGCTATAAGCCTTCTCTGTGCCTCATGAAGTGTATTTATGCTTCTGAGCATTAATGTAATTGTCTTTTGCACTTATATATCAATAAATTCATGTTTTTGGTACATTTTTCAACCCTTTCTCATGTTTTTTTGTTTTTATGTGCCTCTCCATTTTGGATTTGTTTTCTGTGCATGTATTTCACATTTGCAGGTGTAAGATGTTGTGTTTCATGGAGTGTAGATGGAAGATGGATTTTGGGTCTATGTCACTGATGTTCTGACCTCTCCCAACTCTATTTTTTCTCTTCTTCCTCCCTCATTAGAGTATCTCACCCCTTTTTTTGGTGTTATCACCTCGTTAGTGTAGGATTTCCCTTTTCATGCACTTTCTCTCTCCTGTCTCCTTGGCATTGTTAGATAGGTGTAGTTAGGCGTATTTTACATTAGGAGTAGTTTAGCATTAGGATTAGGTAGAGGAATCCGCCTTCTCTAGAGGACCATCTCAAGTTTGCAAGTCCCATAACTTGAGAGATGGTCCCATGTTATGCAAATTACACTAGATGCCCCATTCAAAATCGGCCATTCGGGGGTGCTTTGTAATTTTGCATCAATAGTTTTGGCATGCCGTGGGATAGGTTTGAAGCACCTTACCACTTCATTTCATCAAGTTGATGTGTTCTTGGTGAGATTCATCCTTTAGAGGCACATGCAAAGCACATATGGTGACTCCATCTAGTCAACAACCCATTCTCTGAGTTGCAGACTTTCCTTCCATCCATTTCCACCCATTTCTTCTTTCCACATCTTTCATTTTCTACCATTCATGAAGTTGTGCAGTCATGGATTCATTCCCATCTTAGAATTCACACTTGCAGTAGTAATAGTGCAGTCCACCTCCAATGTATTTCTCAACTCCTCCAGATCAACATTATGAAAAAATTCAGAACCATTATGCCTACCCATATGACCAATGCCAAAATCAGTTTGGCTATGGAGCTTATAAGGAAAAAGGGTATGCATACAATGACAATAGTCAAATGGAGAACGTTGATCTGCTTTGGAGAAGATTCAAAGGATGGAGGCTAGAATGGTTCATTCAAGGGCTACAACACAAATGAGGGCATTCAAAATTGGTTATAGGGCATCTTGTCCATGGGAAGGCCCTTTTCCAAGACACTATAGCCCATAGGAGAAGCTTGACTTCATGGTTGAAATGCTTGCCTCAACTTGCATAGTGGACTAAGGAGATAGAGGCCTACAAACTTGTGTCAAGAAACCTTGTCAATGGGTAAATCCTACACCATCATCTAGTAATTTTCTCTCCATTCCCCAAGTAGCACCATCTCAACTTGAGCTCATTTCCAAGCTTCCCATCCATTGCTTCTATTGTGGAATCCTTTTCTCCATCTTCTAGTCTCCCATCCCATCTTAATTTCTCTACCCTTCTCCCTTCCAAACCCAATTCCCCTCCACAAGAGCCAAAAGAAATACCTTCCCTTCACCACAAATAAAGAAAAAAGTGGAGACCCCACCCACCACTCCTCCTACTTTCCCAAGTCCATGTCGGGAAGAGACTCAAAAATCCAGCCAAGGGGAGAAACAAGAAGAAGAGCCAAGAAAGAAGAAATGATTAGAAGCTTGGTGAGCTTGGCTCTTAGATTTCGAGATTGATAAAATCCCCTTGATGGAGAAACCCATGGAGGAGGCTGATGAGGTCAAGCCACAAGTGGTGGAAGCTTCAGCTACAACACAAGTGAGGGAAGAAGGAGCTACTCCAAATCCAAAAGAGGAGGATTGCATTCTAGTTATGGAGGAGAACCATATAGTTCTGGAGCTTTCAAGTATAAAGTGGGCCAAAAAGAACCTTTAGTTCTTCCTCCCACTTCATCCCCTTCAAGATCTAATGTCAAGAAGAGTTTGAGCTTTCAAACTTCATGTTTGAAGATGAGGGGAACCATGGTGAGAAATTTACAGATCAGGAGGACACCATGGAGGAGGTCAAGCACATGCAGCAGGACAAAAAAGAGGAAGATTATCTATCTGATTTGGAGGACTACCTTGATGGAGAGGATCCTACGGAGATTACCACATTTTGTCCTTCATCATTCATTCTCCAACATCATGAGCTTGCTTGTCATGAAGGGGAGAGCATTCAATTACAACAACCTACATTTCACAACGACCTATGGAACCAAGGTTGGAAGATCTAAATCTTCCATGTTATCCATAGAGGAGGAAGGGAACAAAGATGACACACATTACATACCAAGTCATCAAGGCAGAGGATCAACTTCTTGTAGAAGCACTGCAAAGAAAAAATCAACATGCAAGTAGCCTCTTTTTTTAGGAAGGTCCACAGAAGACTCCATTTTGGAGTTGAATTTTAGAACAATGGGCACATCCATTAGATCAAACATGCCCAATCAGGTACTTGGCTTCATTGGAGCCAAGGGAGAAGCCAAAACTGGTCATGCCCACTTTAGGGCATGAGGATGAGTATCAAAGCACCAAGGGTCACCATCAACACCTCCAGAGTCCAATGTCAATCAACTTGAGGAGGTATTTTTGATTGATGTTGATACTTTGGTTATTTGGGTGGAGGATCGGCCTCTTGTTGGTTTTTCACTCATTATAACAACCATGTTCAATGCCAAATCAATATACATGGCTTCCTATTTTGAGAAAGGGAAGTTACTTCTCCCTACCAGTTGTAGGATTTGTTTGAGTTCCTTTTCCTTTGGTTAGTGTAGAGTAGGTAGGTTTTATTTTAGCAAAAGAAGTTCTTGTGCACACTCTGCATGCTCCACTTGGGGTATGTATGATTTTCATTTTGTATACATAGTGTGTGTTGTGGCATGTTGTTGCTCTTGTATCCATTCTTTGAGGGGGCATGTTTTCACAGGAGAAATCAGGTTTCAACAACAGTCCTAGCCTCTCTAAATCAGCTTGTGTTCCCATGACTTTTGTAATGTTTATACTTGTCAAGGAATCATCAATTGGTTTTATTTCATACTTGGCAAGAAATCATATCAAGGACAATTTCAAGGGGCTTTTTCCTTTGTCCTATAGATCAAGACAATTTTTTCCAATGGTAGGAGTTCCATCAATCAAAAAATCATCAATGTTTTAATGGCTCAAATCGATGGCTCAGGGGGAAGAATTAAGATTTTAGGATCAGTTTATAGGTGTACCAATATTGAATCCATGCCCAATGGACAATTCAAGGCCACTGGTCACACATCTAGCAGATGTCCTTGAGAGGTCAAATTGTTATCTATTTTTTACCCCTAGTAAAATAGAAAACTCGGGAGGATGGGTTTGAGCACTGGACAACGATTCATGGAGAAACCTAGAATGATACAACTAATTTTTCAAGTTTGGGAATCATTACAAGTGATTCAGGAAGTTTTAGAGGTCTTGGGCCATCCATCAGAAGTAGGCTTTCGGGCCTTAAGGAGTTTGTAGTGAAAGAGGACCTGAGATTCAAAAAAGATTATGATAGTTGTGTCAGGAATTATAAGTCCAAAAAATTCCTATGGAATCCATTTTCCATTCCCTATATGGTGGAAAATATGAGACATCTTGAAGCATCATACACTTCCCAAGGTAGTTCATTCTTCGGCACATACAACCATCATCCCGAGAAATAAAGAGATTTTCCAGGTGATAAATTAAAATTGGATCTTTATACCACCTCCATTGGATTTAATGGGTTGTTTCCATGTGAAATCATATAAAATTTCACCAAAACTCATCCGGGAGCTCAAGTTATCACCTCCGGAAGTTGGTCGGCTAGGGGTTGGATGGATCGGGGTGAGGCAGACGGGTCGGGGTTGAACGGATGGGGGTTAGACGGCTCAAGGTTGGATGGTTGGGGGTTGGATTTTTAGGTAACATTTTTTGATGCACATTATTACACTTTGATGCACGACACTCGGGTTGGATGGTAGAGCCAAGTTGGATGGGTCAAGGGGTTGGACGACCTTGGGGTTGGTTGGATTCACCAGGGGCCTAGGGTCAGGGGTCACATTTTTGATGTGTAGGATCAGTTTTTGATGCATGTCACATCCATCACACTTAAATTATGGTTGATGGTATGGTCCGATGATATGGGTCATGGGGTTGGTTGGGACGTTGGTCATGGGGTTGGACGCCTAGGGGTTGGTCGGGTCACATTTTTTGATGCATACGGATAGTTTTTGTTGCCCATTGTACCCCTCTCATTTTAAGGACACCCAAGTTGAATGGTATGGAAAAATTAGATGGGTCACATGGTTGGGTGGCTCATGGGTCCCAACAACTCAACAATTAGATTTTAATGCGGTATGGTGCCCATGTCTTCATCTGACAAAAGTACCCTCAGGAAGTGAATTTGTATGGGTTCCCATACCTCTTTAATGAGGGTTGGTAAAACATTGCTTATATATTGTAAAATCCACCTCATTTTAGAGGAGACATTCTGGGAGCTAGGGAAACCCTTGCAAAATTTTCCCTCAACTCCATTTGAGTTGTAAGCCTTCTCTGGTATGACAAACATATTTATGCCTCTGAGCATTAATGTAATGGTCTATGCACCTTATAGAGCAATAAATTCATGTTTTTGTGGCATTTTTCAACCCTTTCTCATGTTTTGTTGTTTCTTTGTGCCTCTCCATTTTGGATTTGTTTTTGTGCATGTTCTTTCACTTGCAAGTGTAAGATGTTGTGTTTCATGGAGTGCATTTGGAAGTTGGAGTTTGAGTCTTGTCACTTGATGTTCTACTCTTCCAACTCTTTTTTTTCTTCTTCCTCCCATCAGAGTATCTCACCCCTTTTCTTGGTGTTATCACCTCATTAGTGTAGGATTTCCCTTTCATGCACTTTCTCTCTCCCTGTCTCCTTGGCATTGTTAGGATAGGTGTATTTAGGCATCTTTTCTACATTAGGAGTAGTTTAGCATTAGGATTAGGTAGAGGAAGTCAGCCTTCTCTGGAGGACCATCTCAAGTTCACAAGTCCCACAACTTGAGAGATGGTCCCATGTTATCTTGTTAGTTTGACTAATAAGATTGTAGGCCTCTTGTCGTAGTTTGACTAGGTCAAACTAGAACAATTATGACAGTGCCTTTGGATAACCCATCGTCGTTTGAAACCCGTTTGTCGGTTATCGGTCCTGTTAACTCGATGAATTATCCATTTATCGTGAAACTTGTAGGAAATTTTCAAATTACATGCATGTCCATCGAATGTTAGTTTTGGAAATAGTTTTTGAGCCCTTAACCTAACCTTGATTGTTTTTGGTAGACCAATTATGACCGATGGCCTCATAAAAATATCCTCCTATCGTAAACCGTTCACCGAGTTCTGAAATCTGTCACTTCTTGTGAATTCTAGATGTATAGAAGGACATGTAGAAACTCACGCGTGGTGGTTTTTTTCCATTGGAAGAAAACATTCAAAAATGGTTTCTTAGCCTCTGGGTGTAGATCGAACATTTTTACAAGTAGTAGGAAAACGTAGGACCTTTGTCGGGTTACCAAACCACAGTGGAAACTTGTTGACACTTTTGAATGATTGTTTGGGACTCTATCTTATGGATCATTGTGTGAAATTTTAATTTTGACAAAATAATTTTTCTCTCTTCCCTATTTCTTTTACTCTACTTAGTTAAGAAATGAAATAAAATAAAATAAAATAAATATGTGTCTCTAACCTTCTCCTTTAGAATGCAAATTATTAATTTTATTATGTAAATGAGAAACTAAAAATGTTAATTATGCTAGATCTAGCTGGATGTCATGCCAACAATTTATCACTGATTTCATGCTCACATGATTTTTTAGGATCTGAAAAGATGGCAAAAGGAGTGGTGTAATTTTTTTTTTTAATATTATAATTTATATAGGTCATTGTAGAGTGTATCTATGCATAATGTATTACCATGATACATAAAAGATTATATTTGAAATTTGGTAATATGTATGAGATGTTAGTTTTAGGGATACCTTGGGAAATGTGGGTATAGTTATAGGTACAATTTTGATTCATAATTACGTATGCTAAAAAGGATTGATATATTTATGTTAAATGAATTTGAATTTAATATCTTGTAGTGTGTTTTCTAGTGTACAATAGATGATTAAATAATTGGTGTTGTGTTTCTTACCTTGAAAATGTAATAAAGGAATATAACCACAATAGTCAACCCTAGTATAAGATTCATACATAACTTCTTTGCATGTGTGATCCTTCTTAGCATAGAATAATTTAAGACCATAAAATGAAGTTAAACCTTGTTCTCGATGTCACCTCTAGTTTCGATAAATAAGACCCTAGTTTGAGTTTAGCGTCATATTCAGTATATTTAGCGACATTGTTGTGAACCCATATTTTAGGAGGAGTATGTTGTTTCCTTCTAGGTTTGGTAGCCATGTGTGGGGTAAGGAGAATATCTTCTCTTCAGGTCTGACATCATGTTGAGTGGTGAAGACCGCCTTGGAAGTCACCTTAAGAGTCCTTGTTCGAAACAACAACTATGTGGTGTAACCTTACCATTTATGGAGTAAGTAGAGCTATTACTCCCTTAGTATCCTAGTGGACTAACAAGTCTTACAAAGTTAGATCTATATTTTTACTTGTCATCGAATGAATTCCTTGTGGGACCCCAAACGACACAAATGGAGAGAGTGAAATAGTTTTTCTATGACTTAAACTCTTGTTAATAAACTCTTTAGTTCCTCTCATCTAGATGTGTTACCTTGGTTACTAACAACATAACACCTTGGTCTTTCATGAAGGTTGTTTAGCATAAATATGTCCTCTCACCTTAAACTCATATATAGTTAAGGCGTAGATCCTTAGGTGTTATTGGAATTAAACTAAACCTCAGTTGATTAGGAGGTTAACTTGGGGTTCATGTGTAGTTATAATACTTCCAATCATATACTTCTTCAAGATGTTAGACAAGTACTTTCGTAACTCTTTATGTTATAAAGTGACGCCAAAAAGAGACCTAAGAAATAATGTAAATGAAATGAGAAACAAGAGTATATGTTTTATTGGTTTAGACACAAATTTTTCTCTTGAAGTCCTTATGGTTGATTTAAACATTGAATTTTTGTAAAGAATGGTTACAATTTGTTCTTGGTGGGACTAGGCATTTGAGCTAATATAGAGTCCACTAAAAATAAAATAAAATAAATTCTGTCATGTAAATGCTTAATTGAATCAAACTAAATTTTGAACTAAAAAAACCATAGTACGAGAACAAATGTGCTTCTAATGGAAGGAATTTTATAGGAAAGGAAACTTGAACCTTCACCTCCTTTGAATCATATTATTTCTCCCTCGTCAACTTATGGTTGGTCCCCTTGCATAATGAGGGTAAAATTAAACGTCAACTAAACATATTTTGAGAAACAAACCTTTAACATAAGAGCGAGAGAATTAGGAACTTTGTATGCAATTTGAAATATGGAAAATAAGAATGTAAGTTATGGAGGTCATCATAAGGGAAAAATAGAAAACTTAAATGGTCGAACGGTAAGTTGAATGTGGAATAAACTCATGAATTTGTAGGTGGTAAAAGGAAAAAATTAATCTTACATAATAATGTTATCGGAATGTTAATCGTAACAAACATGTAATCATGGTAATGATGTGTTTTGGGTTTTCTAATCCTTGTGTCCCTTTTCTTGTGGTTGGGTTATTCTAGCATTCATTCATAGGGGAAAGTGTGGCATTGACATGTATATAGTGTTTTCATGTGTCTATGTGATTTGATGACTTATGTAAGTGTCGTATGCATTGTTGAGTTCCTGTATTTGGAACCTTATGGTGTTGCATAGTGAGCAATGTAAGTAAAAAAAAATTATCCTGGTATTTCTACTATTGTATTTGTGTGTGTAAAATGTGGGCGTTATATATATACCAATGTAAAATTGGTGAATATTTAATGTATTGAGTGTAATGTTATTATATCTGAATTGACTTTGCTTTGTAGTTTGGATAGTGGGTTTGGGGAGGGGGCACTTGCTGACCCATATTACTATGGGTTGGATTGGGGCAATCAGGCCCTACCCATATGAGTATGGGTTGGGGTAGGGTGGTTCCCCTCCCCTAACACACCAACTATATTAATTAAAGAAAACAATGGGTGGGGGTTGAGCCACCACCAAACTAACACGAATAATTGTAGTAAATATGCGACGAACTCTTGTTTAACACATTACGTGGATTCTTTATAACCACGGCCTTATTAATTGCTAAAATTATTAATATACACACACACACCCACACACCCACAAGTGTGTGTGTGTGTGTGTGTATATATATATATATATATATATATATATATATATATATGGAGATATATACACATGTATATATACTAAAAAAATAAGATGAGGAGAGTGCATATATTACAAATTAAAACTAGATCTATTGGGAAAATGCCATATACCCAAATGGGTATTTTCATTGAAACAAATTTACAACAAATAACAAATGAAATTTACAATCAAACCCTAGGAGAGGGTAGAATAAAAATTAAAAACAAAAATGGAATGATAATGGGGTGTGTGTTTCCATACCAAGTTCCTTCCTCTTCCATGGCTTCCTCTCCTTCCTTAAACTTGCAAAATAGAAATGAGAAAATAAGTCAAATGAAGGAATAAAAGACCCATAGAGATGATTAGGGTTGTTTTGGAATTTCTTGATCCAATGGGTTAGATTGGTTCCATCCAATGGCAAAGATTCTTCCCTAAAAATGTTAGGTGGGAGTTAGGTGAGATTATCATTTAAAAGTATTTGTAAAGTTTGAATAGGGCCACTTAAGTGGTGTTGAAGCTAACTTTAAATTTGTTACCCATTATGTTTTATTTAGTAATTTGAAAATAAATAAAAGCCCATGATCCTTTTAAATTAATTATGCCAAATTCAACTTTAATATTTAGACAATGACTATTATTATGGGTTAAATTTTTTTGTTAAATGGGGAGGGTAAGGTTAATTATTTTTCTATAGTAATTACTTATTAAATGGATAGAAACTACATTATTGAATTAATTAAGAATTGATAGGAATGGATTTTTGAAACCTAACTAAAAATTAAATAAGATCAATTAATTGTTTGTTTTAACATTATTTGGTTAATTGTGAACTTTTCTAAATGTTGCAACATAGCATATAGGATTAAAATCCATCGGTGGAGGATCATGCACCTTCGCATCACATTGCGAAAGGATAGGGTAGAGAATTCCCACGTGGAGTCGGTTAGACGTGGGTCACCACCTGAGACACGAGAGATAGAGTTACGAGATACAAAGATAGTTCTAGGATCGCTAGGCCTAGAAATGATAATCCGGAGAGACCTAGGGATGATAGTCGATAGTAATGGATCACATTAGAGATATATTGAGTTTACAAAAACCTCATTTCTTTGGAGACATGGGTAGATTTTAGGAAGAGGCATTATTATCTAGCTTGAATGGATGCTTGAAGATATGTTCTTGTTCTAGTAACATGAAAGCTCATTTTCCATCCACCTTCCTAGAGATGGAGCTGAAGTTTGGTGGAGGACTGAGGAGAAGAAGCTCCATGTTGATTTAAAGACAGATTACTTGGGAGATCTTGAGGAAAATTTCGATAGTAGATACATATCCGGAGATTCATCCAACAATAGATAGATGCATTTCATAATCTTCGACATGCTTCCATGATAGTGGTAGAGTATTGGGGATAGTTTTTATATCTCATTTAGTATGTGGATTACATGCGGGATGAGCAGGTTAGAGTTCACAGGTTCATCTGGGGCCTGAACTTAGACTTGGGTGGGGAAGTATGCATTCATTACCCTTGAAAAATTATCAGAGGTCATGGAGAAGGAATATATTACAGAGGAAACCAAATGGAGGATGCAATAATCTCTTGAAAGAGTGAGAATGACATACATCAGTCATAGGATTATATATTGAGGATCGTCTCCTCCTCATCATGGCGAACACATATCAACATGGTCTTCGTTCGGCCTCCTTTATAGGTCTTAACTCTCTAAACTAACACTAGGTCAACATATCAACATATCCAGTTATGTTTAGGGAGAAATGGATGCTTTGGGATATTTTTCGAATTGGTGCTTAGAGGTTTTTGTTTTATAGGTCTTAAGTCTTTGACCTTGGCTATGTTTATGTCATGCTCTTTCATCCATGGCTATAACTCTTGACCTTAGGGGTTATGTTTGACTAAATCAATTGATTTCCCTTTCTCTATTTTGATGCTCTCTTGGTGAGGTGGTGTGGTGTCTATAGGGTAATTCCCCCTTGTTATCTTTATTTCTTAGTTAATGATATCTTGTGAATGTATAATTTTGTTTGGAAACTCTCTCTCTCTTTTATATAGTGAACCTATCTTGGAGTATAAGTCGTAAGCATTGTTTTATCCCCCTCACACTGATCTAAACTTCTAGAACTTGTAAAAAAATATTTATAACTTCATAAGGTACATATTCATCATATCTCTTATCGATACTTGTGGAGACTTTCTTGGAATGCATCGGTGATGCATGTAACTTTTGGGAAATCTATTGTCAACTGGGTGTGTTCCATTTGGTTATGATCTCTTTTTTTCTATGACCTTGTTAATGCGATAAGCTTGGCTTTTAAACTCATTATAATTTAATTGGTAATGTGATAAACCTTATCATATTAGAACTCTAATTAGGAGGATTTGATATTCGAATCTTAATAATTCTTGTGGACATTAAGGAAAATAATTCCTTACTTATAACCTTGTAGTTTAAGTGAAGAAAAAAAAATCTATGAGAAAATAGCAAGATTTCCCTTATACTTTCCCTAGAAGTAGAATGGATAAAGTTTTCCTCCTATATAGAATGTCAAGAAATCATGTCCACATTGATGATGACCCTTTATGACACAAGGTATAGAAATTATAATATAAGGAATGCATTAATTAGAAGACTTATAAGAAATATGGTTAACAAATGTAACTATAACTTTCTATTTGGATTATGGAATGGATAAATTTATGGGATTAAATACAAGTAGAATGAGTAAATAAACTACCTTGTTGTATAAATTGTTATTGCATCCCGAGAAAATTCGAAATGATAAAATCTTAAAGATAGAACTAATTGAAAATTCCCATTAAACTACGATATGAGTGCTTAAGCTCAAATGAGCCCTAAGATGTTAAGATGTTGCAAATAATATTGAAATATTATAAAAATGTATCAAACATAAATATATATATATATATATATAGCCTTAACATATCATGTATTGTGTTATTATTGTAAAATTATCACGATCTTTATGAAAATTACTATGTGATATAATACCAGAACCATAAGTCATGAAAGAATGAGTTGTTTCAATGCTAGACTAGTATAAAATAATAGTGTGAATCTCATAATGAAATACAAGCTGGAAACCATGGAAATTAAATTATTATACCTCCCTTATTATATAAAACAAAAAACAAATGTATAATGCTTATAACACAAGTCACATGCTATGTCTTTTAGACCCCTCACTGATTAGTATGAAGTTTTTCTTAGAAGTTTACATCAATTTTTTTTTAACTAGGGTTTAGAATGGATTAAATGTTATGTTCACATGGGTGGACCGTACGTCCATCTTGTCAAATGATTTGGCTATTAGAACCTCTAATATGTCCTCCTACCCTTGATAATGGAGTATTTTATTGATAGTGATGTGTTACTAGTTGTGTTTTTATACTGAACATAAATGCATGTAATGTTCCCTTGTTGGATTTTTTCGGTTTATTGTACCCTTTCACCTCTTAGCTCAAGCGGTATATGATTTTGATCTTCTAGGTGTTAGTATCTATCTCCTATTTTAAAAGAGGAAACCTCCTCGTGTTGGAATGGGCCATTGATGACCTAAGCTTATTGGCAAGCTTAGGCAACATATGTTAAGGATATGGTGGAATTTCATAATCCTCCTTCCTTTTGGAAACTATGATGTTGTTCCCCTTGTGCTTTGGGGATAAGAAGGGGCATGTTATTTTTGTAAGTGTCTATAGCAATGTTTGGTGTGTTGCTCTCGTAAATTGTTAGTTAGACCTCTCCTGTGCCTATTTTCTTCTAGCTTGCTTGAGTGTTCCTTTGTGTTATAATAAAGGTTTTTTTTGTTTTAAGATTGATCTATAGGGATCCAAAATGAATCTACTTCATCAAAATAATCAACACGAAGAAGGAAAAATGAAAACACGAGAGGTTCTCATATTTTTAGTAATAGAACCGCCACTGCTGTGTAGAGAGGAAGTTACATAATCACTGCCCAACCAAGGCAACGGTCACTGGGACTCTTGGTTTGTATTGGGTGACGGTCCTGACTCTTTCAGACAAAAAATGAAAATATGAAATGAACAGCCCATAATTTGAATAGTTGTTTGGATCTCTTCTCCTTCATGACCTTTCTCATTCTCTAGTGCACATGAGGACATGAGAGAGGCTATAAATACATGTTTGTAGAAGAGAATAGGATCATTAAAGCATGAAAGCAAGTGAGAAAGAAGTTCTTAGTGCTGGAATTGTGTTTTGTAGAAGAAAGGAGTGTTGAGACAGAGCAAACAAGTATTTGGGAGGAAGTGTGAGATATTATCTACTTCTCTTTCATACTTATTGTAAATTCTATACTTGTTATTTTGAATTGGCCAATAAAAGTGGGAAGAAAGAGCAATTTCCCTTCTCGACTAGTTTTCCTCCTTTGGAGGTTTTCGGGATAGAATTTTTTGTGTTTATGAGCTTAAATTCTTTCCCTTCCTACATTTGTGGATTTTAAGCACAAGCATAATTCATTCACTAGCCATCTCTATCATTTTCTAATAGAAAGTAGAACAACAATGTTTATTTGTGTTTCTGTGGATAATTCCAAAGTTGAATAGTTTACTGAGATCATTTTGGTATCGGAAGCTAACATTTATCCGGGACTGTGGTATTCGTTCTTGGATTTGTATGAAAGTGACGAGATCTAAAGGTGAAGAGGCTTTGCCTTGCGATCTAGAAATTTCTACAAAGAAGTGGTAATAGAGAATTTAGGGAAAAATTGATGAAGAGAACTTGGTCTGTAGAATCGAGATGCTGGAGACCATGATGGATAGGATGTTTAGAAGGAAAGAAGAGCTTGTTGATTTATAGAAGACAGCTTCTGTCAAACAGGACTCCTTGGAATCAATGGTTCGGGGCTTAGCTAAAAATTTTGGCATAGTAAGGAACCACCATGAGGAAGGTTATTGGGAAGAGTATGAAGAAGAGACTTCAAACACAAAAGAAAAGGTCAAATCTTATCATACTCTTTTTAAAATTGAGACAAAAGTTGATATTAAAATACTTGAAAGACAAGTAGATGTGGAGTTTCTTGATTAATGGTTAAAATAGTTAGAAGTCTACTTTAGTGTCCATAATGTGACCGAGGCATAGAGGATCACCTTTGCATGTCTCAAAATGGAGGGACATGCTCTTCTGGTTTGGTGGAAAACCCATATAACCAATTGTGAAAACAAGAAGCGTCCTATTGCGAAATCTTGGCAAGAATTTAAAGAATTACCTTTAGCTAAATTATATCCTATTGGCCACAAGATTGACCAAATGATTAAATGGTAGTATTTTAGACAAGGTAGTGGTCAAAGTGTGCGAGACTATACTACAAAGTTTCGAGAGGTAGACCATGTTGCCAAAGATGGACTTGAAGGATGAGGATATTCTAACTAAGTACTTGGGAGGACTTCACACTCACCTTCAAAGAAAATTCATCTCCACAAAGCCCAAAGATCTCAATGGGACATGTGTGAAAGCATACTACATAGATGATGAAAAGAAGCAAGGGGAAGTAGAGCCAAGGGAAACACAATCGAAAAATCAGCAGAAGAAAGAGTATGGGAAAACAAGTAACAAGGGCAAGTGGAAAGGGAAAGGTAAAAAAGTTTTCACTACTTTAAATACTTGTAAAGATCCCAAGAATTTTTGAAGATATGTGATATTAATGGTCATACTAATTCTAGGTGTTGGAATTTGCATTTGAAGAACCAAACCAAGGACTCAAAGAAGTCCATGAGAACTGTAAGAACGAGAAGGGAGATGGAAATCGAAGATGACTCGATGTAGATCAAAGGCTTGTATGCACGTCAACCAACATGGACAACTAGGAAGAGGAGATGAGTAGACTATTCCAGATCAAAATCCATATCAAGAGAACTAAGGTCAATGCTTTGGTTGATACCGGTTCTCATTCTAACTTGATTTACAGTAGTTGTAAAGAATCTTTGTCTTGAGACTTATAAGCATCCACACCCTTAACCTTTCGGCTAGGTGAAGAAGGGTGTTGAAATTCGAGGTAACAAGAAGATGTAAGGTCAAGGTTGGGATAAATTCCAAGCATATTGATGTTTTGGAAGGCTGACGTTATTCCACTTGATGTTTTTGATGTTATATTCGGAAGTCCTACTTGTATATCGGATGCTATATTTATGAGAAGGAAAACTGATATAGATGGGTCAAGGAAGGGATAAACTCAACATCCGGGCACACTTTGGCATAAGACACGAGTTCTTATGGTGAGTGCTAACCAAGCAAAACAACTTTTTAGGAAAATCATAATCAATTTTGTTTACTTTTGTTAAAGGATAAACAAGATGGGGTAGAAGTTTTAGAGATTTCTAACCAGGGAAAGCATGATTTGGATAGTATTATTTAGTATTTTCAGGAAGTATTTTAGGATATCAGTGGGTTATTACCAAAAAAATAAGTAGAGCATGAGATTCAGCTATTGCAGAGTCCCCTCTACCAAACATCGGGTTGTATAGGCAATCCTTGCTTGAGAGTATTGAAGTAAAGAAACAACTCTAGGAACTACTAGACCAAGGAGTGATACGTCTAAGCACCTCACCATGTGGTTCACCTATTGTGATGGTGAAAAATAAGGAGTGTTCTTGGAGAATGTGCATTGACTACTTTGTGCTTTGAACAAAATTTCCATAAAGAATAGATATCCACTTCCCCACATAGATGATCTCTTGGACTAGCTTCGAGGAAGCCAAATTATTCATGAATTTGGATCTCAAGTCCAGTTATCACCAATTCGGAATAAAGGAGGAGGATATATGAAAGACTGCATTTAAAATAAAACATGGTTTGTATGAATGGTTAGTACTTCCTTTTGGGTTAGACAATGCACCTTCTACATTTATGAGATTGATGAATGATGTATTGTGGGATTTCATAGATTAATGTTTCATTGTATATCTAGATGATATCTTGATTTTTAGTGCCACATGGGAAGAACATCTAACTTATTTACAACAAGTATTGCAAGTTCTAAGGAGAAACAACTACTTTTTAATATGAAGAAATGTGAAATTTCCAAACAGTCACTTATCTATCTTGGGCATGTGGTTGGAGGATGAGAGCTACAAGTGGATCCAAACAAGGTGGAAACCAGCACTAATTAGACAACACCAACGGGGGCCACATAGAATAGGAGTTTTTGGGAGAATTATAATACATGCGGAAGTTCATTTCAAGTTTCTCCATGATTACAGCACCTCTACACATAGTGACCGCAAAGAGTAAGGGTTTTGGCTGGGGTAAGGAACAAGAAAAATCATTTGAGTTATTGAAATACAAGATTAGTCATGCTCCAGTACTTGCTCTTCCCAATTTGCGGCAGATTTTTGAAGTAGAGACACATGTCAGTGATTACGCCATGGGCGCAGTGTTGCTTCAAGGAGGTTAACCTATATGTTATCATTATGAAACTTTCACTTCAGAAGTTAAAGGATATCTAGTATATGAAAAGGAAATGTATGCACTAGTTCGGGAAATTAAAAATGGAAGAATTATTTGTTGGGAAAAGAAACTATGTGTACACGACCACAAACCTCTCAAGTATTTAAAAGCACGATCTAAATTATAGCAGGCAAGGCACTACAAATAGATGGGGTTCCTTGGCGAGTTCCATGTAGTGATCAAATACGGGAAGGGTATTACAAACTTGGTGGCAGACATGTTGTCTAGGCCACCCACACAGAGAATTTTTCCTATTTGGCCACTATCTCTCATATTGAGCCCTTCACGAAGGAAGCTTACAGAGGGCATATGCCCAAGAAAAATAATTTGGGGTGACATTTCAGTAGTTATAGTCCGAAGGGACTGAAAGGACAGGGATTGAATATTTTTATCTCAAGGACGGGCTGCTCTACTGATGGGGGAAGCTTTACTCGCCATAAGAAGGAAGAATTCTATTGATGAAGGAAGCACATACCTCAAAAGTAGCGGGACATTTCGGTGTTGGTAAGAACCTAGCCCACTTGCAAAGGTACATGAATTGGCCCAATATGTGAGAAGAAGTATCAAAATTTATACGTGGATGTAAACTTTGTTGTACTAGAAAGCCTTAGACTAGGAAGGAGTGTTTGTATATGCCTTTTCCAATACCTACTCATCCATGGGAGGACATTTCTATGCATTTTGTAGGAGGATTACCTATGTGTAAACATGGCCATGACTATCTATATGTTGTTGTTGATAAATTCGAGTAAGATGTGTATTCTTATGGAATGCAAAAGATAGTAAAAGAACATGAGGTAGCAGATATTTTATTTGCTAATGTATGGGTGCATTTTGGTTTGCCAAATTATATTTTATCGGACAAGGATTCTAGGTTCTTTGGGAATTTTTGACTACTTTGTGGGACAATATGGATACCGGAGTTACGAGGAGCACAACTTTCCATCCACAGATAGATGGACAGATAGAGGTCGTAAACAATACTTTGGTACAATTGATCAGAGGGTGTAATAGTAAATATCTAAGGACTTGGGATGAGTCCTTAACCTACATTCAACATTCCTATAAGCTATGGCAATACACACATCCACTATGAAGTTACTGTTTGAAGAATGCTTAGGATATCTACCTACCAATATGCTAGACATATGAGTTGGACAACAGGATGGGGAGGAGACACGAGACACAGAGGTGAATAGAGAAAACAAATTCATTGAGAGGATATGGTAAATCCAAATCAAAGTCAAAGAACAACTAGAGAAATATCAACCCAAGTAAAAAGCTAGGCAAGATCAACATAGGAGAGAAAATAAGCTACATGTTGGAGATATATTTGGGTTTACTTGAGTAAGGATATATTACAAGTTCAATCACAGAAACTTAAGCCACTACGATATGGGCCCTTCACCATATTGGAGTAGGTTGGAGAAAATGCTTTTCGGCTTGACTTGCCACCATTTATGAGGATGTACTCTATAGTAAACTGTGAGAACTTGCACCTATATGAGCCATCCATGCTATATGAAGATGAAGGACTATAGTTGCTACCTTCCATTGAGGATTGCATCTTGGACTCACGAGGTGAATTGGAGGAGGATGTAGTGCTACAGCAGAAGGTCAGAGAGACTAGGAGAGAGGCGCATGGGAGTCTTGGCATATTGTCTTGAAATGGAAGACACCAGGCAGGCCGGTGGTACTCAAAGGAGAAAGTGAGGGAATTATTTTCTCATCTACTCCCCCCTAAGATTTTGCGGGACCAAAATCCTCCTAAGAAGGGTAGGTGTGATCCATATTTTCGAAAATGAATCTACTTCATCAAAACAAGCATCAGCATGAAGAAGGAAAAATAAAAACATAGAGGTTTTGTCTTTTTAGTAATAAGAGCAGCACTGCGAGTGGAGTGGGGTTACAGAACCATCACCCAACCGGGCGGTGGTCCCGGGACCTCCGGTTTGCATTGGGTGGTTGTCCTGGATCTTTTCGGATAGAAAATTAAAATATGAAACAAACAACCCCGAGAATTTGGACAGTTTGTTTGTATCTCTTCTCCTGCATGACCTTTCCCATTCTCCAGGTGCATGAGAGGACATGGGAGATGCTATAAATACATGTTTGTAGAAGAGTATAAGATCATCGAAGTATGAAAGCAAGTGAGTAAGAAGTTATTTGTGCGAAATTATGTTTTGTAGAAGAAAGGAGTGTTGAGATAGAGAAAACAAGTGTTTGGGAGGAAGTGTGAGATATTATCTACTTCTCTTTCATACTTATTATATATTTTGTACTTTTTATTTTTAATTGGCGATAAAAGTGGTAAGACAGAGTGATTTGCATTCCCGACTAGTTTTTCCTCCTCCGGAGGTTTCCGAGGATAAAATTTGGATGTGTTTATGAGCTTAAATTCTTTCCTTTCCTGCAATTGTGGATTCTAAGAATAAGCATAATTCATTCGCTATCTATCTCTGTCATTTTCTAATAGAAAGTAGAACAACAACGTTTGTTTGTGATTTTAGGGATGATTCCACAGTTGAAGAGTTTACAGATCAAAGATTCTCAGAGCTAGGGCGAATAAAAAAAATTAATAAATTTTGTTTTTATATAAAGTGAATGGTATCTGTTGTGTCAATATTATAATATGGGATAATATTACATATTCAAAAAAATAAAGTGGAAATATTATCTATGTGTTTTGGTTTTCTAAATTAGGGTTCGTATTTGTGTGTTTGATATTCGATTACAAATTCAAGTTATGGAAACCTTGTGGCCAAGGGTATGCTTAGTGTTACCTTGAAATTCAAGTGAGTTCATCCAAATTATATGAAATACTTCCAATAAATAATTTGCATCATTTGAAATTATTTTATTAAAATTAGGTGTTTTCCTTGTTGTTAAGCCTCATTTTGTGTGGTCTGAAATTGTTGGTTCTATAAGAAGGTGTTGTTTCTCATGCAAAAGTAAAGGTCATGATTGGTAGTTGTTAATCTCATCTAAAATAAAAAACATTGAAGTGTAATTCAACATAAGTGGAAGTCTTATCCTTCCTGTTACCATTTGTTTTATCCATGAGTGGCTACGTGGATACCCTGTGTACATGAAATTTTCTATTCTTCTTGGACCTTAGTTGTCATTTAGTTGGATTTCATAGACCATTTTCCTATTTAAATACTATTTGTTGTATCTTGGTTAACCTCGTAGAGGTTATTCTAAAAGTTTTATGATTTCTTTCCCTACCTCTTTCCATGAATTCTAGGAGGAAGTTGAGTCTAAGGGGAGGGTGATGTAATACCCACTCCTCTTTGACACTTATCCACTATGATCTTTATTACTATTGATTATAGACATTGACATTATGCTTATTATATTATGATCAATAGGTGGTATACTATATAGAAATTTGGAATTATTGATATGTTGTGATTCATATTTCAGATTGTGATATGCTAGATGACACTGGTGGACAGTTCTATGCATGTTTGTTAACATTGTTTTGATTTCATATTGAGAAAATATATTCATGATGCATTGCCTATTTTTTGATGTTCTAAATAATATTGTGATCTCATGGATGTTAGTAAAATGGTAGAGCCATATTATTTTGATATGGTTGATATATGATAGAATTTCATAATTTTGACGATGACTATTGATTTCTATATGTGTGTTTTTATTTTATTTTATTGATCCCTCCACGAGGCCAGAGAGGTATTGTTTGATTTTTTCAAGTTATTTTATCACAACAAACAAGAGGGGGATATGAGACTAATAATAGTGGAATATCAGATGGATACAACGAAGGTCACCATGGCATTTTTATGTTTATTTATGTTGTGTTTTGTTAGGTTGTTAGGATGTTCCCATGGGGGATGATCTCAAAATGTGACCATGGGCTATGTGTGTGTTTTTCCTTTTTCCCTTTTAATTATTTGTGGAGTATGTGATTTATTATAGTAATGTGTTTCACTTTATTATTGATAATTAATATGCTCTTATTTAAGTTGATTAATCATGTTAATTAAATTAATTTGGGATGTCACCTTTTGGGCATTAAATCGGTTAGATAGTCCTTATTGCTTTCTCGATTTTAATTAGATTTTAATTTATTTTTGTAAGTGTACTTGTCCCGATCCCTCAATCACGAAATTTGACTTTAGAGACATTTGTAGAGGCTTGTGGAACAAGTTAAGCTTGTCCCACACCTCTTAAATTCATCTACCAACTATACATATGTGGTGAGGGGTAAAAATTAGACCCTATTATATGATATCGATGGTAAAAAGGTGAAAATATTGCACTTTCTTACATGAGATTTTATTTTTGTTCTTTGCGGTTTGAAGTGAGAGTTGTGTGTAGAAAGAAACTTGTGACTTCCTCACCCTCCGATTTATTATCCTTGGTTTTGATGTTTGACTTATTGATGTTGATTTAAGGAGAAGTGATGTGGAATCCTACATGGAGTCACCTCACCCTCCTCTCTTCTTTTATATTTATACAAGTTATTTTAACATTTAGGGGGTTACTTGATTTAGTTGTGCACTTACATTCTGGTGATTTTTTCTTGATTTTCTTTCTTGAAGTCTTGGAGCTTGTTTGGATTTGGGCTTAAGCTTGGAAGGAGCTTAGAGTTGTGATTTTGGATCAAATATTCTTGCAGTGTCTATGATAGGGACTTAAACCTTTTAATTTTATTTTATTATATGTAAGTTGTATGTAAAATGAATGTTTAGTTGTGCAATTTTGGGACTTGGGTAATATGGCCTTAAGGATGGTGTAGGAGAAGGAATATGGGGATATTTTGAGGGAGGGATAAGAGTATTGTTTTCATATTTTGGAGGGAGTTTGGGTTGGGTGTCCCACCTTTTTAAGATAAAAAATTCTTACTTATCTTTGTATGAAAATACTTGAGGGAGTGATAAGAGTATGAGGTAGTGAGAAGAGTATGAGGGATTGATAAGAGTTTGAGTGAGGGATAAGAGTTTGGTTGTTGTATGGATGCATATTTGTTTAGAGTATTTTAAGGTGGACACTTAACCCATTGGGAGGCATAAGTGATTTCCCATATTTCCTTTCTCCCTTGGCTTAGAGTTTTCAAGCTTTATTTTGGAAAAGTTGCATTTTATTGATATTGTTGTTTTGTGCTTATATGTGTGTTAAAATATTGTTGGCATGTGTGTTATAATGTGAAAGCATTTTTGAAAGTTGTCATTGGTTGAGTCCATTCCTTATTGCTTTATGGTTGGGGCTCGAGGGCCAATGAGGAGGATATCTTATTTTTCTCATTGAAATATTGATTGGGTGGAGAGCGTTGTCTATTCTCCCTTCCTTCTATTGTGATCGGAAATTGAAGAGAAGATGGAGTTCAAGTTGATGTTTTGGAGGAGTTTACATATGTTGAAGACAACAATAATTTTCAATTTATGAATTTTATCTCATTGTTTCAATTGGAAATTTTGTAATCCATGCAATGAATTCTCGTAAAATTGTATTGTAAAGAGCTCTATTTGGTTGTATATTGGATTATGAAGATTTGAGAAAAGTAACGTATGTAAAAGTTGTTTGTAAATGAATTTATGAATGTTGGAAAATGAGATATTTTTATTATTGTTGTAAAATGTTGTTTTATTTGAAATCTATAACTCATTAGAAATATGGAATAATTTCTAAATCTGCTTCAAATTTTTATGAAAAATCTAGAAATTTCAACGTAGGAATCAAATTCCAGCGATTTTAGAAAATTTAATACTCCTAAAATATCTTAGGTTTTCCAAAAGTTTCTGATTTACTTATAACATAAGAGTTTAAATATCCTTTAAATCTCATCATAACCCATCTTGTAAATCTCTAGATATGCCACGATTTTTAGAGCGAGGTTTTAATCTTGATATGCCTGTGTAAGAATCAATTTACAACGATTTTCAAAAATTTATTGCTCCTAAATTATCTTCTATGCTTTCCCAAGAGTTGGATAGTTTACTTATAACATATGAATCTAGAAACCCTTTAAATCTCATAACAACCCAACATGTAAATCGAGAAAGATAAGTCACGGTCTTCACAAGGGTTTTATTCATGCGCCATGGTGAGTTTATATTATTATGTGACATTTTAAATTAAATTATGGGTCAAATAAGTAAATGGGTAGCATAGGTATATTGGAATTAGTTTACTTTGGATGATAAAAAATAATAATATTTAAAAAAACATAATGGTATGGGCTTTCTATTTTATTATGACATTGTCTTAAGGGTATGTTAATTGGGTTGACCTTAAAATCTTCCAGGTATATTTAAAGCTTTGCCGGAAAAGTAATCTTTTAAAATGACCAAAATTATATAATCACTTAGTCATAATATTTCTGGTAAAATTATCATTACAGTAAAACAAAAAAAAATGGTTGAATTTATTATTTAAGTTATTGGGATAATTTACCTAATTAAATTAAATTTAGTTACTTTCGGGTAAGTTAACGAAAGAGTTAATTAAAATTATACGGGTTAGATTTATATAATTAATTTGACCCGTGATGGTTTTGGGAGAATGGAGTAAAACTACTTACGAAAGGGAAGCATGGAAAATAAGTGAATGAGTTTTAATGAACATAATTAATGTATAAAAAAGGGCGAGAATGGAATAATTAAATAATTAAAAAAATGGTTGGAGAAGTTGTTCGTGACTGCCGATCCTTTGAGCACCTAGAACAACTACACAACAACTTGCAGCCACTATCTAGCAAGTGTAGAATCTATGCAACAACCTACATCCATTTCCCGGTGTTTATATCAACCTGTCCGACAACTGCATCCATTTCCCGGTAGCTTATGACAACTTTTTAACAACTTTGTAGTCATTGCCCATATGCTGCGAGGTCAAGCGACAACCTCTGACCATTGCCCAATGCCTATAACAACTACATAATAGCATGCGATAAATGCCCAATAGTCTTTAACATCAACTTAGTAGCCCTTAACAAAGTGTAGTGATTAGCGAGTGATATTTTAGTAAATATAATTAATGCATTTTAAAATTTGATTAATGTATAAATAAATCATTTTCGTAATTTCCTATGTAATGTGATGTAGTTTTTGTGGGTTAACGTGTCATAATCTATAGGCGATTACGAGACTTAGAAGGTTTAACTACTACCAAATTAATGAAACTAACACGAGATGAATGAATCTAAACAAAGGAATAAACATAGAATGAATTACAAATAATCATCCAGGAACTATATAGATAAATTATTCAAAATTCAACAAAATTAGGCGATACAAAAATACCAAAGGAGTTACGAGTTTCGAGTGTGAGTGGGCCTTTGGTCTCCCATTGATTATAATTACGGTTTCACTCTCAATTCACCAAAGCGGTAATCACTTTACGATTTCAAAAGTTGATACAACATTATTATTTAATAACATATAGTTTTCTGTCTAACTTATTATACTCGATAAGGGAAAATTATATAATACGTCGTCCTCAATTTGAAACCTATGCTATATGAAAAATAGATATTTAGATAGTATAAATAGGGATTCCAAATTATCTCCATATTTGAGGATGAAATAATGGAGATGATTAAGGAAATCGATTAACAAAATTGATTACATGATTTATTGTAAAATGACATGTGCGAGATATGAACTAGATGTATCTTCTAAGATAGCAATATTTGGTCCTTTCTAATTTGTTGTTACATGCAAGAGAGGTCATGAAGTCCAAGGTCAACTCTAAAACATCTCGGTGAACTTCTAGGCAAGCTAAGATACCTAAAATTGTGTTCGAGAATCACTCGGGAGTGAGCCAAGATAGAACACTACGAAGCAAGTGAGATGCTTTGAAACAAGCTAGGAGAGAACACTATGAAGCAAAGTGTGGTACTCGAAGCAAGCTGTGGTACTTTGAAGTGAGCTTAGGTGCTATGAAAGCGCCTTTGAGGTACTCTGAAACAAGCTCAGATTTTAGAATTTTGTGCCCAAAACTTTTTATGTTGGTAAAAATTTATTCTATCGTTCATCTATACACAAAGCGAGTTCCTTTAGAGGATTTTTAGATAGAATTTCAAGATACAACGATTCACGTACTAATCTAGCAAAATGCACACAAGTTCTACTTTAAATTAGGAAAAAGTTACAAAATGTGTTCAAATTCTAACAAGGGAAAATACAAATAATGACATTATTTACTCAATTAGTGAACTCATCACACATGTAATCCATATGAATACGGTAAAAATAAATAAAACTAGTTC
>CM031239.1:972076206-972161921 GCA_018340775.1 Taxus wallichiana var. yunnanensis | reverse complement strand
TTTGTAGAGGGTCCCTAGGTGGAGGTTTCGGATCGATGAGACATGTCTAGGTGTCATGGAGTCTCGAAAAATCACCCGTGGAAGTTAAACATTTATTTGGTCTCGGGCTCTTAAGATACTACGGTCGAGACGAGGTAGCCGAAAGCACGAGGATCATAGGGAACCAAAAAAAAGCATCCAAAAACATTCATCAGGCCATTCAGATGTGTTGGAGTAGACGGTTTGGTCCCTATAGCTTCCATTTGCAAAATATAGCATTTGGTATCCTTACATTGACTCAAAACTACACTATTTCACGCATTTGAAAACAATAGGACAATGAGAGAATTGAAAGGAGATGAAGAAAAATGAGATAGGATTTTTATAGGGTCCCTACATGGTGGTTTAGGATCTAAGGCGCGTCTCTGTGTGCCACAAAGTCTAAGTAATGATCCATCGAAGTTCTAGAGTTTTTGGTCTTAGGATATTAAGAGACTATGCCGGACGAGGTAGTCCAGATGTTTCAACATTTTCTTTACGTTATTGAGATAAAACAAATAAGGGTTATGGGATGAGGAGGAATACCTTTTATATTGGTCAGTTGATGGTTATTTGCACGTGTTCTGACTTCTCAATCCAATGCTGACTATGAGAGCTTCCTTTTGGTTGGGAGGAACTACCTGAAATAGAAAACAAGACCACAAAAGAAGAGTTAAATAATATATGACAGTGGACTTCCTAGCATGTGCTAGATCTAGGAAGTGTGATACTCCCTAGATGGCTGTCAATCCACTATTTTAAAAAAATTAATGCGAGAAATAAACAAAGTCCTACTGTAGTTGATATGATTTAGGTATCTCATTCAAGCACAATAAGTAAATCTAACATAATAGGCTAGGCTATAGTCAGATCTGAAGGGTAGGTAGTTGTCAGGGTGTTGGAACTGGTCAGGGTCAGGTTGGGTTGTTTGGGTCACTTGGTAGAAGGTAGGTTGACTTTGTTATTGTCAAAGGTGTAAAACATAGAGACCAACGTCGGTCTAATATAATTGATGACAGCTTAGGAGAGACCAACAACGGTCATGGGTAACCGACATCAAGGTAGGTCGGGTGACATTAGCTCAATAAAAACCTAGTTATAGAGTGAGGTGAGGTTAGATAGAGCTAAAGAAGGGGATGGTGAGGTCTGTGGGAATGCTAAGAACACTCAGAGAGGTGGAAGGGCCAAGATAGGTGATTTGATAAAAGGGTGGGTGAGGTTTTTGAGTTTGTCACAAAGTAGACTATGAAGGAATGGGAATATTAATGGAAGAATGATAACTGAAATGATAACAACTCTATGGACAAAATAAGAATGGAAATGATTAGTGATAAACACACTTACCAATGTAGCAGGTCTAATGGTTGGGTGGTGGTGATGATCGGTTAGTGGGATGGAGCTTGGTGCAATAGTGATGCTTCCCGGAATGTCACCATGAGTGCAATGCTTTTGGATCTGTCCTGGTGTTGGCTATGGATGTCTGTAGGTGTGAAAAGGCTCTAGTTCTACTTGCATGCAGTTCTCTTCTTGTCTCCTTGATCTCAGAATGTGATAAACCAAAAAAAGGTTCCTAAAGTGAATAAATGGTAACCGACGGTGGTTCCATTTTGACTAGCGTCGGTTTAGGGGTGACTAGCATCGGATAAGGTGAGATTCCCTAGGTTTACTAAAAATGGCAGATCTCACATATTTTTGATCAGGTTCATTCCTTTATCCAGATTCGAATGGATGTTACCTTTTTATGAGCGGGAAGGTGGTTAGAGGAATAATAGGCATTGATTTTTAGGGTTGAACTAAGTCTTAGCTCATTAAGGTAAGTGGGACCAAGTCTTAGTTAGTTATGGAAACATGCCAAGAATAGGTCTAGGGTGAGGTGGTGGCCAGGTGGAGTGAGGTGGGTAGAAATTAGCTTAATTAAAATAATTAAGTAATGAATATTGTGAGGATGGGTATTAATTTAATTAAGTTAATTAAATTAATATTAATGTGGGGTGGAAGGGGCCATGGTTAGGTGAATATGTTTGAGTTGGTTATTCGACGGGGCTAAGGGGAGTGTGACCCAATTTTGGTGTCTACATTTTGCCCCTTTTTGTTGGGTAGCCTGTATTGGTAGGTGGTGTGACAAAAATGAAGGTTGGTTTTTCCCCATGTGAATTTAGGGTGAGAAGGTGAATTTGGGTGCCCCAGATAGGGGCAAAGTGATCCCCCCTCAAATTAGGCATTGATGATGAATAATAGAGAGTCGGTGGGTGGTTTGAGAAAAGAGGTTAGGTGTGATCATGTAAAGAAGGTGAGGGTCGAGAGTATGGTGATTGTAAAAGGTAGGGTGGGTGATTAGGAGAGCATTCAGATGTATGCACACATTGTGAAATTCCATGAGATACAAAGGTTTCTCAACATAACAAATTTACATTAGTTAGGGTCATAAAGGTCATCCAAACAAGGGTTATTGAGGTGGTATCAAGGTAAAGGATACGGTCCCTGGGAACTCAACAAGGTAGGATATAAGAATGTGTAGGTGTGGTTTGGTACATTTAGAAAGTCAAAAGGTCAAGGTTGGTTTGGACAAGGGTCATGGCCATAGGCAAGGCAAAGGCTATTAGGCTGAGAAAAACAAGTACCATCATCACAAGATGTAATGAGTGAGGACATGGGAATATCCACATAATCAACGGTTAGGTAGATAGGTGTGTGGGTAGGTGGAGGTATAAAAATGGTAATGGGTAGTGTCAATGAAACATATGCACACGTGGAATATGCAACCATGGTATCGGTCAAAGAGATTTTAAACTCTACATCGTCCAAGGTCGATCGGGTTATCCAAACAAGGGTTGTTGAGGCCCGGTATCCAGGTAAAGGATACGGTCCAGACACATAACAAGGTAAGATGCAGGAACTTGTAGGTGTGGTTTGGTACATCCAAGAGGTCAAAAGGTCAAGGTTTGTTTGGATAAGGGTCACGACCAAAGGAAAGGTATGGTTGGTAGGCTAACAACATGGTAACAACATCGCAAGGTAAAGTGAGTGTGTAAGGTCAATGGTCACATCATGGAGAGGTAGGAAAGGTGTTGGTAAGGCCATGATGGATGGTGAGGTGGGGTGATAAATGATGAGGTTGAGGATGAGGTGGAGGGTTTGGGTTAGGGAAATAGGTTGAAAAAGAAAGTAGATAAGGTGCAATGGGTTACCATTGAGTCAACACGGGTAACCAAAATGGTCATGTTTAACCAATGCCGATTTTAGGTAAACCAACACGACATCTTAAGGCACATAATTGATGTCATCTAGGTAAAAGCGATCGGTCAAGTCGGGAGAGTTAAAAAAGGAAATTTCTACTTTTAGAATCATTTTAATTTTCCAAATAGGAGAAAATGAAAGAGGAGAGAGGAAAAGGTGGAAATAAATTAAAGCGAGATGAAGAGATGAGTTGGCGAGCCTGTAATGGGTGATGGGAGATGATAGGAGGGTCCATGAGATCTGTTTGATCGATTCAGTTGGTTGGAGGTGAGGAGGTCGATTGGTGATGGGTAGAGGTAGGAGAGAGGGGATCGGGGACCACCCCGGTGTAGTGGCCTGACTTGCCACCTGAGAGATGGTAGCATGATGACGAGGTATGATTCAATCCCTTCCTTGTGTTGTGAGGTAGATTAGCGTATAGAGGTCGGGTGAGGGAAAATGGGTTTTGGGGGGAAAAGTCAATTTTGAATTTGGGGAGAAAAATTGGGTGTAATAGGAATGGGGAAGGGTGAATTTAGGTAAATGAGGGGTGGGGAGGGGTTGAGGGGTTTTAGGTAGGGAAGGAATGGGTGGGTAGTTAGGGAGAAATGGAGAATTTTTGAGGGAAATAAGGGTTTGGTGTTGAGGATTTTGACCATGTGAGTGACCGATGTCGGTTGCCGATAGTGTGATTGTAGAGTAATGGTCACGAGATGAGGTGACCAATGCTGGTTGTGGTAGACTGGGTGGGGTGTTGAGATAAACCAATGTAGGTTAGAATTTAAGGAAAATGGGCTTACTGAGTGGGTGGGTGGGTGGGGGGAAATAGATAGAAAGGTAGGGTTTCCTGAAAATATCTTGGTTAAGGGCAATGAATAGGTATGGATAAGGTTTAATAATGTGATGGTTTGTTTTATACAAGTGAGAGATCAGCTGCAGATGCGAGATAGGGTAATGTCCCTTCTCGTGGAGGCGCGAGGGAGTGCGACAGCTAATGATTGGAGCCATCTTATAGAGTTTAGGCTGATTAGGGTTAGGCACTTATTGGCATGTAGTTTAGGAACTGATTTTGATGGTCACCCTCATTAACAGATGTGACTCGATGACCAATACATTCCATCTACCGACGAGTGAGATCACTGTCACCCTGGAGGATGTGTATAGGATCTGTGGTTACCGATAGTGGGGACGCAGGTGTATTCGATCTCCTCAGAGGCATCTAAGGAGTTGATGTTGATCGTGTTTGGTGAGGGGCTGGTGGATTTGAGGTTCCATAGCGCCAGTATGAGCTACGGAGATATGTACTGAGGCCCATCCGGAGGAGATGAGGCTAGTGGTGTTGTTGATGGAGGTAGTCTACTTTTTTTGCACTGCCAGATGTAGAGGGTGGGAGATTTCCATGATCATTGATGGGGTTCTACATGATATGGTGGAGGACAAGACTCATTTTGCATGGGCGCCTACCTTCTGGTATAGTTATATAGAGAGCTATGGGCTTATGGGCGGCTATGGAGGTTCAAATTGTGTTGCATTTTCTTACTACACTATTGGGCGTATGATCACATTATGTGTGTGCATCCAGTTGGTATGCCCGAGATGATGCATTTGAGCTAGTTTGGTGCGGGTGGGTTACAAGCGATGGGTACCTACTATTGGAGAGTGCCTTGACCGTCATTGAGGGCTACTCACGATGTAGCATATTACAAGCATTTACTAGAGGGGTTGTCCAACGTGGACATCATTTGGAGGCCATATGTGTAATTTTCCATCATAGGCGAGATGGAAGATGAGCTAGATGGACTACAACTATTTCGATGGATAGAGGGGCATCATGATGGAGAGCATGAGATGATACCCATAGATAGGGTCGAGGCGGATAGTTCGGAATGCCTCAGGATATACCCCCACCCTTCCCACAGTATAGGAGGGATGACGTGGAGAGGCCTCTCCTCTACCACGGCCCATGGTTTCCAGAGGCAGAGGAGGAGGAGCAAGTGGAGATATACTAGTGGATTGATGATAATGTGTTACTAATAGATGCGAGATATGGTGGTGGGCTGCACATTTTTATGAGTAGTACCACCTGATAAGGTGGGGCACCAGATTAGCCACCATCAATATTTAGAGGGAGGCCCTCGAAAAGTTAAGGTGTTACCCTGACATATACAAATGGGGATAGTGAAGGATAGTTGAGCGATGGGTCAAAGGAGGCACAATTGGCCAACCTATGAGCTTAGATAGCATAGGGACATGTACCCGCATAGGGTGGAGATGGAGATGGGATATATGTAGCCAACCTGAGTGCATAGGTTACAGGTTTGTAGGGTTTGGCCACCGCACATAGGCATAGGTTGAGGCCGATGGCACCACCGCAGCATACGGGTTAGGTGGTTCCACTTTATAGGAAGGGGCAAGATAAGGTCCCATAGGATAGGGTACAGTGGTCAGAGACCGATGGCACCACCGTAGAGTAGCACTTGTAGCTAGGTTGAAGGATTCCTAGGTGAGGTGAGGTATTATAAGGATCTTTTGATGGCCACAGGGATAGATTTCCTATCTTATGGAGAGTATAGAGCACATGACATGGAGGAGGTGAGAGTATTGTCCAAGTTATAGGTAACATGTGGGACAAATGGTGATGTATATATAGGTTATTGTTTTAATTTCCAAATATGTGCTATAGTTTAATGTGAAAATGATAAATGAATGATTTGATGATGTAATAAAAATGTGTATTAATTGATGCTTATTTGGTTTAGTTTCCAGTTATTGATATAAAATGGAAATTAACTAGGGTAGAATGTGAATAGGAAAGTGAAAGGAGGAATCGGTTAGGGTAAAGAGTGGTTGAGCTAACCTCTAAGGGCCCCATGCCCTCAAAGTGATACCTACATAGTCCTAGTGAAAAGGGACCTCAGGCTGATGTAGTTATCCCATAAGCTAGGGAAGATTATGATGAAGTAGAGGAATGGGTTGATAGGTGTTAGGCATGGTTGAATGTATGTCATAGGCATGATTGAGTTTAGGTCATAGGCATGGTTGAGTGATTTTAAATATAGGTGTCGATGATTTGGTCTGTATAGGATAATTAATATGTAATGAGGAAGGCAAATGATAAGAGGTGGTAAAAGAGCTATTTAATTGATAAGAACCCTAATGAGTCTATTATACCTAAGATGGACTTATGAACGTAAGACCCTAAAGGATGTTGCATAATGGACTATTCTAAAGGTGAAGAAAGTCACATAATCACAAAATGTCACGTTTGTGGCAAGTTCCCTTGAGTAGAGAGGAAATTAGGATGAAAAGGTGAGGTGAGAATGGGTGGTTTAGTGTAACTTAGTGTACGACAACATTCTTTTCCTAACAAGAAACCTAGGATCAAAAATAGGCAAGTCCATGATGAAAATTTCATCTTTTTCTTCATTTTTGTTTTTGTTTTTAATAGATTGATCAATGTGGGAAGTCTATATGGGATGAGTATATTATCTCCTTGAGGTCTTCGTGAAGTTGATTGATGCGGGAAGCTTCTAGATATTTTTATTATATTTTGTGAAATGACTTGATATAGCTGTCCTTCAAGGGAGCAGTCTATTTATAGTAGTGGAATTAGAGTGAAGAGATGTCCCTTTTGAGGGAGTCATCTTTTTCTGGAAGTTTGACTCAAGGAGTTGCATCCCTTTTTGTTTTTGGACATTTAAGTCATGGAAAAGACTATAGAGGAAGAGTAGGTTCTTTTCGGAGAAGAAAAACCATAGTACACACATAGGAGTTAACTATGAAAGGGGTGGTTTTCAAGTGATGAACGACCATGGGATTCCATCTGAGAAGAAAAAAGTATCCATGAGAATCATTCCATGAGTAGAGCCGTGGTACTCATATTGAAGATAAGGATGAAAGGTGACGGGTAATCACATGATTCTTTTTTAGTCGTGGATCCTCAAAAAAATAATATGGAAGGTGGAAAACACTCAAGGGATGAGTGATCAACTGAAAAAGTGGTATAGAACTTGATGTCAATAATAAAATGGTCGAAGATGCAAGGCATTAAGGGGCTCAAGTTCAAGTTTACCTTCGAGTGAAGACAAATGATAAGCACCTGATCCATATGCATGGGTAACGATATAGGGTCGAGCAATTAGGAGAAAATTTACCCCGTTTACTTTTCTCTTCTTTGGTTATATGTTGATTTTCCTTTAGGATGAGGTCACCGACCTGAAAGGTTTGTTTTGAACATGTTTGTCATAGGCACGTTTTATACATTTTTGGTAGATTTGGAGGTGGTCAAGAGCATTGAGATGGCATTCATCTAATAACTCAAGTTACGCCAAACGATCTTGGCGAAAGTCATCATCATTGAGCATGTCTTGAGATGTGAGAGAGATGGAATCTAGACTTCGAGAGGTAAGACAACCTCGGTACCATAGACCAGAGAAAAGGGTGTGGCAACATTTGAAGTGTGAATACTAGTGTGATAATCCCACAAGGCGAAAGGAATGTGCATATTCCAATCCTTCCCAGTATCGTTGACTACCTTCATAAGAATTTTGTTCAAGGTTTTATTGGTCGATTTGGCTTGACCATTGGTTTGTGGGTAATAAGGTGATGAGAAACTGAGTTGGATGCCAAAAGCGTCACATAGTTTGCATAGGGTTTTGTTTTTGAATTAATTTCCATTATCAGTGATGAGGTGGTGAGGAACACCAAAGCAACAAATGATGTGATGGTTGATGAATTCACATATTTTCTCGGCTTTTGTAGAAATGAGGGGAATGGCCTCTACCCATTTAGTATAATATTCAGTAGTGGTTATGATCCATTGGTGGCGTTGTGAAGAATGGGGGTTGATCTCACCGAAAATATCCAAACCCCATTGAGAGAAATACCAAAGGTCTCGTGTGACCTATAAGGCATGACTAGTGTGTGATGGAGATTAGCATGTTGTTGGCATTTCACGCAACATTTGACATAATCACAACAATCACGGTTTAGGGTTGGCCAATAATATCCTAGGTGAAGAATGCATTTTGCGACAGCTAAACCACTAAAGTGACCTCCACAAATTCCATCGTGGACTTCCTTAATGGTGTAGGAAATTTAATAACTTGTAAGGCATCGTAAGAGAATGTCGTCAAAGCCATGCTTATAAAGAAGACCACCCATGATGACATAACAAGAGACACTTTAAGAAAGGCACGTTGTCCATTACGAGTGAGATCAATGGGTAGAATGGAAAGGGAAATATAGTCTACATATTTCTTATACCAAAGGTCACATGGGTCAGGTGTAATGGTTCCGATGGAGTAGACCTCACGAGGTAAATAAGAGGGTGATTGTAGAATTTGTATTGTGACAAAAATTTTAGAGTCAACGGGTGAAAGTAGGTATCTGAGAAGCCAAGTAGGCCATGGTATCCACAAATTTATTGGTAGAATGTGGGGTGGTTTGAAGTGTGTAACAGTCAAAGGTGGTCAAAAGTATGTCTACGTGATGCTTATACTTTTGAAGTATCTCATTACAACACTAGTATATACCATTGACTTGGTTTATGACCAGTTGAGAATCACCAAATATATTGATGGACTTAACATCTAAGGCATAAGCAGCCTAGAGGCCCAATATGAGTGCTTCGTATTCAGCAATATTGTTTATATAATCAAAATTGAGTTTGAAAGACAAAGGCATAGGTTCACCATCAAGAGGAATGAGGATAACACTAGCCCCACCCCCACATTGACACTTGGAGCCATCGAAGAAGAGTGTCATTTGGTAAGCGGGTTCATCTAGGGAAAGGGTAGCTATAGACTCATCTGGGAAATCAAAGTTAGATGGTTGATTCCCAGAAATAGGTGCGTCGGCTAGTTGGTCAGCGATAGCTTGGCCCTTGATGGAATTTTGATGAATGAATTTGAGGTCGAGGTAGAAAGAAGCATAAGCCAACATGTGGCATGTTGATGTTGATAGGGTTTGGCATACATATAGTGTAATGGATCAGTATTAGTAATGATGAAGGTTTTGTGGTTGAGTAGGTAATGGAAGAGTTTGGTGGTGACATGAAAACTAAGGCTAAGAAGAGTTTTTGGTGTGGGTATATCTAGTTTCATAGTCCAAAAGGTACGACTTATGTAATAAACCTTGCTCTCAGTGTTGGTCGTCATGATGAGCAAGCATGGCACCTAAAGAATGGTCAGTGGCGGAAATATATAGGTAAAAGGGCTGGTCATCCTTAGGAGGAATGAGCACTGGTGGTTGAAGGAGGTATTGTTTTAAGGCTTTGAAGGCTTTATGACATTCATCATCCCATTTGAATGACACGTATTTCTTGAGAAGATGATGGAATGGTTGATAATGGTCGGAAAGTTACGAGATAAAATGATGAATAGATTGCAACTTACCTTATAGGCTTTGAAGTTGATGGAGATTAGTGGGTGGAGGCATTTCTAGAATAGCCTTGACTTTAGTAGGATCGACTTCTATGCCACATAAAGAAATGATGAAACCCAAGAGTTTTTTGGAAAGTACTACAAAGACGCACTTCTTTGGTTGAAGACACACAATACTTGATGAGGTGGTCAAAGATGACTTAAGGACATGTAGAAGTGTTTGGTTCGATGTTTAGATTTGGAAAGAAGATCATCTATGTAATCTTCCAATATGTGATGCATGATGTCATGGAAGATGTAAGTCATGGCTCGGTTGATATGTAGCACCAACATTTTTAAGGCCAAAAGGCATGACTCGATAGAAAAAATTCCCCCAAGGGGTGATGAAGGAAGTCTTGTGTTGATTCTTATGGAGCTAGTAATATTTGATTGTAGCCTAAGAAACCATCCATGAGTGATAGAATTTCATGGCCAATGGTGAGATCAACTAGTTGGTCGATGAATGGTAGGGGAAATCATCTTTGGGACAAGCTAGGTTGAGGTCATGGAAGTCCGTGTAAATGTGGAGTCCCCCTATCGCCTTTTTGATAGAATGATGTTAGAAATCCATTGGGGATAGTCAATGGGTAGGATGAAGGAAACTAAGAGAAGGTCATTGAAGCTCTTCTTTGACCAGAAGAGCAATGCGAGGATGAATTTTCTACAACTTTTGTTTGATGGGTTTGGCATCAAGAATGGTTATGATATTGTGGACCATAATTTTTGGGTCAATATTGGGCATATCGAGCATAGGACTAGGAAAATGCGTTGCTATGGTCTTGAAGGAAAGAGGTGAAGGATTCCTATTTAGTAGCGTCTAAGGATTGGCCGATATTGAGAATGTGTGGGTCGTCCTGAGTGTTAATGTTGACTTTGATGGTCAATTTTTTCAACATGGTTTGCATCTCAGAAGGTAATGACTAGTGAATATAAGAATATTCTGCACCAAGGTAAGTGAGGATGGATTCATCATCCTGACATTGAACGACATTAATAGAAGGTGTATCATCATCGATCATGTCAGGATACAAGAATGAGAGAGAAGAGGGAGCCTCACCATCATGTTGATAGGTCGAGGTCCCAAGGAAATGGTGTTTACAAAAAAAAAAAGTTAGGAGGAATAGATTCGGGATCTATGGACTCCATGGGTGAAGATGGTAATGTGGGTGAATGAGGTGGGGAAGGTTTTCATCCTGAATGGGGTCGATGTGAGCCTTCTTGGAAGGTGGTGCGTTAAAACCAATGCCACTACGGTCATTGTGTTTATGAGAGGTACATGAAATGACAGTATGGTGGCCCTGTTCGTAAAAGCCAAAGCCAAATCCTTTCCACGCGCACCGGTGGAGGAAAGTGTGAGCAAAGTGGCGGTTAGTGAGGGAGTGTAGGTCAGATGAAAATGGTTGAGTTTGGGATGGAGGATCATGTTTATAGGTATCAATATCAAGTCCCCCATATGTTAGATTAGTGCGAAGGTGGGGAGGGCCATAAGGAAAAACTTCACCTATGCGGATGTCATAATTGGGGTGTTGACGTAGGTTCCCATACTCTTATGGGGTGAGGAAAGTGTCGATATTGTATAGGTGGTATTCCCCTAGAGTGAGGTGTTGAAAAACACCTTCTAAGGGATCAATAGTTGATATGTGGGTAGTGGGGATAGACAATTGCTAGATGATGGGGAAACATGCAAGTCAGTCGGTAGAGTAGAGAATGCAAAGTAGTAGGGATAGCAAGGTTAGATGCAAAAGAGGTAATGGTAGTCTTGGTGGATTGGCTTGTAGGCGAAGGTGAAGTAGGGATAGTGGTAGATGCCTTGACTAGTACAAGCACATCATCATTGGGCCGTATATCATGTTATAGGTCTTGAAAGGTGATGGGTCGATAGGGATGGTGTAATTATGTCTTTCATGATCAAATTTGAGGCAGATGTCCTTCTTATTGTAATTATGTAAAGTTGAAGGGACACAACTCATGATGCGGATCCAAGGCCGGAAAAGCAACAGATTATATTGGAACTCCCCTTCGAGGACAAATAAAAGTTTTGGGACAAAGTGCGAGGAATCATGTGGATATGGAGAACAACGGTACCAGTGGTAGAGGTTATGATGTCATTGAAGGAGCACAACATAACTGGTTTGCCATGCATGCAATTGGCGGTATTCATATTTGGTCAAATGCTGCATGGGAGGAGATGATGTTAATACTAGCACCACCATCGATCATAATGCGTCGTATATGCATATATTATCGAAAGCAGACAAAGATGAAATGAGTAGGGTCGGGGTCTTTGGACCTGGAAGGGAGCGATCTCTTCATCTGAAAAGTTGAGGGTGGCCACTTGGCAAGTAGGTGGAGGCGTAGAGGAAGGAGATGACCTAGTGAGAGAGGCTACGTGGTGAGGGGTAATGATGGAGGCTACGGGCATGGGGTCATTTGGTAAAACCTCAATAGATTGAAGGACCTCCATGAGGGCTTGATGATGTGACTCAGAGGTTTGGACAAGGTCATATAAGGACATTTTGAGGGGGGATTTTTTTACCTAATAGTGTGAAAATAGGAACAAATTTATGTTCTTGATATACACATGGATGGCCTAAGAAAACACTTACGGTAGGTATTTACATAGTTTATTGGGAACACGTGGAGGATGGCCTAAGATAATGGTCTAGAAAGATGGCACAAAACAACCTAACATGCCATGTTCTATGGTTAGTAAATTTAAATAAGTTACATCAGCTCAACATGTGATGTCAATATATTCCGCTTCACATGTCTTGAACTCTTTAGTGTCATGTGACATGCCCAAGTGAAATCCCTTAAAATTATTGTGTTCTAACTGCCTACAAAACATTAGGATTGACATTGCAAAAGGTAACTATTGACATTAGGAATATTGAACAAGAAGGACTTTCTTTCTAAGAATCTCAAAAGTACATTACCTCAACAATATGTGTATCACGAGCACACATTTCAAATCATTCAAGACTTATTTAATGAATTCAAAGAGGAAACTAAGTTCCTCAAGTACTTTAGGAATACATGGTGTGAGAGTGAAGAACATGTTGGTGAGTACGATCCTTTGTGTGTTTCCTTATTAATTACCATCAATTATAATTATTGGTTTATAGTGTCACTGATTTTCAATCTGTGTCACTTGATAGCTATGTGGGAATTTTTTTAGAAACTTCTCCCATGCAAATCAAGAAACAAACGCATCCATTGAGTCCTACCATTTTTTTTTGAAGACTAGATACTTGTGTGATAGACAAAAAAAATGTACTCGCCGGATGGACTATTTGTTCTACACACTTGTGTACAAGGTGGAGCCATTTTACAAACACAAGAGGAAGTTGCAAAAATATGGATTCTTGACCAATTTCAAAAAGAAAGACAACTATTGATAGTGGTTGAGAGAGGAAAGAGTATTCCCTGATACATATTGCTTTGTAATTATGCTTGATTGAAATCGATTGTGGGTGAGGAGCCAAATAACTAGAAGCACACGGTATTTTGTAAGGCAATGCGGAGCCTTGGATGTATGCGAATGTGCTTGGACTATTAGAGGAAACATATGTAAGCACGTGTTGAAGGCGTTGGATTATCACAATCAATATGTGTCGATGTCGTCATATCAAGAACCATAAGTGATAGGTAATTCAATACCAATGTAGATTACTAAGCGTAAGTCATAACGAAATAAGCATCGTGTTGAAATTTTTTTCATTTAATGTGCAGGAGCCAATACTTATACGGAGACAAGAAGGATAAATTAAGACACATTTCATGATGGCCTCTCCTCGCTGTATCCATTAGTAGACATGGAAGGTAATTAAATGTCATCGTATGTGGAAAGTAGTGATATAGATTGCTAAGCATAAGTTGTAATGAAAAAATCATCGTGTTGAAATTGGTTTCCTTTCACGCAGAGCTAGTACTTATGCCAAGATAAGCATGATAAATGAAGACACATTATGAGATGGCCCCTCCTCATTGTATCCAACAATAGAAGTGGAAGGTGATTCAATGTCATTGTATATGGCAAGTAGTGATATAGATTACTAAGCATAAGTTGTAATGAAAAATCATCGTGTTGAAATTGTTTTCCTTTCACGTGTAGAAGCTAGTACCTATGCCAAGACAAGCACGATAAATGAAGACACGTTCCGAGATGGCCCCTCCTCATCATATCTAGCAGCAAAAGTGGAAGGTAATTCAATGTCATCGTATGTGGCAAGTAGCGATATAGATTGCTAAGCATAAGTTGTAATGAAAAAATCATCGTGTTGAATTTGTTTTCCTTTCACATGTAGGAGCTAGTACTTATGCCAGGACAAGCACGATAAATGAATAAACCTTTTGAGATGGCCCCTCCTCGTTGTATCCAAGAATGTGAAGTGGAAGGTAATTCAATATCATTGTATGTGGCAAGTAGTGATATATACTGCTAAGCATAAGATGTAACGAAAAAATCATCGTGTTGAAATTGTTTTCCTTTCACATGCAGGAGCTAGTACTTATATCAAGATAAGCACGATAAATGAAAACACATTACGTGATGGCCCCTCCTCATTGTATCCAGAGCTTGAAGTGAAAGGTAATTCAATGTCATCATATGTGGAAATTAGTGATATAGATTGCTAAGCATAACTTGTAACAAAAAAAACATTGCGTTGAAATTGTTTTCATTTCTCATGTAGCAGCTTCTACCTATGTAGAGACAAGCATGGTAAATGATGCCATGTTATGGGATGGCCTCTCCTCACCACCTCAATAGTCACTGATAGTTGATGGTTAGTTGTCAATGCCTTAAATAAATTAATCAATGCTAAGGATAATGTTCATCACACATATTTATGATTAGGTGACATTGTGTATTCATGTGTACAATGATATTGAAAAACCTAGTGTATAAATAAATAAATTTCTATAATGTCTTATACATCACATGAACTCATAAAATGGATATGTAGGGAGATGTATCTTACGAGAATGAGACGGTTCAAATTTGGAAAGTAAATGTATGGCATGTTGAGTGGACCTATATTAGAATTGTAAACATCTAAAAGTCATGTATATGAGATTGTAGATTGCACATATTTAAAATACTTAAATATGGAACGTGTACAACTGACCTACTTTTTGATTATTTGTAGAGTATTTAAAAAAGTGCTTGTTGGTGTTAGCCAACGTAGAACCGCTCATGTAATATATGGATAGTAGAAAATATTTTGACAAACAAAAATATGATGTAATTATGATGAAATGATGTAATCAACAATAACAAATGATCATGTCAAATTTTTATTACTACTATCAAAGTGATGAAAAACAAACCTTTTTCAACACTATAAAAAACAAACCATTGTTTTCCACAAGGTACAAACTGTGATGTTGTTCCACCTTTATGTAACAATGTAAAGCAAATCAAGTAATTATCAGGTGGAGAAGGGTTGAATTTTTTCAAAGTGTTGAAAAATAGAGTGTGTTTTTGACACGTTGAAAAATGCATGGTGTTTTTCAAAGCACTTTGAAAAATGCAATTCAGTTTATAACAAGGTGCAACCCATGATGCATTTCCTCCTTGTTGTAACGATGCAATCCACATAAACTACTTATCAAGTGGACAAGGGTTGAAGTTTTTCAAAGTGCTGAAACAGAGTTTGTTTTTCGACACGTTGAAAAACACACTTTGTTTTTAGCACTTTGAAAAATGCAATTCAATTCTTGAAAAGGTGTAACCCTGTTGGTCTAAAAATCTATTGGGTGGACAAATCTATGGATAGACGAGCCAACAGTGTGCGGGGCATAGCCCCTCTTTGAGACAGCAAAACGAAACTAGTTTATTGCTATTCTACCAGCAGAACCTATGCAAATCTTACGATTCTCGCCTTTGTGGGTTTGGGATCTCATCCCAGTTGGGGTATTTCCGACGAAGAACAAAAAGGAATGAAGGAAGGAAAGGAAGGAAGATGGATCTGAAGGGAGAAAAGAAATGAATTCCAAAGTAGAAAGGTCAGAGGGCTTATGTTTTGGGCTGGTAGTAAACAGAGTCGAACCTACTTGCATAGACGAACAAAGCAATACTGATGAACAAATGACAAAAAAGTAGAGATAGATTCAACAGAATAAACACATAGATCTAACATAAGAAAGATCAGATGCCCATAACACACATATTCAACACAAAGTCTTAATATTTGTATTAATGTTTTCTTCTGTTACAAAAGTACAAAGCCTTTTCTTCTCACTTCTATTTTTCATCTAAAAAGTGTCCATCCCCTGAATACAACAAGTATTCAAGTATATATAGAAGAAGGAGAAGAGAGAAGGCAAAAAGAAACCAACAACTAATTACAAAATATCTAAAAATATCTAAAATTCAATGTTGACTTTGGGAAACTTGGTGGATGACAACATCCCATGGTGCAACATGGATGATGTCATCATTTGTGCCAACATACTCTTAGATATTTACAAAAAGAAAGCCAAGAGGAAGAAGGCTATTCATCATCATCTCACGGCTGAAAGGGGCTATCTTGCTTCGCTGTCGCTGCTTTCGGGAGAGGTGATGTGGGCGGGTCCGATATTCCATGAATTTACTGACCATCGGCTGAAGTTGATCCTAGGCAGGACCCTTTGTATGATCGCCGATGACCTCACAAGTCTCCCGCTCATCTCTGAGTTTTTGGGAGCTTGAAATATTCATTACCTGCCTCCATTAGGTACCCAAAAAAATCACAGCAAGCCAAAAGGTTATTGATGCATTCAGTGTTAAAAGTGACTGGCCCTAGCCCTTGTGAGACGATCTCCTTGAAGATCCGAATAGTTTCATCTGCCTTCCTCAAGGTGAAAGAAGGAGTGAGCAAGCCCAGGAGACATTCTTAGAACAATTTGCTCCATTTGATGCATTGCATCTAGGGCTTCCTCCTTGACCTTGTCTATCTTCTCCAGGATGAATTCCATCTGATCGACCCGGTAGTCCAACACAGCAAGGATTTTGCTGGGTACCCTGGGGTGATTGAAAATGCCAAATTTTACCAAATCATCGACTGAGCAGTCGAGCATTTTCTGGAATGTCTCGTGTTGCAACCTAGCATGGTCCAACTCTTCGGAGATAGGTCCCAAAATCACCTGGAGATCTTTGTTCACCCAACCAATGTTCTGATACAATTTGGTGAACTTGACAATTACCTCCTTGATGTCTTTGAGGATCTGATCTCTCCAGGTGGAAACTATCATACATTGTTCACTAATTTTGGCATATTCATTTATCTTATCCTGGCTTAGGACCTTAGGAGTTTCGGTGGCAGTTTTAGGAGGTGCATTGCCCATTTTCTACAGGGCGTGGAGAAGATGCTTGTTCTGCTCTTTTAATAGCCTCTTCTCTTCCTTTGCTTCTTGGAGCTTCTTGCAAAGGGCATCCACCGCAGATAGGGCCTCTCCTTGAAGAATTTTAGAAGACGTTCCCATTGTGACCCGCATCACCTTTGTATAATCATGACGAGACAGATCCTTTTTATCCTTTAAAGGATCGGGATACACAATCTCCATCACTCTTTCTCCCGATGCACTCTGAGAGAAGTGAGTTATCAGCTTTTGCTTCTTAGCCCCCTTTGCTGGGATGACAGAGAAGTCCATAGGTGCAATAGGGAATTTCCTCTTATCTTTGTCTCAAGTGCTAAGAAAGCCATCTTTGGACCTAAGGGATCGGGACTAGTGGTGGAAGAGGGAGCAGCTGCGGTGGATGAGGGGAAATGAATAGAGACACTTGGTGGTGGCATCGAGAGAGAGGCCAAGAAAGTGCTCATGGGAGGGGAGATACTGTAGGTGAGGTAGTTATGGGAATGGAAGGAAGCTAAGAGATGAGAGAAGAAATAGTGGGGGACAGCTCCGCGAGAGAAGAGAAGATGGAGGACGAGGAAGGGGGAACAATAGAAGATGGGGGAGAGGATACGACCAAAGGAATGGTCGCTTGAGTCACATGAGAAGGGGGAGAAGGGATGGTGGGAACCTCCATGGTTGTTGCAGTGGCAACATCCTGAATGGATGTGCCCATTGGAACACTCTCTGCCGCTTCTTTCTCTGGGGATGCCAGAGTTACAACTTGTTCTGTGCGGTGGAAGGAGGGCTCTCAGGAGCTTCTTCTTGAGTGGAGCTTGATTCTCCCTCTTTATCCTTGCCTTTGCCCTTTGGCAGATGTTTCGGCCTGACAGGTGTGTTGCCCAAAGGGGACGTGGTGAAATCTACTCCAAGGTAGATAAGGCCATTCATTCTACACCAGTGTTCTATCCGCCGCAATGTTTCTTTAACCCTTACCTCAATGGTCTGAGGTGCCTTTGTTCTATCTATTTCGGCAAATGGCCAGCTATCCCCATCCGTGTCTAGATACACTTGATCAACTTCTTGATCAGTAGTTTGATAATATTTTGGAACAATGGCCATGCCATACTGAATAATCTCTGCCAGGGCCAGGCGAGAGTGATCCTTTCTTCTGAGCTCAACCTCATGATACAGGTCGATGTAGATATCCTCGATCTATGGAATGTGGATCGGATCGAGTTTTTCCTTAGGGAGGAAATTTATTGGATCAAAGGTGGGCCTTACCAAGAAATTGTGCTTAAGATTGAGTAGTTCTAGCTCTGCGAACATTTCTTGGGCTTTGTGGTGGGAAATGCAGGTGTACCTGCCCACTATAAGGGGGAAAGGAGTTCCACCCTTCTTTCTCTTTAGACACTTCTCATGGTATGTTATGAGCTGTCTGGACAGCTCCAATAGGATCAGCTTAGGGCCAGCATACCTTGGCAATTTGGTGGGTTCCCCCAATAAGTTGGCTACTTTGAGATAGGTGAAGGTGGGCAATTGGGTAAATAGTGTTCCTCACTTCTCAGTTGTTGTGACTATGCTCTTGGTTGTCCGACTATGAGTCATATTTGGCCTCAAAAGGAAGATGATGTTGTAGAAGAAAGCATCATTGATCTTGGTAAACTACGAGATGCTATTTTCCAGCTTCAGCTCTGGGTAGTATTCGTATATCTTCACCTAAGGCCAAACCCCGCATTGGCTTAGTGTTGGATAATCCCTCTCCGAGGTTACAGTGTAGACTACGTAGGAGTTCATGTAGAACCTCCCCGTTGTGGTGAGTTGTTGGAGCTACTCAGATATGGTGTTGCTTATGATCTCTACCCACTCAAAGCGTTGATCAGGCACATTCTTGTTCATAGTTTCTAGGTACCTGAGCATCCATTTGTGAAAGTAATGGGCATCAGAAAGCCCAAAAACTCTACTTAGGAACGTGATGGTATCACTCAGTTCCTGAGAAGTCGCTACGGTGAATAACCTGTGGCCACCTGGTTATCACCTTCTTATTCTTTAAGTACACTTCGTTCATCAGCTGCATGCACTTGTCTTCGTTATCTTCCCACGCCTTGATGCAGTCTTCTTGGCTTATAGCCACAAAATTTCGGTGGTGGGGAATGCCTAGAATGATCTTGAAGTGCCGTGCAGTGAGGTTGATTATGACCTCACCCTTTTCATTTTGACACACCTTGTGTCTTTGTTCATGTGATGGGCCACCACCATCATAAACTCATTGTTTACTGCACTGACGGGGATCCCTCCAGAAAAATGTAGACCACTGCCCACCAGCTTGTCCATCCAAGGACTGCCTGTGACCCTCCCGGTTCGGGACCGAAATCCTCCATGTCAATGTGGCCAAGTTGAGAATCTTTGATATCTAGATCACATTCGCCTCGGGATTCGGGCATTCGACCCTTTGATACTTGTATTTCATCTCTTCCTCGTAATATTAGCCTTACCCTTTGACTTGGATGACTTTTTTCTTGATGTAGACATATGTGGATCTCGAGTTCGATTTTGCTAATCTGCAAGAAGAAGGAGCAAAGTCCAACGTAAAAGAGCCATATTAGTGCCGATCTTCCATTAAAGCATCACAGAATGAGGAGTTATCAATTTTAAGGCCCTTGGGCGCAGGGCGCAGGGACACTGCAGGCTGCAGGGTTAATAGTATGGCACACTGAAGTAGAGTGTTACAAGGAATAAATCAGTGCCAAAGGGCGCAGGGCGCAAGGATTTTGCATATAACATCATTGTTGTTGTAGATAGGGATGCGCCTGCGCCATTTATATGTGGTTTTATACTTGGGCGAAATAATTTTGGTGTTGCATGGGAGCAGGATGCGCCAATGGCACATGTAATTTGCATGTAACATGGAATTTTGGTGCGTTGAAGGGCACATGATTAATGCGTGTAGCACTAACTTTATGTGCACAAAGGGGGACTTTGGCATGGCGCAGGGAAAGCTTGCATGGCACTTTTGTTGTTGTTAGCGGGATTGCACTTGCCGGGTTTAGGATTTACTTGGTTTATGCATGGTGCAGGGATCTTGCGTGCTGCAATCAAGGTCAGTGCGCCCTCTTGGCGCGACTGTGTTTTCTGTAACAAGGGTGGCGAATTGCGCCAGAGAAAAATGCGGCTCAGAAACAACTTTTAGGTTTTCTCTCCTTTCTTGATGGGTTTGCGGGTAGTTTAGGCCCGCTTCTTCATGGATTTAGACGGTGAAGGGGGCACAACAAAGGGATCTAGGTTCATTTTTGAGGCAGAGCCCTCTTGGCCAGCAGATCTGGAAAGAGGGTGAAAATGGTTTGGGAGGGAAGACTTGCAAAACTGGGCAGGAGGGGTTTAAAGTTTCTCAGATCCATTTCACCAAACTCACAAACAACCAACAAAAATGAAAACACAAGAGAAACAAGGACCACTTACCCGAATATATAGAATGAGAAGAACGAAGCGGGGTCCACGAATGCGACACGAGGATGACGGGCGCACTGACAGATGCACAGGAATAAAGTTTTTTTATATGTTTTTGATTGTGAAAGTGATAGGGCGGATGTGCCTATATATAGCCAAAAGCACAATAAATGCGCCAACCACTTTTTAAAGGGGCACACCAAAATGCGTGTCGACATGGAAAACTTTGCGCCCTTTGGCGCGGATATGGTTTTGTCAACATGGAATTATCTTGTGCCTTTGGCACAAATTTAGTACTATTAACACTGGATTTCGAGTGCCTTGGCGCACAAAACACGGTGCAACATTTTTGTTGTTGACAGGAAGGTGCATGCGCCTTGGCGCATGCAAGAAAGGCGCATCATGGGAAGGTGCAACAATTGTTGTGTCAACACTTCAAAGGGTGCGCGAAAGGAAATAAAGGGGGCGCAAGTTTGGTTTTTGTTGCATAGATAAAAGGTGCGCCCGGCCAAAAAGGACCAAAATGACCAAGTTCGGAAAACTAGATTTCCCGGAAATGGATTTTACAACATTCCGAACGTTGAGGGACCTCGACAAGGAACCAAAACAAAATTTTGGTATGGTTACCTGTAAAATTTCCCTTTTCAATTTTATAGGATAACAAACCCACAAAGATTTTCCACATTGTTGTAATGATGCAATCCACATTAAATACTTATCAGGTGGAGAAGAGTTGATTTTTTTAAAGTGCTGAAAAATAGAGTGTGTTTTTTGACATGTTGAAAAACATATGGTGTTTTTGCAAAGATTTTGAAAAACACAATTGATTTAAAACAAGGTGTAACCCACAATGTTTTTCCTCCTTGTTGTAATGATGCAATCCACATCAACTAATTATTAGGTGGACAAGGGTTGAATTTTTTCAAAGTGATGGAAAATAGAGTGTGTTTTTGACACGTTGAAAAACACACGGTGTTTTTCAACACTTTAAAAAATGTAATTTGATTTATAAAAAGGTGCAACCCATGATGCATTTCCTCTTTGTTGTAATGATGCAATCCACATCAACTACTTATTAGGTGGAGAAGGGTTGAATTTTTTCAAAGTGCTGAAAAACAGAGTGTGTTTTTCGACACGTTGAAAAATGCACTATGTTTTTCAGCACTTTGAAAAATGTAATTCAGTTTTTAACAAGGTGCAACCCACGATGCTTTTCCTCCTTGTTGTAATGATGCAATCCACATTAACTAATTATCAGGTGGACAAGGGTTGAATTTTTCAAAGTGCTTTGAAACTGAGTGTGTTTTTCAAAGACGTTGAAAAAATACACTATTTTTCAAACGCTTTGAAAAACGTAATTCAGTTTATAACAAGGTGCAACCCATGATGCATTTCCTCCTTGTTGTAATGATGAAATCCACATCAACTACTTATCAGGTGGAAAATGGTTGATTTTTTCAAAGTGTTGAAAAATAGAGTGTGTTTTTCAACACGTTGAAAAATGTACGTGTTTTTCAGCACTTTGAAAAATATAATTCGATTTATAACAAGGTGCAACCTATGATGCATTTCCTCCTTGTTGTAATGATGCAATCCACATCAACTACTTATCAGGTGGAGAAGGGTTAAATATTTTCAAAGTATTTTTCAAACACCTGTGTGTTTTTCAACACTTTGAAAAACACATTTCATTTTTTAACAAGGCACAACCACGATGTATTTCCTCATTTTTGTAATGATGCAGTACACATCAACTAATTTTAGGTGGAAGGGTTGAGTTTTTTCAATGTGTGAAAAATAAAGTTTTTTTTGACACGTTGAAAAATGCATGGTGTTTTTCAACACTTTAAAAACACAATTCAGATTTTAACAAGGTATAAACCATGATGCATTTCCTCCTTATTATAATTATGAAATCCACATCAACTACTTATAAGGTGGACAAGGGTTGATTTTTTTCAAAGTGCTGAAAAATAGAGTGTGTTTTTCAACACGTTGAAAAATGCACGATATTTTTCAGCACTTTGAGAAAGTCAATATGGTTTTTAATAAGGTGCAAACCCATGTGTTTTTCTTCCTTTTTATAATGATGAAATCCACATCAACTAAATATTAGGTGGACAAGGGTTGAATTTTTTCAAAGTGTCTGAAAAACAAAGTGTGTTTTTCGATACGTTGAAAAAATGCACGGTGTTTTTCAACACTTTGAAAAATGTAATTCGGTTTATAACAAGGTGCAAACCATGATGAATTTCCTCCTTGTTTTAATGATACAATTCACATAAAATAATTATCAGGTGGAGAAGGGTTGAAAATTTTCAAAGTAATGGAAAATAGAGTGTATTTTTGACACGTTGAAAAACACATGGTGTTTTTCAACACTTTGATAAACGTAATTCGGTTCTAAAAAGGTGTAACCCACGATATTTTTACTCCTTGTTGTAATGATGTAATCCACATCAACTAATTATCAGGTGGAGAAGGGTTGAATTTTTCAAAGTGCTAAAATAGAGTATATTTTTCGACATGTTGAAAAATGCATGGCGTTTTCATTACTTTGAGAAATAAATTCAATTTTTAACAAGGTACAACCCACAATATATTTCATCCTTGTTGTAATGATGTAATCTACATAAAATAATTATCAAGTGGAGAAGGGTTGAATTTTTGAGAGTGCTGAAAAATAAGAGTGTTTTTGACACGTTGAAAAACACACGTTGTTTTTCAACAAAACACATGGTGTTTTTCAACACTTTGTAAAATGTAATTCATTTAATAACAAGGTGAAACCAAAAATGAATTTACTCCTTTTTTGTAATAATGTAATCTCATCATCTAATTATCAGGTGGAGAAGGGTTGAATTTTTTCAAAGTGCTAAAAAATAGAGTGTGTTTTTCGACACTTTGAAAAACACACTATGTTTTTCAACACTTTGAAAAATACAATTCAATTTTTAACAAGGTGCAAACCCAATGATGCATTTAATCCTTATTGTAATGATGTAATCCAAATCAAATAATTATCAAGTGGACAAGGGTTGAATTTTTTCAAATTGCTGGAAAATAGAGTGTGTTTTTCGACACATTGAAAAATGCACGGTGTTTTTCAACACTATAAAAAAGTAATTTCAAAGTTTATATTAAGGTAAACCCATGATGCATTTTTGAGACTAATGATGTAATCCACATCAACTACTTATAAGGTGGAGAAGGGTTGAATTTTTTCAATGTGTTGAAAAACTAAGTTTATTTTTTCGACACATTGAAAAATGCACAATGTTTTTTAGCACTTTCATAAAAATATAATTTGATGTTTTTAATTAGTATCCCATCAGATTTTCCTCCTTTTTGTAATGATGCAATCCACATCAACTAATTATCATGTGGAAAAGGGTTAAGTTTTTCAAAGTGCTAAAAAATAGAGTGCTTTTTTTCGACATGTTGAAAAACACGATGTTTTTCAACACTTTGAAAAATGTAATGCGGTTTTTAACAAGGTGAAAACCACATTATTTTTCTCCATTTATTGTAATGATGTAATCAATATAATATAATTATAGGTGGAAAATGGTTGAATTTTTTTGAAGTGCTAAAAACAGAGTGTGTTTTCAACACATTGATGGTGTTTTTCAACATTTCAAAAATGTAATTCAATTTATAACAAGGTCCAACCCACGATGCATTTCCTCCTTTAGTATAGTGCAATCCACATCGACTAATTATCAGGTGGAGAAGGGTTGAATTTTTTCAAATTGTTGAAAAACAGAGTTTATTTTTAACACGTTGAAAAAATGCATGGTTTTTTTTTAGTACTTTGAAAAATGTAATTTAGTTTTAACAAGGTGTAACCCACGATGCATTTCCTCCTTTTTGTAATGATGCAATCCACTTAACTAATTATCATGTGGACAAGGGTTGAATTTTTTCAAAGTGCTAGAAAACATAGTGTGTTTTTGACATGTTGAAAAACACATTGTGTTTTTCAACACTTTGAAAAATGCAATTCGGTTGTCGAAAAGGTGAAACCGCGATGCTTCCATCTTATTGTAACGATGCAATCCACATAAAATACTTATTAGGTTGAGAAGAGTTGAATTTTTTAAAAGTGCTTTGAAAAATAAAGTGTTTTCGACATGTTAAAAACACACTATTTTTTAGCACTTTGAAAAATGTAATGGTTTTAATAAGGTGTAAACCCATGATGAAATTCCTCCTTATTATAATGATGTAATCCACATACAGTAATTAGAATGTGGGAAATGGTTTGAAGTTGAATTTTTCAAAGTGTTGAAAAAGAGTGTGTTTTTCGACACGTACAAAAAAACATACGATGTTATTCAATATACTATACTTTAAAAGTGTAATTTATTTTTTATAACTAAAAGGTATCCCATATGATGCATTTCCTTTAAAATAATTTCGAATAATAACATCTAAACTACTTTTTCAAGTGGACAAGGTTTATGATTTTTCAAAACAAAAGGTACAGTTTGTTTTTAACACAATTCAAAAATACACACTAGAATGATTAGTAATATTTTTTAGCTATTTAAAAACAAAATTTGGTTCTCAAAAAGGTATTATCCACATGATTTTATTATTTATGGAAACATTAAATACACATAAAATAATTAAAGCGATGACTAGGGTTGGTTTTATCAAAGAGATTCAAAAAAATAGATTGATTTTTTAAGACATCTATGAAAAAAACATTTTTGTTAATTTTTTTGAAAAATGTAAATTAGTTCAGAAAAAGGTGCAACCCTCAATGATTTTCCTCCATGTTCTAAAAATTGAATCCACATCAATTATTTATCAGGTGGGAAAGGTTTTTTTGGGAAGCGATGATAAAAAAATAGAGTGAATTTAGGACACGTGAAAAAAATGGTGAGTGTTTTCATGGTTTAAAAACACTTTGGTTCTCAAAAATGTGCAACCCACGTGTTTTGTTTCCTTTTGTAATGATACAATCCACATCAAATATTTATCAGGTGGATAAGAGTTGGTTTTTCCAAAGCGATGAAAAAATAAAGCGATTTTTAAGAAACATTTAAAAACACGATGCTTTTCCTCCTTGTTGGAAACATTAAATCCACATCAAATAATTATTAGGTAGACAAGGGTTTATTTTATCGAAGTGATGAAAAAATAGGGTGAGTTTTTTGACATGTTGAAAAATGTGTGGTCTTTTTTAGCACTTTGAAAAACGTAATTCGGTTCTTGAAAAAGGTGCAACCCACGGTTCTCGAAAATGATTCGACATTTTCTATGAACAAATATGGCTTAAGTAATTGAAATGAATTTTAATATTGATGATGTTTCATATTTGTGTTCTAATATTCTTCGTAGTTATTCTAGAATTTTAAACTATTTTATATTGTTCAAGCAATCCCAAGTAATCAATTCTCTTTTTGGTTATAGGGATATATCCCAGAAGAGGGCTATTATAATATTCTAATGGCCTCTTTGGTTCCTATTGAATTTTTTTCCTAATATTGTATGCATGCTTGATTCTCACAATACCAAGTTTTCCATGATGGTTTCTATTGGTTCAACATCTACTGCTTATTAAATCTACTCCTAACTACTTCTAACCATCTATCATGTGTTTCTTTTCCTTTTTCCTCAGTTTCTCCCTCAACTTCTATTTTTGGTTTTTAGTTCTTCGGTTTATTTTTGGTTACCTCTCCAAGGTCCACGCTTATTTGTGCACCCTCTTGATCACATTGGTTTCATTATTTCTCAGTTCCTTTGGTTCAAGTTCCCTACTTCAAATTCTTAACAAGAGCACAATCCTATCAAGCATGTTCAAATTGGTTCAAGTTGCCAACTAATTACATTCATATAGATGTTACATGATAGGTGGAAAACTATATGTGGGTTGAGGCCTCTTCATAGTAGTGTTGACGTATTTGGTACACGTATTGCACTTCAACCCAAACACTAACCTTCTTATAGGGTCATCTACCCATAGTTAGGGTTTTGGCATGATTCAAATGATTATATATGGTTTTGGGATTGTGTAAAAATAAGGTTCGAAATTAAAATACATTTCTAAATCACTGAAGGACCCATAAATTTATAGTCTCATTCCAAGAGAGTCCAAGACCGTACCATCAGGTCAAGAACAAATTCTACATCTTAGCTGAGATGTACAGTCCTCAATCGAAGGGTATTAAGTTACAGAATCATAAGTGAAACATCCTCAACCTCTACACTCTTATATCCTCCATCTTGTGCATACAAATATATTCTATATAGCCCTGTATAGATAAGTATATCTTCCTCCTTTTGTTTTCAATCTTGTAGGATATTGTAATCATTTATTACAAGAACCAACATATTATTTTGATATTGTACAATTAATTTTGGAAGTTAATTAAATATGGAAAAGAACCTAGTTTCCTAAATTAAGTGGACCCCTTTTAATTTTTGTGTAAACAGCAAAACATCAAATTTAGTCTCGGACTTGAAATGCCAAAAGTAAAAACTATGTCATAAAAATGGTACCATTGCGTAGGGGAGACTATTAGCTTTGTATAAATACGGGATAATTTTAAAGTGAATAGAAGATAAGGATAAATATCATTTTATAATTTTTTACTAATAGTAGGTCTTTAAGACACTTTTTGGGGCTCCGTGAATGTTTATGTCTACGTTTAAGACTGCAAAATTTGTTTCACTTATCGAATGTGATAAAACTTATACCATCCCAACCATGGTGAAATTATATACATGTTCGAAATTTTTTTATTTGATTTCAATATTTTTGATGAAGTTATGGGGCAAACGGAAAGTGCCTGTTTTCTTTATGTGGTTTATTAACCACTTTCACGGAAAAAATCATAAAAAATAAAATATTACTCAAAAAATACAAAATAAAATCCATCCCAAGATAGATAAAGTGGTATATAACTTCTCACCAAAGGAAAAAAATATATCGGTTTTTTTTGTCATCCAAATTGTGGGCAAACGGACTATAATCTTATGGTTTTTAAAAAATACCAAGTCATTAAATTTTGAGTGTTTAATATAGATAATCTTGTCCATTTTTACAAAAATTAAATTTTAGAAGCTAGATTCTGATGCTACAATTCATATTAATATAATTTTGTCTAATTTTTGTATGTAGCATAATCCCTACAAGTTGATATTATGTTGTTATTTGCAAGAGATGTCCACTTGATGACCCTATAAAATCCAAGTGATTCTTGGTGGCACTTACCCATATAAAATATCCTAGTTTCCTAACCATTAAATCTTTTTAGTGTTGTGTATTTGCACAACATTTTACTGTACTAAGTTTATTAATTTGAGATGACTTTGAACCTTTTCTACTAGTGTAAAGTGAGATAAATCCATTTAGGTGGGGCTCAAAGTTTAAAATTGGATAAGATGTGATACCTAATTCTAAATATTTTAACTGGGGCTACTTTATAACAATTTAGTGTTCATTAATTATGACATAGGTTTGGGATATATTTTAGAGATACTTATGACGATATAGGATCAATGTATACTAAGGAGACCATAAGTGAAATGTGATGCAAGGAAGTGTTTCCTTCACATGATGTTGTGTAAGAGGGAGTTAATGTGTTTTACAAACTTTTTGGAGTGATAAGCATGACCTTGGAAGGGAGAAGTGTCACTTCCCAATCAAACACATACATAAGAACTATCTTTATAAAAAGGAGGATTTCATGTTTCAGAGAATTTGTCAAAATTAAAATTTAGATTTTAGATGTTAAGATAGAAGAAAAAGAAGATAAGATAGAAGAAAAAGAAGAGAAGAAATATGCTCATTCATGCATTAAGACTCTTTGGTGGAGCCCATTGGTACACTGGGGATATATAGGTAGGAATTACCACCTCTTTGGTATTTTAGATATATGAGAAATGATGTACTTGTATTCCCTTGATAATTTTCCATATTTTGGAACATTGTTGTTTCGTATTTGTAATGAATGTGTATGTTAGTGCTCTCTCTCATAAAATTTTCTTTGGGTGTATTTTTTCCCCTTGCGACTTATTAAGTTGTTGTTTTGGAATTACATGCATGGTTTATAAATAATGGATTTTTAGACCAACAAAATTTACACCACAAATAAGTAATTGTGCACTAAATTACTTAAAAGACATCCACAAATTTACATCATAAATACATAGTATTTTGTTTTAGTTTTTTCCTTAAATTAAATTTTTGTGAATGCTTAGCAAAGTTGACAAATATTTGCATAACCAAGAAGTAGATTATGAGGAATATAAAGAAAAAACAATAAAAAATTAGCTACATAAATACTATACTCAATAACATGGTTTATAAATAATGGACGAGAATAGATTGTTAAAACAACAAAAAAAACACCAAAAGTCAAAGATTGCACACTTTAATTCTTTGTAAAGACTTCTGAAGTTTGGCTTAAAAACATGTTCACATATTTTTGTTTTTCCCTCAGCTTAAATGTATACCCCCTCCTAAGAAAATTTGACAAATATTTACATAATGAAGAAGTAGATTGTGAGGAATTCAAAGAAAAATAATAATATACAATGACAAGGACTAACATATTAGCTACATAAATATTATATTCAATAACATAGTTTATAAATAATGGATGAGAATGAATTGCTAAAACAACAAAAAAACACACCAAAACTCAAAGATTGCACACTTCAATTCTTCATGAAGACTTCCTAAGTTTGGCTTTAAAAACATATTCACATATTTTTATTTTTCCTTGAGCTTAAATGTATGCCCCCTCATAAGAAAATTTGACAAATAGCTACATAACAAAGAAGTAGATTACGAAGAATCCAAAGAAAAATAATAATATACAATGACATGGATTAACAAATTAGCTATAAAAATATTATACTTAATAATATGGTTTATAAATAATAGACAAATACAACAACTATTTGTATATAAATCATAGACAAATTTGACAAATATTTGTGTATCTAAGAAGTAAAATCTAAATAAAAAGAGTAAAATATGATAGTAATTGTGTCACTTACCTAATGTGTGTGTGTGTGTGTGTGTGTGTGTGTGTGTGTGTGTGTGTGTGTGTGTGTGTGTGTGTGTGTGTGTGTGTGTGTGTGTGTGTGTATAAGTCTACATATGAAATGTCATAATTCACAATATTTATAAATAACAAATTTGTTAACATTGTGAAGAAGGTCCCCATGCTTAATCAATATCATTGTGTTTCTCTTTGTGGTCAGTCTTTCTTATTTGCATGACTTTTTATAATGTCATATATTTTAATGTATTGACCATGACACCCTCACAAGCAACCAATTTTTGTGGGTTGCTTTGTTTCTTCTTGAGATGCATGAATTCAATCATTCTTGAGCGTATAATTTTCTTTGCATCCACTATGTACATCTTCAATATCAATATAACACTCATGTTATTATTATTTATTAAATATATATTTGTTGATTGATTTTTCTATTTTATGTATGACATATTCATTAATTTTCTTTGCATCCACTACATCTTCAATATCAATATAACACTCATGTTATTATTATTTATTGAATATATATTTGTTGATTGATTTTTCTATTTTATGTATGGCATATTCATATGTTTAAACATTATATATAATATAATTATTATTGTTAGTTATTTATTGGACAACATTTTGAAATTTACTTCCATAAAATTGAAGTCATTTTTAAAAGGTATATAATATGAGATGGGAAAAATAATTTAAGTAGGTATCACTATTAGTACAATGAACTAAATTATTTTTTCTTACCTATGCCAAAGTTTTCTTGAGAATATAAGTCTCTAATAATTGAAGATATGTAAAACAAAATTATCATAAAATGTGGTGTACTAAAAAGAATGTATACCATCTCCTACCACCAACCATTTTTACATAATGTTGTGAGATTGAGATTTGGAATGGAAAGCATTCCTATTGACATCTTATGATGCTCCATAAGAATTCATCCACTTTCATAATTTAACATAAGATGGGAATATACTTGCAAAATTTACTTAATTAGAAACAAACTATATAATCCTTGCACCTATTAGTTGAAAAAAATAATTGAAAGTTTTAAAACATAATTAGTAGTAAATCCCTAAGTCTACAAAAATAAATATAGTGGTCATCAAAATTTTAAAACATAACTATTTTTATTGTGATAAACTAATGGGGATAGATAAGAAAATGCCCCCCTCGAAGATTATTAGTTTTACTCTCTCTTTCCCACTTCCAACATTTAATGTATAACGCCCTTCTAACAAGATATAAAATATCTTGACTCCAAATTAAACATCGTTATCTATGCAGGGGCATAAACACACTCATAATCATTGCACTCCATCACTTCTTACTGCCCTTATAGATGATACCTGATTTAATAAGTCTATTACTTGAACTTATCACACAATACAATGATATTTTTTTTTTATCACAGGAATTAAAGACCCAACAATCTAGTACACTTCATGGCATCATAATGCGAGTCTTCTCAACCGACTATGTAAAGAAAGAGAACACTTTTCCCAACATTACAAGTTTGGAGTCAAAATATATAAACAATAATTCATGCATGTGAGAACCAAAATCTACCAAACAACAATTCAAGTATTACGAAACACAAATAGTTTTTATCATTGTAATCTCAACCACTTAGTAGCAGGCTATGTGATTGTTTGAATTGGGGCCATTCTAAAACCCACACATAGCTACAGTTTCATAAAATGTGGGCTTGCAAATATATGGGCCACATAACATAGAATCATTGTGGGTTTCCCACACCCTTTGGAGCCCAAACCAAAAACATTTTCACTTAAAGAATTATACCATCATGATGTTGTCATGAGGATCACAAACAGAGCCCTCAAAACCCAAATCATTAATGAAAACATACTAAATGAAGCTAATTTTTTTGTTTATAAATGAACATATGGACATCATATTATCAATATGTTATTCAAAAAAATTACACCCATCATACTTTTTTCCCAGAATCACAAAGCCAAATCTCTCAAAACCCAAAACATGCATGAAAACAAAAATCAATGGTACTAATTTTGTTTTGTATAAATGAACATCATAATATGGATATCTTATGTCAGATGAAAATGAAAATGTGTCTGCTAAATCTATTAAAATGACACCATGAATAGGTTTTACAGAGTCCATCAACTCCTTATAAACATTATTATTATTTTCTGGAGTATTCTCCATCCACAAATCTAGATGCATTACTGCATTTCTTCTCACTATAATAGGGAAACATTGTACATTACATACAATAAATGTTGCACACAACAATAACAAACAAATGAAAAAATGAAGTAAAATACTATCACATCTAGCATCATATCCCCAAATATGACACCTAAATCTTACAAAACCATGAGAATTATCCTTGTCCTGGCTCCAAAACTTCAATTTATTCCCCCCTGAGCAATGGATCTGTCTTCCTACACTCTTTTATCTGCTGCAATGGCATTTATGTTTGATAGTTAAATGTTCCACTTGAAGATCTTGAACTTAACATCAATTTTACACTTGGAATCTGCACTGGTGGAGGTCTCAGGGGCCTTTTTAGTCTTTGAAATCAGAGCAGAAACTTGACTGCACTTCACCTGGATTTTGATCTTCTGGAATTTCCACTTCCTAATCTTCACCCTTGTTGGTTTTTGAATTAGCACTTTATAGTGATCAACAGTCAGGGGACAATGAGTCCCTCCTCTTTATGGGAGAGGTTCCCTTATTGAAAGCGAGCAACAAAGCTTATATACAAATATACAACTTTCATATTGATGAGGAATTTTGATATTTGAAATGTTTTATACCAATATGGATTATCAATACATAAGAATGGAAGAACAAAGAAAATGAAAGGGAAGAATCTAATAGTAATTTCAGGTAATATAAATAGCATAATATAAACTTACACATACTTAACAAGAGGGATACAAAATAGAATCATTCACATTTGCAACATCAGATATTATTCCACAAGCACAAAGTTCTAGAAATCATATCATAAGAACACAAAGTTTCTTAACATGAAAGGTTGATGATTCTCAAATTTAAGATAAGAAAGAAAAGGATAGTAGATGAAAATTAGAGACAAGATAAATTATTCTATATTGATTACTTTCAATTCTATTTACATTTCAAAAGTATCAGAGTCCCACCTTGCAAAAATGGCATGGAGAGCCCATTAAATAGCTTACAAAAATAGTTACATTCGGTTCCAAATTATTTTAATCTAAAAGATTAAATACTACTTAAGAAATATAGTAATAGAATAGTCCTTAACCAAATATTACATCATGGGCTTTACAACTTCAAATTAGAGGAAGTGTCTTAGGATTTCGAGATAGAAACATCCAAAGGAGGATTAGGAGTGCCACTGTCTTAAGAATCCGATGTCTAAATATTTTCAATGCTTCAACTATCTCCATGCACTTCGGGATGGTGGTGTTAGAAGTGGCATGAGTCCATATACTAAGGCACTTCTCCATATCCTTCTCAAACTCTATGTTTTCTAGAAACTCCTAGTTTGCCTTAGCGATAGCTAATGAAGGGAGCAATCCTCCTTCATTTCTCTTTAGACATTGACTCTTCCTTGAAGAGATCTTCCTTGAAAAAGGTACTAAACTAAGCCTTGATCTCTGTATGGAAAAGTGATCACCTAAGGCTTCATTCTGGATTTGACAATGAATATCTTGGAAGGAAGACATAACACAAGCCTTGAAAGCTTCTCCTTTTTGCCACATATTTTTTAGTTCTCCTAATGCTTCCTCTAAAACTTTGATCTTCCAATCAACACCGAAAACCCAAGGCCTTGACATATTTCTCTTGGCCTCATCAAAACCTTGCTTGCCAACAAGATCTTCATCTATGCTAATCATCAAACGGAGATCCTGGATGCATTCACACCATAGCTTAAGCTATTTCTCCAAGCCACTGAGTGTTGTGGTGGATTTCAACTGTAATTTGGAGACCTTCTCATATGACTTGAAGGTATCCTCAATGAATGTAATCTTGCCATTGCCATATCATCAACTAGTGATTCAATGGCCTTTCCATAGGTGGTATACTTATGAATATCTTTGATGGTATGAACTTCATCCTTGTTGAGAACTATGGGAGGTGGAAGAGTGGTTAGTGGAGTTGGATCCAGGACCTTATCCTTTGCCAACAAGGATTTTATAAAATTTGAAAGAACTTGGTTCTATTCCTCCAATTTCTCCATAGTTTGTTTACCCTTCTCAACACGTTCAATAACTCTGGTCATAGTTTCTTTGAGGTTATGGACCTCACTTTCAGGTGTTGAGTCTCCAAGTGGAAAACTTGTGAGTTACAAGTCAGAAATTAAAAGGTCTTTCTCCTCTTTGTCCACCTTAGGATTTGTAATCTCCATGAATTGTTGGACCTTAGAATATAACACCAAGTTCCGAGTTCTAGTGGCCACAACATCAAACTTGGGAACCACAATTTGATAAATAGACTTCCTTTTATTTCTATCGACGAAAGGTTAAAACCAAGAAAAGGAAGAGGAAGAGGTGGAAGCAGAAATGGGTCCAAGTGCAAGTTTACTCATTACACTCAATGTTTGCACCACAAATGTCTCCAATGGAGAAGTTAGCATATTTTCGAAATATCCTCGGAAGAAGGGTCCACCAAACCTAGAGACTTAAATTTGGCCTTTATTTTCCATCTCAAAGCAAGTGTTGAAAGGGGATTCTTCCTCTTCTTTAATATCTTCACCTGTCAACCTCACTCAAAACAACATCTTCTAGCCCCTATGGGTACTCCAAAGGAAATTCTTCCTTTTCTTCTACAATCTTCCCTTACTTGACAACCTTGCCTTTCTTCATGTATACCTCTTGTTGAAGAGGAATGTGTGGACTAGAACTGTGCACATCAACATTGAGCGCATGTTCTTCTTTCCTAGGAGAGGTAGTTTCTTGTGAAGAAGACTGGATTTACTCATCCCGAAGGTTTTCATCTTCTTATCAAACAGAGCATGGTTCTTACAAGAACAAGGTTGATCATCTCTTTCAAATCATCCTTATCTCTTACAAACCAATCAATGGTTTCAAGAGGAGTGTGTTTGATAGATCTCTCATATTCAATGGATTGCAGGTCTTCATTATCAACTTGGAGCTTATTAGTTACTTTGTAGATATTGAAAACTATGTTTTTGAAGAGAGATTCGCCAAAGTATCATCATCCTTTTCTTTTGATAAAATTACACACCACCTCGGAGGTAGTACTTTTGAATGGAATGGCTTCCACCCATTTTGTGAAGTAATCTGATAGCAGTTAGCACATGAGTGTGTCCAACACTACAATGTGGGTTGAGAGTTCCCATAAAATTCAATCCCCACTGTTGAAAAGGTTCATCAATTATTATTGGTTTGAGTGGTAAAGCAACCAATTTAGGCCTCCCAGGAAAAAGTTTGATAGGCTTCACACTTTCATACCCACTTTGATGCATCTCGAAACAATGTTGGCCAATAGTACCCTAAACAAAGAATTTTGTGAGCAGTGACAAAAGACGAGAAATTACCTCCACATGTTTGATCGTGAAACACTGTGAATAATTTCTTCTACTACTCTTTGTCCACACATTTAAGGAATCTTCCATCAATGCCTCGTTTAAATAAAGCATTTTCCCATAATACGTACTATGCAGACCTTAGCTTAATAGCTCTCTTTTCTTTAGCACTTAAGTGAGATGGACATTCTCCATAAGTAAGAAAATGTGTAATATCAACATACCACTCATCTGTTGAACTGAGAAAGAGAACAACAAGAACATCAACCCCTTATGTGGATAATTCCTCATCAGCTCCCTTGGCGATAAGTTCACATAAGCCTTTACCCCAGACTAGATTTGTTGGCTTGATATCAAGGTCATACTCCTGAACATTTGCCACCCAATTTCCTCGGTTAGTTACGAACTCCTGTTGTGTAAGAATAGACTTGATAGTTGTATCAGGTACAAATACAACAAATGAGAATTAAGGACATAAAAATGAAAAACAGTTTGACATATTTGACCTTTGAAAAAGTGTGTTTCTCCATCAAAGTATACTCAAAAGTTCATGATTCTTAGAAGTTTTTTGAGTTACTATAGTGGCCAAAGTACTCTCAGTAGCATTACAATAGATAATAAAATCCTGTTGAAATTAGGACATGCTAGGATAGGAGTTTTAAGAATAGCTTTCTTGATATCCTCAAAATATTATTTTCCTTCAGAATTCCAACCAAAATTTTTCTTCCCTTTCATCATATGAGCAATTCTCATAGTTAGTTCTACAAAATTTAGAATGAATCTCCTCAAGAAATTTATCTTGCCAAAGAAAGAGTGAACACCCTTTTTGCTTGTAGGAAGAGGAATTTGTTGGATTTCCTGAACTCTTTTTGGATCTATCTTGATCCCCTCTTTAGAGACAATATGCCCAAGAAACTTTCCTTCAAGTAACATAGAAGAAAAATTTCTTAGGATTAAGGGATACTCCATGTTCTCTACATTTTTGAAGGATTGTTTCAAGATGTTGAAAGTGATCTGCCCTTGTCTTGGAGAAAATAGTCAAATCATCAAGGTACACAATGATACATTTCCCTTTGAGACTACCAAAATCTAAGTCCATTGCCCTCTGGAAAGTGGCACCAACATTGATAAGACCGAATGACATCCTCTTGTAGGTGAAGGTTCCCCAAGGAGTAGTAAAAGTGGTCTTGTGCTGATCTGGGATACTGACTTCCACTTGATTGTATCTGGAGAATCTGTCCAACATGGACAACATCTAGAGCCAGAGCCTGTAATATTTGATCCATCATGGGGAGAGGATAGTTTTCTTTTAAAGAAGCTTGATTCAGATTTTGAAATCCACACAAATCCGAATCTCACCATTATTTTTCCTTATTAGCACAATGTTGGCAATCCAGGTTGAATGATGTATAGGAAAGATAATCTTTTCTTTTAGTAACTTTTGAATCTCTTGGTAAATGGTGTCAACAATCTTGGGATTGTATTTCCTTTTTGCTTCTGTCTAAAAGGTTTAATCCTAGGTTTCAAAGGAATATAGTGTTGCATCTCTTTTGGATGAAAGGCTTTGAGATCATCATAGGAATAAGTGAGAATGTCAAGCATACCTTTTCAATAGGTTCACTACTTTCTTCCTTTCTTCTTGAGTGTAACATTTCCCAATATTCACCATCTTGGGTTCATCATTACTTCCAATATTGACCTTCTCATACTCAATAGATTGATGAGTCCCTTGAGAAGCCTTAGATCTGATGTACCTATCATGTTTATCAAATAGATCCTCTAGTCTCACTAGTCCTTTGGGTATCTTGTTACCCCTCAGCCTGATACAACCATCCTGATCCATTTCTTCCTTGATATCATCTTCATTGGAGGGCACATACTCTCTAGGAAGAGTCTCACTTCCTTCAAAATATAATTGATTAAAGTTATCCTTAAGCTCCAGGAAAGAGAGCAAGTGTTGATCATCATTGAAAACTTGCTAGTTGTTTACATTATCCAACACACTAGGCCTATGAATCATTTCAATGGTAAATTTATCCTGAGAGAAATCTGGGTGAGGAATCAATAGGGATCCTAAAATAACCAGAGAATCAGCCCTAGTGTTCTTTTCTCTTGGTACAACCTCAATTGAGAAAGCATCAAAAAATTCAATGGAATCCCAGACAAGACTTCTATAATGTTTCAATCTCTTATTCTTGACTTGGAAAATATCCCTGACTTGTTTCACAATCAACTCAGCATCACCACGAGCAAAAATATTCTTCACTCCCATTTCTTTTCCATGTTCAATCCAAGAAGGAGAGCCTCATATTCAGTTGTGTTGTTTGTATTTTCAAAATAAAGTTTATATGAAAATGGATGAATCTTCTCTTCTGGAGAGATTAACACTACACCAGCTCTAGAACCAGCTGAAGAACAACTTCCATAAAAATCCAAAGTCAAACACCATTAGGATTATGAATCACTCCCTTAGGAATTTTTCCTCATCCTCTGACATGATCATATAGTTACCATGCCCTATATCTTCATAGAGTATTTGTGCTTTTGGGTCGTCTCAGTTTTTGCACAATGTAATCAGTTTGTCTTTCTAGTAGAAGATTTTTCATTTTTCCATTGACCGGGATGAGAGTGTGACCAGTCCATTTGGATTTCACCTCCCACTTCTCTACAAAAATTTCTACTCAGTAACATACCATATGATGGAGGAATATCAACCACTAAAATAGTGGCTTTGACCCTTTTCTTTGGAAAAAGCAAGTGAAAGCTACTTGTGCATCTTTGATTCTTCCGACCAATGGTACTTCCCTACTCTCCATGGAATAACAAGAACAAAATTACATGTTAGAGTCAGGCCTAAAGCATGAGCTACTTTTACAAGGCATCACATTGTCGATGCTCCTGAGTCAATAACACAATTACTGAGTTTGTGGCCAGCTATGAGAAGTGTTACATATAATGGTCCAATTTTCTCATTAGATGAAGAGACTATAACCATAAGACTTTGTTGAGATGAGGGGGAGGGAGTGGGAAATAGACCTTTAGAAGTATTGGGTGAAGTTTTGGATTTGGAATTGATGAATTTCACCACCTTGGCAAAAGCATTTGGGTGAGTTGGTAAAATTATGCCTCTGAGATTTGGATCTTTGTCCTCTTAATGTGGTCGATGATATCAAAAGATCTAGAGGTGGATGGGGCATCACTACTAGGAATGAGGGAAACTTTGGACTTATCAGGTTTAGGAGTTGTAGGGAAAGAAGTTTTGGAAGTGGAGGTAGAAGGAGAAGAACTAGCATTACTCACCTTTTGTGTGGAGGTAGTGGGAATAGGGGCTCCTCTCCTTACAATTACCTAATAGTTACAGGGGCCTCCTTAGATTTTTTAGAGAGTTGTACCACTTTTTCCTTCCTGTTCATTTGCTCCGAGTCATAACAACATATGACTCACTATTCATATCTGCCACTACTTCATCATATTCATCTTCATCATCCATACCTTCAACGGTGAGGAAATTGACTTGAGAATTCACCAAGCTCTTCTGTTCTTCATCAACCTCTTCTTCAGGATCCTCATAGTCTTCATTCTCCTCTTCATCATCAGGTTCTTGAACTTCATAGTTGCATTGACCTGGAACCTTGATGGGTGGGCCTTCAATAGCCAATTTAGGCTGAGAAGAGGGAAAATGATTCCTAGGCTGAAAATTCTTCCTTGGAATATCTTGGTAAGGAGCATGTTGAGCCAATTATTTCTTGATAGCAATAAGGTCATTTGCCAATTTCTGCACTAACTGATCAGAATTGGCTCCCGAGGAGGAAGAAGAAGATGCTTTAGGCTTGGAGGGTTCTCTTTTCAATTTACCAGACATGATTAGATCATCCTCAACATTGATAGCCAATCGTTGATCATCATCCAGAGTTGGAAGATTATCCCTCCTTAGTGCATAACTCACTTCAGGCAACTGAGCATTGAGGAAAAATCACTTTTGGATTTGATCTACAAGATGGGTGGCTTGTGGAATTTTATTAATCAACTTGTTGAATTTGGCCACAAACTCCCTCATGGGATCATATGGCTCCTTTTTGATATGAGAAATTTGGGCCAAGAGGGCATGCACATCTTCAGCAGGTTTAAAATATTTCTCAAACTGAGTTGTCATGGTAGTCCAATTAGTAATGAACCAGCTAGAAGGTGATAAAACCAATCAATGAAATTGTCCTGTAATGTTTCTATGAAGAGCCTGACAGAAACATCCTCATGTTCAACCCCAAGAATCCCACATGCTATAATGAAAGCTGCAATGTGTTCATCTAGGTGTACTTTTCCGTCACCTTGGAATTTAGGAAAAAAATTTCTATTACCCCTAGGTAATTCATGCAATGGTTGAGGAAGAGCAAGAGGTCCAACACGTTTTCCCAAGGAAATGGTGCTTACCATCCTTGGAAATATTGACTGAAGGGGAACTGTAACTCCAGAAAGTACTAGAGCACAGAGGCTAGGACTGGTTTGATCTTGAGGACTGTTGTTCTTAGAAACTCTATCTTTAGTAGGAGGTGTGCTTGCAGACCGAGTTCTTCTATTCCTTCTTTGCCAAAGGAAGAGGAAGCCTTGATGTTCTAGAAGTTGAAAATGGGGATCTTCTACGCCAAGGGCTCTCTGACCATGTGTATATCTTTGATCCTCTAGGTTTCAAAACTGGTCTTGAAGTTATTCAGAAAGGGATACGTTGAAATGAAATCCCCAGTAGAGTCACCAAAACTGTTGGTTTTTAAATAGCACTTTATAGTGATCAACAATCAGGGGACAATGAGTCCCTCCTCTTTATGGGAGAGGTTCCCTTATTGAAAGTGAAAGTAGCAAAAACTTATATAAAAATATACAACTTTCATATTGATGAGGACTTTTTGATATTTGAAATGTTTTATACCAATATGGATTATCAATACATAAGAATGGAAGAACAAAGAAACTGAAAGGGAAGAATATAACAATAATTTAGGTAATATAGATAGAATAATATAACCTTACACGTACTTAGAAAGGGATATAGAATAGAATCATTCACATTTGCAACATCAAATATTATTCCATAGGCACAAAGTTCTAGAAATCATATCATAAGAACACAAAGTTTCTTAACATGAAAGGTTGATGATTCACAAATTTTCAAACAAGAAAGAAAAGGACAGTAGATGAAAATTAGAGACAAGGGAAATTCTTTGTATTGATTACTTTCAATTCTATTTACATTTCAAAAGTATCAGAGTCCCTCCCAAAACAATGGCATGGAGAGCCCATTAAATAGTTTACAAAAATAGTTACATTCGGTTCCAACTTCTTTTAATCTAAAAGATTAAAGACTACTTAAGAAATACATTAATAGAATGGTCCTTTAACCAAATATTACATCATGGGCTTTACAACTTCAAATTAGAGGAAGTGTCTTAGGATTTCGAGGTAGAAACATCCAAAGGAGGATTAGGAGTGCCAATTGTCTTAAGAATCCGATGTCTAAATATTTTCAATGCTTTAGCTATCTCCATGCACTTTGGGATGGTGGTGTTAGAAGTGGCATGAGTCCATATACCAAGGCACTTCTCCATATCCTTCTCAAACTCTATGTTTTCATAGAAACTCCTTGTTTTCCTCGGTGATAGATGATTGAAGGGAGAAGACCTCCTTCATCTTCTCTTTAGACATTGACTCTTCTTCCTTGAAAAGGTACTAAACTGAGCCTTGATCTCCTGTATAGAAAAGTGATCACCTGAGGCTTCATTCTAGATTTGACAATGAATATCTTGGAAGGAAGAAAGAACACAAGCCTTGAAAGCTTCTCCTTTTTGCCACATATTTTTCAGTTCTCCTAATGCTTCCTCCAAAACTTTGATCTTCCACTCAACACTGAAAACCTAGGGTCTTGACAGATTGCTCTTGGCCTCATCAAATACCTTGCTTTCCAACAAGATCTACTCATCTGTCCTACTCATCAAACGGAGATCCTGGATGCATTCACACCATAGCTTCAAGCTCTTTCTCCAAGCCACTGAGTGTTGTGGTGAATTTCAACTATAATTTGGACACCTTCTCATATGACTTGAAGGCCTCCTCAATGAAGTTCAATCCTGCCACTGTCATATCATCAACCAATGATTCAATGGCCTTTCCATAGGTGGCATACTTATGAATATATTTGATGGTCTAAACTTCATCCTTGTTGAGAACTATGGGAGGTGGAAGAGTGGTTAGTGGAGTTGGATCAGGACCTTATCCTTTGCCAACAAGGATTTTATAAAATTTGAAAGAACTTGGTTATTCCTCCAATTTCTCCACATTTTTTACCCTTCTCAACATGTTCAATAACTCTGGTCACAGTTTCTCTGAGGTTATGGACCTCACTTTCAGGTGTTGACTCTCCAAGTGGAATCCTTGTGAGTTCCAAGTCATAAATTAAAGGTCTTTCTCCTCTTTGTCCACCTTAGGCTTTGCAATCTCCATGAATTGTTGGCCCTTAGAATCTGACACCAGCCTTGAGGTAATCTTTTTTTTTTTCGGAGGAGGAGGAGTAGTACCAAGCAAGGTTGCCACAACATCAAACTTGGGAACCATAATTTGAGAAGTAGACTTCCTTTTCTTGCTATCAACGAAAGGTTGAACCCAAGCAAAGGAAGAGGAAGAGGTGGAAGGAGAAATGGGTCCAAGTGCAAGTGTACTCATTGCACTCAATGTTTGCACCACAGATGTCTCCAATGGAGAAGTTGGCATATCTTCAGAAATATCCTGGAAGAAGGTCCACCAAACCTAGAGACTCAGACATTTGGCCTTTATTTTCCATCTCAACAAGTGTTGACAGGGGCTTCTTCCTCTTCTTTCAGCTCTTCACTATTATCCTCACTCAAAACAACAACATCTTTGGCCCTATGGGAACCTGTGGCTGCTCCAAAGGAAATTCTTCCTTTTCTTCTGCAATCTTCTCTTGCTTGACAACCTTGCCTTTCTTCATGTATACCTTTGTTGAAGAGGAAGGAGTGGACTATTCAGGCACCTCAACATTGAGCATAGGTTCTTCTTTCCTAGGAGAGGAAGTTTCTTGTGAAGAAGACTTGGATTTTCTCATCCTAAAGGTTTTCATCTTCTTATCAAACAGAGCTTGGTTCTTACAAGAACATGGTTGATCATCTCTTTCAAATCATCCTTCTCTCTTACAAACCAATCAATGGTTTCAAGAGGAGTGTGTTTGATAGACCTCTCATATTCAATGGATTGCAGGTCTTCATCATCATCCTAGAGCTTATCAGGTACTTTGTAGATATTGAAAACTATGATTTGTTGAAGAGAGAGTCTGCCAAAGTACCTTCTCTTGGCCTCAAAATCATCTACACAATCAGCCCAATAATCTTTAGTATCTGCAAGGTGATAGAAACCCATCCTGAAATTCTTAGCAATATATCCCTTGATATCAAAGCAAGTTCTAGGCTTGAAGTGATGAAGGGTGAGAGGAGAAATGGTTCTATCAATGTTCTGAGCATCCAGGGTTGTCTTGCATGTATAATTTCCCAAGGTGATAGGGAAACGGATGCCAACAATCTTTTTATCTCTGCAAGTCTGTGAAGTTTTTCCAATTGTTCTGTAAATCTCAACAAGGGCCATTTTTTCATTACAAAACATAGGAAGCTTTAGAGGAGGGCCTTCAAAACCAGCCAAGCTTTGATGTATGAAAACTTTCTGAATTGAGTGAAGAAACTCCCATATTCAGAGATCAAGGTCTTCGCTTCCTCGAAAATCTTGAGCAATATTTCCTTCAAAAGCCTCACAATATACATGGTGAAAGCATCATTGACTCTCCTGAAGTGATGATTGCTGACTTTGAGAGTTAATTGAGGACAATATTCATATATAGGAGCATCCTTCTTATCTTCGATGAAAGAGAAACCAAGCCATTCCCTGGATGTTGCAATGGTGTACATGAGATAGGAGGACATGTAGAATGTCTGAGTTCTTTGAACATTGATCAGCTTTGCCGTTAGGTTCTCACAGATTATTCTCACCCCAATTCAAATTTGCTTCCCTTCACAAATGATATTGATATAAGGGACACATCCAAAAGTGAAACTCATTTGTAGAGGGCATTCCCATGATCCTAGCAAGAAGAGTGATGATGTCTGAAAGTTCTTCCTTAAAATCAACCCTGAACAATGACTTAGAAAGTTTGGATGCTCCTTTCTTAGGGTTCTTTAGCCATGATTTAGCTACCTGGTCTTGTATCTATCATTTGTCATGGTCAAATAGTGTTTGTGCTTGAGAAAGAGTGAGGGTATAGCATCTTCCACCACTAGGATGCGTAGGGAAGCACAAATAGCATCGGAATCCAGTCGCGTAACCACTTCACCATGGATATCAACAATCTCCTTGGACTCTGGATTGAAACAAGCCCCGTAGGTGAGCATGGTATCAAGCACATTGGACAGACATAGGGAAACCCCCTGCAAATGCAATTTTCATTGTCTTTGATTAATTGGGTGATGGGAGTAGGGTTATCGCATCCAAGCCTGCTCCAAAAGTCATCAAGGTCGAGGTGTTGAGCTTCACTATCCCGACATAGGGCACAAAGGTTTCTAATGAGGAGAGATGCTCGTGCCCTTTGTATTGAATCTTCATTATGATAGAGATAGGGAGAGAAACAACCTTCGATTGAGTGTATCACAATTTCAAACAATCCTGCAAGAGAAAACACAGAGAGGCACATATGCGGAAATACTTATTTTGTAAGAACGCGAGCGAGAGAGAATGAGCAAGCAAGTGCGTGAATGAAAGAATGGTTACACTCCTTTAAATAGCCATGAATTCGAATGGATGGAGAGAGAAGACAATGAATGTGCAATAAATGACTCCCACACTGACTCAAAAAGGTGAAATGTGGAAAAGGCGGAAAAATTGGCCTCAGATGGTCCATGGGACGTAGGGACACGAGGGACGTGTGGAGCTGAAACACCCGATCCAAGAAGAATGTGGCAAAAGTGGGTTTGGAGAGCACAGACGGTCCATGGGACGCAGGGACACGTGGGATGCGCGGAGCCGATTTAGCTGATGGGTAAGTAAGTAATACGGGTAAAGTGGACAAATCGGGCGAACATGAGGCTTGCATGTACTTGGGACATGTGGGACAAAAATGTCTGACTTAGCTGCAAAACATTAAAAATGACCCCAAAGACTGATTTTTCTAACTTTTTGAACTTTTCCCTTCACTTAAACACTTCCAAAGGACACTTCTTCAAAATTTGAAATTTGTCTTGAAAAAGAAGAGAAATTTTGGAAGGAGCAACTTTAGTCAGAAAATGTTGATGTTTGCACACAATCATTTGAATTTCCTATAAAATATTCTATTTCAGAGCCAGGAATCAATGGCGGATCAACAACTGAAGCTCTATGGAAACACCTGAAACTATGGGTATTAATCTGGGTGATGAGGATGTTTTGAATTCCCTTTGATTACTGCATTCGTTGGCCAACATCAAAATTTTGCAGTTCTGAGAAAACTAATTTACCAACAAATGTTTTGTAATCATTCAGAGTGTAGTAAAAATGAAAAAGAAAAAGAGCGCACCAAAGATTTAAGATCTTGGGGCGCCACAGGTGACGAGGAGGGCTCAGTTTATTTGCCAATTCTCTTCCCAAGTCACAGAGATGGTCATGCATTCTCAATTCAATTTTATGTAATAATTTCAATTCTATATGCAAAAAATCTGTTTCCAATTTAACCTCAAAAACAAGAGACTTATCTAAAAGTGTCTGTAGTGTGTGCTCTGCATTCCATCCTGATCCCTCCCACACTCTTAAGGCCATACTCTTGACATTATCTTCCTCTCCCGAGTAGAAACATGCAAGATCCATGAAGATTTGTTTTTCCTCTTTATCCAATGAGTTGAAGCTTATTTTGAGTATTTGCATTACGTCTCTTGGTAGTGTCCTACGAACTTTTTTTAATTCTAACTCCCAATAATGTTGGTCATTACTACCAAAAACATGTCCGCCCAATACTTTGAGGCACAATGGTAAGCCCTTACACTGCTCCACAAAACTCTCAACCAGATCGTTATATCCAGCGGCAGGATAGGCTTTTTCGAAGGCATGCCAACATAAAAGCTTTATGCTATTATGTCGATCCATTTCCTTCATTTTATACACAGTAGAAATTCTTGCCCGTATTAGCACCCTTTCATTCCTAGTGGTGACAATTACTAAGCTATCAAGATTGAGTTTTTCTGGAATCAAGAGAGCATTTAACTGTTTCATGTGATCGATGTCATCAAGAACTATGAGGAAGCGCAAAGATTCGGCATGTCTCATATGTTCCCTTAAATAGCCAGTTCCCTCTAGTACCCAAACGTTGCTGCTACTACCATCGTCGAATCGGCTCTTGGACCGCTGCAGAAGCCATCATAGCATTCTTCATTTTTAGCGAGCCAACAATTAGCAAAGGTAAAGAGACTCGGGAAGCAAGTTAGCAAAGGTAAAGAGACTCAGGAAGCAAATATTGTAAATTGAAATGCCCAGGGGGAATAAGCGTAATTTAAATTCAATCTCAAATGTCATGTCTCCCATGTCTACATCATGGTTTCCAGCGAGAGCCGTCTTTTCCAGCAGGGACAATGTACTATGGAAACACATGACACATGATCTTTTTACCCACATGCATAAGTGCAAAATGAGTGGAGGGTAGCCGCTGGCCCTACTAATAGACTTTTGTACCTTTGAATATACTATTTGACTATAATTTTGAACTAGTGACGCGGAAACACAGTAATAAAAGTGGTCCTCACTTTTTATAATTCGTCACGTTCGAGGAATTTTTATATACGTAATAAACTCGTCACGTAAATTTGCCGTTTGGTCGCCGGTCATATTTCAATAACTCGTGTTTAATTCTCGCTATAGTTGACTGTTGCGTCCACGCGGTCTTTTTTTTTCCCTTTCTTTGTGGAAGGAAATTAACAGACCCTGAAAATGGTATAAAATAGGGCTTGGATCGTTTAATATTTTATGGTGTTTTTCAGTGTTAAAAGCCGTGTTCTATTCCATTCCAAACTCTTTGCCATCAAGCCTGCTCAAGTGTGCCCCTTGAACCATCCAAACTCTTCCTTTCCCTACCATTGTGTGGCTTGCATTTGATCTAAGACTTTCACCAGCTCAGAATGAAAAGATTTCCACTTAAATGATACCCAATTGGGTAGGGTGCAAGAGGCAGCAGAAAAATTGTCTCTCCTCTCACCAGTTCAAAATCAAAAGATTTCCACATAAATAAGATTCAGGTGTCTAATATTGTGTGGCTTGCATTTGAGTCCTGAGTCTCACCAGCTCAAAATCAAAAGATTTCCATTTAAATGATGCCTAGGTGTGCAGGATGTACGAGGCAGAGGAAAAGGTGTTCCGAAAAATGTGTTCTAGCTCCGTATTTTCCATCAAATGATCCTCACAAGTTTGAAATTGTCCATAGGGTTTTTCGAACCAATCATGTCCTCAAAACACTTCAAGTAATCACATTGCCATTTCAGTTTTTTTAATTTCTACTCTTGAATTTGTGTTATTAAGGCTGTGGAGCTCATGGTTGCTTTTGTTTTTGTTTTCCATCAGTGTGTTGTGGCTGAGCAGAGAGCAGATGCAGTGAACAGTATGGTGTGTGAAGCAAGTGCCAGAGTGGAGGACCCCATCCATGGAATTACAAGTGCAGTTCATGAGATGGAGAAGAAAATTGCTGAGTTGGAATCCCAGTTGGCAGCCAGGCAGGCAGAGGTCGCGTGCATGCGTTTGCAGCGGGATAAGCTGGAAGACCTCCTCGTGAATGGATGCAACGAAGGAGGAAATGTTTTATATCCGTCACTGCAAAATGATGATTTTATGTTAGGCGATGTGGATCAGTTATGGAAGCCACTCTGGGAGGCATAAATTTAAAAATCCTTGACGGAAAATATTTCACAGTTTTTCCAATAACTTTTCAGTTATCACCGGTTCATTGGTCTCTGCATACCAGGAAATTTTGGCATTCAAATTTACCAGAGGTATTGAGGTTGGTTTGGATCAATCTATTCCGAGATTCTTCACTACTCTCCAAATGGGAGATATGATACTGTGAAGGACTTGTAATGATACAGTTATTTATGGTAATATAGTATATTACCATACTATATTAATCGATTGTGGTCTTTTTCCCTTGATGATGGTTTATCAGGAGTGATCTGAGATATCGAGTCAAAATTTGTTGATATAGTTTTTCCCTAAATTCTTTGATATTCTTCGTTTATTAAAAATAATATAAATATTACAAATAATATTTGTTATATTACTTAATTATCAATATAAAATTCTATGGATAAAACTCTTTTTATAAATTATAAAATTGCACCGGTAGAGATTGCAGTAGAAGCCATTGAAAAGGCTGATGTGAAGTGAAAGAAAGCAGATCTGGAGACCTTAATCACAAAATTATGTTTGAAGTGCAGATTTTGTACTTAGAGAGACAAATCGTTGGTAATAAAATGATAGGTTTGTTTGAATTCAATAGATTTAATGTTTGTGACCTTCAAATCTGAAATTGTTGCCTGCAGATGGAAAAAAAGAAAAAGGAATGAGATTTCTGAAAAATAATAATTATGATTAATAAGGAGTTTATAATTGTAATTGTTAAAATAGCTCGTGCTCACCTGAGAGAGTGTCATATTAAAAAACTCTTGTATATTGTCAAGTAGAAAAAAAAAGAAGACCAACCCAATCAGTTTGTATTTACCATCTTCCTACTAACTTATACCAAAATGATAACTTTGGAACAAGGTATGGATATTATTAAAGAATAATTGAATATAATTTTTTGTTAGATATCATAACTATGACTTCTCTTAAATACATGTATGAAAAAATATGTAATCATACAAACCATGTAAGTTGTGTTTTTGTTTTATTTCCTTGTAACAATGCACACATTATGGATAAGGGTTATAGATACTTCAATTGCATATCTTGAATTGTTTCTGTTTTATGTCAAACGCTATATTTTGCAAACGGTAGGTCGTGGCACCAAACCGACTGCACCAAAATGTCTGGGTGGCTAGGTGACACTAGAGGAGGTTTCGTTTCGGTGCGTGAAAACGTCCTTGCTTCCAGGCTACTTCGTTCGGGCATAGTCCCTTAAGAGCCCCGAGACCAAAAACCGTTCAACTTCGACGGGTGACTACTTAGACTCGTGGCACCTAGAGACGTCTCATCGGATCCTACAACTTGGCATAGGGACCCTATACAATAGTATGTCTCAAGTGTTTTCCATCTCCAATCGGTACTCTCGCTGCCCTATTGTTTGCAAACACGCGAAATAATGTAGTTTGAGCCAGTGTAAGACTCTCAAACGCTATATTTTGTAAACGGTGGGCCATGACATCGAACCGATCGTGCCAACACATCCAGTGGCTGAGGTAAACACTAGAGGAGGCATCGTTTTGGTGCGCGACAACGTCATTGCTTCGGTCTACTATAACATAATATGGTCTACTTAGCACTTAGGAAAGTTTCTAGAAAATTTTCCAAATTTTCCCCTCGCCCCACCTTCCCGCGACCAATCAAGAGTACTGTCACATGACGTCGTGGGGCAACTTGATGGAGGAGTGGGTCCTTTTTGCCTTTTTTCCGTTTGAGAAAATTTTGTCCAAATTTTCCCGCCGCTTCGCCGGCCGCACATGCCAATCAGAGGCGCCACATGACATCGCGAGGTGCCGGCGGAGGCACGAGTGAATGTTACCCTTTTTTCCCTTTGGGGCGTTAAATAAATTTTCTCTCCGCCGCCTGCTTTCCCCGCATTGGCCTGCGAGATGCCACGTGTCCCTTGTGGACTCGTGGGAGTGTGGGAGCAAGGTTGGCTTCTTTCCTACATGGAAATTTTGTCAAAATGTCTCCGCCGCCTCTGAGACCCTTCCTTGGGGCAAATTTTTGCCCTGGCCCCAAGCCCGCTCTTGAGGAAAATTTTCACCCAGGCTGCTGCCCATAACTTGAGAAATATGAGGAGTTAGGAGGAATTCTTTATATCACTTTGGAAAGGTGAGGAAATTTCCTATCCAATGGGAATGATTTAGGGAAATTTTGAATGCGTTAATTTTGAGAAAAACTAAGTTGAATATTTAAGCCTGTTAGAGAGTGGGTATGGTGAGGAATTACCCTCTGACCCTAATTGAACCTTCTAACCCTAAATTTTGGACCTTGTGACCTCTAACAATTGTGTTTGAAAGAAAAGTATACTCTTGTGGATTAGAATTGATCTAGAACTTGTTAGTGATAGTTGTTGTCTTGTAACCTAGTTGTAGACTCTTCTAAACAAAAAAATTTATTCCATAATTTTCCTAACTAATCCTAGGTTGTTCTTGGGTCTCAAGTGGGTTGTTTTAGCGGGTGTTACTGGGATTACCCATGGTGCCCAAATATGACATAAAACAATAGATAAGGCTTTACACAATCAAACATGGCTAGGAATCTACCCAATCAACAACTTGTGCAATCTCGAGGTGCATCTCGAACCCCACATTCTTACGTGTCGTGTAATTTGCACACTCAATACAAAATTAAACATACCTGCCCAATAAAATATCATTTAAACAATCTAAATAAATAATACATCGATAATTCATGATACCTATGCCAATTAGTGCTAATCATACATCCATACTAACTCAAAATATATTAACCATCTAAGTAACACATGATGACATCCAATTAACCATTACAATTAAAATGATAACCAAGTATATGACGAAACCATAAGTAAATCCATCACATGTGAAATGAAGTCAACTATAACATAATATGTTGATATCCAAAATCGAGCTAACATAATAATTCACAATACTAGCTTGGTGCTATGTGCCTAAATCACCACAAGTATCGTCAAGAGAACCATAGTAAGACCATATAGGAATCAAATAATGCTAAATTCCATGTCCATCATCAAATAGAAATAATGCGTTAGCAAAATAACTATGGTAGGAAGAGTTGTGCATATGAAATGAGGTCAACTATAACATAATATGCTCATATCAAAAATCATACCCTGCGAGAGCTAAGATAATAATCCACAATACTAGCTTGGTGCTACGTGCCCGAATCACCACAAGTGTCTTGAAAGGAATCAAAATAAGAACATATAGAAATAAAATAATGCTAAATTCCATGTCCATCATCAAATAGAAATATTGAGTCAGCAAAAGAACTATGGTAGGAAGAGGCGAGCACTACACTTTGACACATATAATATACCAAAACACTTAAGAATTAACCGTTTTAACAAATTTTCACAATAACAATAAAACATGCCAACAACGGGATAAAGACTCTTTAAAAATGACTTATAATTCTAATTATTATCTAATGACTCTTTTAATGATGAATGACAACACTCTTATAGAACTCAATAAAACACATTAGTATTAAGAGAACAAATGAAGAGATACAACTATGACCATGTAACTATAAAGATTACAGTGAATTCAACATAACTAAAACAACTCACTAGAACACTCATTGGATAAAATTATAATGAAGGACCCTATACAATCACCAAAAATTCATACCAAATGCAAAATATTTGATAGTTTTCGATCCCTTGACCTTCTAATCTAATTTCTCCTCAAAAACATCTTCAACCGATTGGTCTATCAACTGTTGATACTTGATGAAGGAGAAACACACGTCGCCTGACCTGGAAAAAGTTTCATTAAATATCGCTGCAGACAAACTGCGGGTTGTATACATCCATAATTCGTGATATTTTCATAGCGCCACATACAAAACTGCATAGATCTATGTCGACTTTGAGATGCCATGTGATCTGTTTTATTTTGGAGTGATCTAAGCAGAATGTATAAATACATGACTGGTCGACAGGTACTAGTGCCACTTCAAATGATTTTTCTCACCTTAGTTTTCTCTCCAAGATGAAGTTGAACATAGAATTTGATATCAGAGTCAAATATGACTACGCGGACTCAGTTAACGCCCTTTATTTAATAACAAAATGCTCACTGCATGGAATATAAGTCGGTCTAGATAAAATACCGTAGAGGAAATATTGAATCTAACCGTGAATATCTTCAAACATAGTTCTGAAGAAATGTCTTGATTACTTAAAAAGCACAGGATAGAGTGTCGAGGCTGCTCAATGTGGTCTTTAGCATACACATTTTAGGATCCACCAAAATATTCTCCAATAGTTGTGAATGAATTTACATGCAGATATGACCGAATACTCCAATGAGGTGGAAGAATGTTTAGATTATTCAACCAAGCGTTAATGACGAAGCTTTTAATCTCCTCTCATACACTAAGATGATAGACAATAAAAATGAAATTCAAACTATATTACAGATCTCTCCACATATTATTCTATCATGCAATGGGACAACCAAAAGCACTGTAATGGATCTGCCCCTTCATTAAATTAAAAATCAATATTTCTTCCACAAAGAAATTGCTCAGATGCCAAATCTTGGTATGAGTTTTTCAAACAACTCATTATTACTAACCACATTAACAACTCATATTATTATAATAATGTACGCACTAGAAAATATATTTCATAATAATATATGTATGTATGTATATATTTTATAATAATATATTATAATAATATATGTGTATATATGTATATATACATACATACATGCATACATACATACATATGTGTGTGTGTAAGGGTGGAGGGGAGAGGGGGCGAGGCGAGGGGGTCATCTTAAACTATATGATATGTAACAAGACAAGGTAAACATTATAATATGAAGGTAATTTATAATAATGTTACCTTCACTTTTAAAGATTCATAAGACATGAAATATATTGAATTGACAACAAAAATATTTTCAACCATACATTGCACAACAAACTAAAAAAATAGATTGTACATAATAACATATCTTAAAAGATAACTATTAGTTTCATGAAACTCACGTGTAATCCTTGATATGTTATTAATAGAAACTCACGTGTAATCCTTGATATGTTATTAATCCTTGATAGAAACTCACGTGTATTCCTTATGAACACTATTAAAAAGAAAGAGAACTAGTTCTTTTGTTGATTAAATTATATACATTGAAGCTTATATATTAAGACTCGTTCTACTTTAATTATGATAACACTAATAAAACCAACCTTTTTTAATCAATTTATATAAATGGGCCATTTTAAATCCATTTATATAAATAGAAAATAATGTACTCATTACAAAATTAAGCGTCTTCATTATAATGTGAGCAGCCATATAGTTTTTAGATTATTTAGGCTAATTTTAGTTTTCTATCATTTTTAAGGAATAAGTTATTAGATAAGAAAATTTAAAAATGATTGATCACTAATTCCATGTTATATGGATGGAGTCTCACATTAAATATGTTTTGTTTGCATTATAAATGTAGGTTGGTTTCTTCTCTAATTTAATATATGATAATCTCCACCATGGAAATCATATAAAATAAAAAAGAAAATTTAGTCAAAGATGTCATTTTAAAGGTTAAGTGTCATGTGAAGAGCATTTGTTGGTGATGTAGTCATTTGATGATGACATGTTTAAAACTACATATATTTTTGATTCGAATGTTATATCTAACTTTAATAATTGTACACACGTCTTATTTCTTATAATATGAAGGAAAATTACAAGAATATCACTTTCACTCACCTTCAAAGAATCATAGGACATGAAAAATATTGAAATAACAACTAAAAGATTTACAATCATACATTGTATAATGAATGAAATAGAAAAATACTAATTAGTAGGAAGACCTCTGACCCCACTTCCCGAAAAACTTCTAAAAATTAACATATTTAAGACTATTTTTTACATGGAAGATTCATTTTATTCTTGTAAGAGATTTTGAAAATTCTTTAAAAAAAATATCACTCCATATTTTTTTGGATCATAAACTCCTTCATTAACTATTATTAAGAAAAGGAAAATAATTCTTCTCTCAATTAAATTTTATAATTTTTGTATTTTTTCAAGTTGAAGCTTATATATTGACAATTGTGCTCCCTTAATTAGAATAGTTTTAAAATCAACTTTTGTGAATTTATTTATGTAAATGGAAAAATAACAAACCTATTTTTGACCCTATGAATATACTGATGGTCTATAATTTTGACAACGCTGAGGAGTCAATGTCTTATGGAATTGGGAATGTGGTCACTGGTCCTCACTTCTTTCGGTTCATCCACGTTATGAAACGTGGGAATGAATTTATATGGCTGGGTAAGTTAGTTAGATGAGCTTCTCGGAAATAATTGATGAATTAACTGCTGATTACGAAGAGGAAGTAATAAACTGTTCCAATTACAGCTGTTACGTGAATTTGCAGTTTGGTCGGCGGTCATATTTCAACACGTCGTGTTTAGTCCACACGGTCTTTACTTTCCCTTTCTTTGTGGACGGAAATTAAAGATTAACGGACCGTGAATTGGTATAAATAATGGTTCAGGTTAAACTCTATAAGAAATGTATTGTTTTAAAGGATCAATTTTTTTATAAAGTTATAATAAAATAAAACCAAATAGCTGCATGGCTGTTGTGGCGATGAAGGGAGTTTCTTTGATTTATAGTTTCTTTCGGACGGAAATTTGAATCTGAGTTTGTTGAAGGTGAAAGCAAACTTTCAGTTTGGGTAGGGCAAACTCTTTTCAATATAGGCCTGGCAGAGAAGAGTTTAAATAGGGCCTGGATTGTTTAATATTTTCCGGTGGTGTTGTGTTAAAGCTGTGTTCGAATCCATCCCAAACTCTTCACCATCAATTATACTCATGTGTGCCTTTTTGAAACCATCCTAACTCTTCTTTCCCCTAAGACTTTCACGAACTCAGAATCAAAAGATTTCTGCTTTAAGTAATACCCAGCTGTGTAAGGTGCAAAAGGCAGCAGAAAAAGTCTTTCAAGTCTCACCAGTTCAAAATCAAAAGATTTCAATATAAATAGTATTCAGGTGTGCAGGGTGCAAGAGGCAGTGGAAAAAGTATTCAGAATAATATTGTAGTCTGATTTTGTGTGGCTTGTATTTGTATTTGAGTTCTGAGTCTCACCATCTCAAAATCAAAATATTTCTACTTAAATGATGCCGAGGTGCGCAGGGTGTACGAGGCAGCGGAAAAAATGTTCAGAAAAATGCATTCTGGCTCCGCATTTTCCATCAAGTGATCCTCACAAGTTTGAAATTGTCCATAGGGTTTTTGGAACCAATCATGTCCTCAAAACGCTTCAAGTAATCACATTGGCATTTCAGTTTTTTTAATTTCTACTCTTTAATTTATGTTATTAAGGCTGTGGAGTTCATGGTTGCTTTTGTTTTTGTTTTCCATCAGTGTGTTGTGGCTGAGCAGAGAGCAGATGCAGTGAACAGTATGGTGTGTGAAGCAAGTGCCAGAGTGGAGGACCCCATCCATGGAATTACAAGTGCAGTTCATCAGATGGAGAAGAAAATTGCTGAGTTGGAATTCCAGTTGGCAGCCAGGCAGGCAGAGGTCGCGTGCATGCGTTTGCAGCGGGATAAGCTGGAAGACTTCCTAGTGAATGGATGCAACGAAGGAGGAAATGTTTTATATCCGTCACTGCAAAATGATGATTTAATGTTAGATGACGTGGATCAGTTATGGAAGCCACTCTTGGAGGCATAAATTTAAGACACTTTGACGGAAAAAAATTTCACAGTTTTTTCAAAAACTTTTCGGTTAACACTGGTTTAATGCGCCCTCAAAATTCGAAATGCTATGCAGTATTTATTGGTCTCTGCATACCAGGAAATTTTGGTATTCAAATTTACCATAAGACTGGGGTTACAACTCCAAGTCGAATATGAGAATATTAGAATTCTGTTATATGTTCCAGGAAGAAAAAAGGAAGATATTGAAGTCGGTTTGGCTCAATATATAATACTCTCGAGGACTTATAGTTGTAATGATAAGGACTTATTCATGGTAATGAGTAAATTGTGGTTTTTTTCTCCTCATGATGGTTTACCGGGAGTGATTTGAAATATCGATATAATTTTTTCTTTCAATTTTTTCATATACATTTTTCATTAAAAAAATATAATATAAGAAAATATTATCAATTTTTATAATATTATTTAATTAACAATATTAAATTTTAAAAATTACTTTAAAATTGCACTTTCATAGCTTGCAGTAGAAACCGTTGAAAATGTTGATGTGAAGTGAAAGAAAGCATATCTAGAGACCTTAATCACAAAATTTGAGTTTGGATTGTGGCTTTTGCACTTGAGAGACAAATTGAGGGTCATAAAGTGATAGATTTGTTTGAATTCAATATATTTAATTTTTTAGGACCTTCAAACATGAAATTGTTGCTTGTTAAAGGAAAAAAGGAATGGGATTTCTTAAAAAATAATAATTATGAGTAAAGAGGAGCTTATAATTGTCATTGTTAAAATAGTTCGTGTTCATTTGAGGTGATTACGATATTGAAAAATTCTTGTATATAAATATAAGAAAAAACAAACAAAAAAAGTCTAGCCCAATTAGTTTGTAGTTGTAGTGCCCACTCCTCTTCGACACTATTTAATTTTGATGTTGATTCTGTTGGACTGATACTTAAACATTTGAGTATTATATTTTGATCTAGTAGATGATGCACTGCAGATTTTTAGACTATTGATATTATGTGGTTTACATTTTTATTACGATGCACTAGATGGTGATGATAGATAATTATATATATTGAGTTGCGATATTCTAATTTTAAAACTAACATGTCATAAATTGGATCCAAAACATATGTTGGATGTTATGAATAGAATTAGGATTTGTTTATGAATGTCAAAATCAAAATTATTATATGATGCTAGATGATAGAATTGCTAAAGTTGAATGATGATTATTGATTTTATATGTAAATTGTCTCGATGTGTTTAATACTGCCGAAAGGTCAAACAGGTATTTTGTTTGTGTTGTAGGACACTTTATCACGTAAATCGAAAGGGGATAGGGGACCAAACACGGAAGGATGTTGGGCATTGAGCAACACGGCCAATTTGGACAACTCGTGTAGTGTTATTGTTGCATGCCTAGTTAGGAGGTTTCCCTTGGGGGTTACCTCACATGTGTGGCCATGGGGTGATATGTTTTCCCCTTTCTTTTAATTTTTGTATGTGTTTTATTTGTGTTTTATGCATTTAAATTTTGGAAATTGTTGTCACTTTATTAGCATGTAATAATGTGTCTTAATTAAGCTAAATCCTTCTTATTTGGTTAACTAAAACTGGGATGTGATAAATAGATAGTTATGAGGTTAGGTGGTTCTTGTTGTAAGTAAGATTTATGTTCATTGGTGTGTGTTTTACTCCACCCCAACTTCAAAATTCAGATTTTGACTTGGGGGCCTTTTTGGAAGCTTGTGGGACAAGCTAAGCTTGTCCCAAGCCTCTTAAAGTTACCTAACAACCCTACCTATGGTATGGGGAGTAAATTTTTGACATTTTCATCTTTTTTGGAGTGTAAAAGAGAGAAAATAATTGCACTTTCCTTCTACCTCAATTAATTTTTTCCTTAGAAAGCATGGTGTGCAAGTTTGTGTGTCATGTGGGTTGGCATAGTTCTTACAAGCTTATTGATTGTGTTGGGCTTGGTGTGTTGACTTGAGTGTGAGAATGGAGGAATGATGAAGTGATATCCTACATGGAGCCACCTCATCATCTTTAGATTCCATTTCTATTTATTGTTGTATTTTGATGGAATAGGGATAACTTGTTCATTTTCTTCCTTGGTCATTTTAGAAATTGGGAACTTGTTGGACTAGCTTTTGGGAATTGGCTTGGCTTGGAGGTGTGAAAGACTTGTGAAGTTTTCTTGGAGATTGATGGAGAGGTAGGCTCTCGACCTTTTTATTTTATGCTTATTGATATGAAATGTTTTGTTTCTTAAATTTGTTTAGTTTTTGTGAATGTGCTTGTGTGGGGTTGGGTACTAGGCCTTAAGTTGAGTGTGGGAGAAGGGCTTATGGGACCATTGGGGAGGGAAAGGGGATTTTTTGAGGCATGTATTTTGCGGGAGTGTGATTGGTAGTTTCACCTATGGGGATTGAAAAGGAAATTATGGTTATTTTGTTGCATACTTGCAAGCGAGAGATACGGGTTTTGTGTTGATTTTTGTGCACTTCGAGGCTTATATTGAAACTCCCACTTCAGTTGGGAGGTATAAGGAGGTGGTTTCTCATAGTCCTTTCTCCATTTGATTTGATTTCAAACCTTTTTTTTTGAGAAGTTGTAAACTTGTTGAAAATGTCATTTTGATTGTGTGCAATGTCTTAAATGTCTGTTATTTTGTGGAAGACATATTTGTTGAAAGTTATCAAAAGTTGTTCAAGATCTCTCATGGTTATTTGGTTGGGGCTCGGGGGCCATTAAGGGGATGACTTCTCCTCTTAATGGATTAGAGGTTGAGTGGAGAGCATTGTCTACTCCCCTTCCTTTGTGTTGTGATCCTTTTTATGAGAGTTTGAAGAATGTGAGATTTGGAGCTACCCTTGGATGAGATATGCAAATAGAAGACTTGTATTTTGGACTTGTTGAAAACTTGTATGTGGTCATTTGTTCATTCCATCATTCCCACTTTGAGTGGTAGAGTGCAAAAATTGTATGCTTATATGAAAAACTTAGAATTTCAAATATGTCAGTTTTATGTGAAACGAAATGACAAAAAATTTCATTGGTTAAAGGGAATAGAAACTTGATATGGCTTGAAATGGAAATGTATCTCCCTTAATTGAAATTATTTCATTTTCCCCAAAAATGTGATAAGTTGCATATTTTTTTTAGAAATGAAAATCTTGTTAAATTCTGGTTGCTTTATGAAATGGTTGCTATTTAATTTTGAAGGAATAAATGAAATAATTACTCTTATTTTATTGAATGAAGGATATATGGAAAGAATCAAGATATAGACACATTTTAGTCAAGTGTAAGGTGTTGGTGCTCAATTTGATCTCACCTCGTTTATCATTTAAATTCTTCAGTTTGCGGGCTCTGTCATGTTTTCGATCTCCCGTATTGATGCATGAAAACTCTATTCTCCATTTGGTTGCCATGACCAGTCCCTTCCTTGGTTGAGGATCACTTTAAATCCAGAGTTTGTTATTCGTTCCTCTGTCCATGTGAAACAATCTATAACTTGGGTGAAAACTCAGGTTTTTTCCTTCCTTCCATTTTCCACAATTGAATTTTGTTGTCCCTTTCATTTTTGTCCCAAATATCTATGGAAATGTGATTTGATGCAGCTCAGAAGATCACATTTGGGCCTTATATCATTTCCAAATTCTGTCCTTGAAGAAGGATTCATTTTCGGGCGCAAATGGTGATTTTCCTATATTTTACGATTTGACGGATGTATTTTTCCCGGTCAAATTTACATCTAAGCATCAGTCGAAATGTGGCCCTTTTTGGTTGGATGTGGCTCAGTAGGGAACTTTGAAAACTCTAAGGCTCGCTTTAACTCAAAATTTGTCAACATGGAGGGTCGGCGCTCATCTGAAAATTCACCTTTTGGTTTGGCCTTGGAGTTGCGCTAGGGAGACACATAGAGGTTTCCGTTTCCTTTCCCAGACTTAGAATTTTTTTTCATGTAACCAGTACAACTTTGGTAGACCATGGACACGTGGAGAGTTGGTGCTCATTTGAGGATCCACCTCAGGGTCCCACCTTAGCAGTTGCACTGGGGAGATATGTGGAGGCTTCCGCCAGCTCGATTTATAGTTAAATCTTTATAAGAAACTTTCTAAAGGCCTAGGACACGTGGAGGGACCGTGCCTATTTGGGTGACCGGCCCCTAAGTTTTATTTTGAAGAATTACTAGGAGGACACTTGGAGGCTTCCACTCACTCCGCCCTTGCTTGGACTTTATAATGGCCAAGGAAAATTGTCTCGGACCCTAGACACATGGCACCTTGAGTTGATCCTTCCACTATTTTTTAACAACTCTGTCAGAATGAGACACTGGTGAGCCCATGCTTATTTAGGGTCTCTATTTTTGGGGACCATCTCAAAGCGCACCATTGAGACATGTGGAGGCTTCCACTGGCTCCTTTTTATATTGAGACTTTTCAAAGCCCAAAAGGCATTTTTCTTAGGACCAGGGCCCGTGGAAGGCCTGTGCTTGTTTAAATTTTTCCCTTTTCTTCTCCTTTGTAGTTGTGCCAAAGAAACACATGGAAGACTATAGTATAAAGTAGAGAAGGGGAAGAATCAATGGTTATTGTGCATTGCGTATGCTTTTCCACCATTTTTGCTCCAAAACTCCTGGAGATATGTATATGCACTATTTTTCATCATTTTTTGATGAAATTCCTTGTCATTTTTGTGTGCAAAGTACCATTGAGTGGATTCAAAACTTAATTTGTGAGTCCAAGGATTGTTAAGATTGATATTTTGAAGTTGGAATTGCTCGAGGCACTTACAAAAATGTGAATTACTAGAGAAGATGGATGTGGGGCAAAGTTGTAGAGGAAAAAGAGGGAAAAGGATGAAATGATGAAGGTTGCAGGTGTAAAGGATGGAAATGGTGTTGCCTCGAGAGTGAAAAGGATTGCTTTTCAGATCTAGCTATGCAGAGCCTTTGGAAAATGATTAAAATGGGGATTTCTCGCATGAAAAAATTAGAATGATTAAAAGGAATGCCAAAAAATTGTATTATGGCATCCTAGTCATTAGTCGAGGGTTTGAGAAATGTGATCAGTTCATAATTGGTCCACCTGGTAGCTTTCGGATGCAAATTTGTTAAACGTCGTTTTCTGAGGCAAATTGGTAACAAGCAAAGGTCCCTCGAATATTCTTCTTTTTTGGGGGGAAAATTTGGGATGAGTGAGCGAGTGAAATGTATAAATTCAATGAGAATACTCTTGCAAAAAGTTAGGGGGTTGAATTCTTAGAGAAAATTTAAGAAAATTTGTCTTCTGAGAGACCAATGTGAGATAACTTGTTAATTTCTTCTGTGTTAGATTTTCTATCATGTCAAGTTGGTGGTAGATGTATAGCCATTAACGAGCACTGAGATTACTCTGGAATCTTTCCCTAGCGATGAATCTAAGAAAGTTTGTAATTAATTTGTGTCAATCTTAGAGAAGTTAGTGTTTGCTTTGTTTCAGAATTTCTACAAATAGTTTTTCTTGTTCCTATTGCAATCTTACATTGAAATATTTGTGAAATCACACAGGATCTCATCCTTGTGATAGTTTAGTGGCATTTGCAATTTCATTTCTAGAAGAGCCTTCATCTTGTGATGAGATAAACAAATTTAAATTCACTTCACTATTATTTGTTGATAAATATTGTTTGTAATTCTTTGGGTGTACCTTAGGCGTGATTGATTAGATATTTTGGTGTTTAATTGAGCTTTTTAACTCGATAATTTGTGTTAGATTCTCAAATAATTTGTGAAACGTGTTGATCTTGGCCTCCATTGAAGCACACCTTCTGGTTGAAGGAACGTCTTAACTATTCTGAAGCAATATGGTGTTTAGTTGTCCATTGTTGTGAAGTTTCTCAAAGATCTGGTATAATCAACTTTATCCTGCTTAATCTCCCACCAAAATCATTCAAAAACCATGAATCCATCCTAAACCACCCCTGTTTTCCCTGTATATCCAAAAAGGAACAAAATCTATTTACTAAAATATGTAGAGCAATCAGGATTTAATAATGTCTTCAGTAACCTTAGCCTTGTTTTGAAAGTATCTCCATCTTTTAGAAGTGACAACTCTTTAGAGTTAAATTATGGAGTATTGACCATACTTTCTCAAGGTTTTCTTCATAAAATTTGTGCAAAAGAAGGATATCTCCATCTCCATCATCAAATAGAGGTTACATTAAGGGTCCTCTCACCCTGGTTGAAGAGGTACAACCTAAAGTAGTGAGGATAGGTCAAATCCTCTTGAAGGTGTTATCCATCTCTCCACAAATATGAGTGACAAAGGGCTAGTTAGATCTCATCCCCGACTACAAATCAACACACATTATGATCTATCTATCTCTAAGCTCTGAGCCCAATATGTGATGTTGCTCAGCTTGAAAAGGAGAACAAATTTGGATACCAACATACGTGGCATTATTGCCGGGGATTATTTGAGCTCCGATATTTATTTTTGTGGCAAAAAAACTTGTGGCACAATTTTCAGGGATTATTGGAGCTCAGAGATTTATTTATGTGGTAACAACACTAGTGGCACCGTTGTCGGGGAATCTTTGAAGTATTTGAACAAAGGTAGTACATACAGACCTTGGTAATGTTTCTTACATGATCTAAGTGAAAATACATTACTAAAACATCATTATGTGTTCAGATCTATAAGAATTTTCAAATTTGTAAGTTTTGAGTGTAATATTTCCAACTTATATAGTTATTGCACTAAAGTTTTTGTATCATCATTGATAAATTTTGGTAGAAGAAGAGAAGATCTTATAAGATTTACATGAATCTGGTATTGACAGACATTTGATAGGTCTTCCATAGTGCATTTTCACAAACTAAGGTGAAAATCCTTAGTGGTGACTCTGTATTGTTTAAATTCTTAATAAATACTACTTTCTTAACATATATCAAGTAAGATTTGTCATTAATCTCTGTAAATCTGGAAGGAAGAAGATCTGTCTTCACCAGGGACCCTAGTAGAAGGTTTTTCAAGAGTTGGGAAAGTCTAATTCAGAAGGAAGAAGAATTTGGAAGGTTGTTGGAGATCAAGCATTAAGAAAAGAGATCTCCATTGGTGAAACTGATCAGCCTGTGATTGAAGATTGCAATACTTCCTCAAGTGCTTCTAAATTAGGTAGTCTCTTTGTTGAATTGAATTCTCCATTTGGAGAGGGTCCTTATTTTGTATTTGAAACATTTACTTCTCAATCAACCCCTGCATTTTCCAAATCTGATAGAGTTTTCCAAGAAATAGAGCCTTTAGAGGGGAGTCATTATGAGAATTACATCCCTATGCCACACAAATTTCTCACTCCTCATCAGTTTGCATCTCCTCTAAGGTCACCTCCTCAAAATAATACAACTCAGCCTCCACCCAGACCTCTATTGTTTTTAATACTTTTGGTCCCATCAATTTTAGAGGTATGGTTGGCTATCCAAATGTTGTGCCATAAGATGTAAGAAATAGATTGCCTAAGTTTCAAGGAAATAATGCAATCACTGGTGATCAGCACTTGAAGCTCTTTGTCAATATGATGGAGGAATTTGAAATAGAATTTGAGGATGTATACATTAAATTGTTTATCCATACTCTAGAAGAAGATGCAAGGGACTAGTATAAATATTTTCCAGATAATTCCATTGATTCTTGGATAGAGATGAAGAATGATTTCAAAATGACAGTATGGCGTTAAAACAGACCCTAGGTTTCTTTCATCAGAATTTGAAAATATAAAAAAATCATTGAATCAGTGCATTATTTGAATACAAGATTTAACACAACATTGAGAAGACTTCTTGTTAATTTGAGGCCATGTGATGAATCATGTCTAATAAAGTATTTAGATGCATTTTATAAGAAAATTTCTTACTATTTGAGGGATAAGAACCCTCAAAATTTGAGGCAGGCCTTTACCATGGCTCTGCAAATTGAGAACAACATTAAAGCTATTGTAAAACCTCCTAAGAGAGAGGATGTTAAACTGATCAAACCAGAGAAGCCTCAATCAAGTAAGGTTGTGGATCTTGAGGAAGTTGTAAAGACTTTGGCCGGAGTTGTCAAACAAATCTCTTACAAGCTAGCCAGGGTAGAGAAAGGAATTGGATAAGGTTCTCAAGGTCAGCATAGGCAATAAGGACAAGACAAATTTGCAAGTCATTCTAGAAATGATCAGAGATTTGATGAAAGAAGTAAAGGACCCATGGGAGCTAGAAAACCCCAAGGTAGGGAAAATAAAGTAGTGCATGATCCTCTAAATGTCAGAGTTGTTGTTGTTGAAGAGACAAATGAAATTGATTGGTGTGACAAATGTTTCTTACCCCACCCACCATGTGAAGTAGATCAGAAAGTTGAATAAACTGATGATGATGATGACATTGATGATGATGCATGCATGGTGGACTGCTCTACAAGCTCATAGCAAGGAGCAACTTCAACTGAAGTAATAAGTGCAAGAACTACTGCAAGCTTTTGGGATTGTATTCACCAAGTACCTCTTCTTTCTCACTCTCATACTTTATAAATAGATATGGTACAAGATTTTTAACTTCCTAATAATGATTTTGAGTACCTAAGAGCTCTAATGATTAAGAATTATGATGGAAGAATCCCATCAAAAGAGGATAGACAACTAGTAATGAATGTTATTGTTGCCCAAGAAAAGGAATATAACACAAGAAGTAAGGTTGTCAAAGGGATAGGGCCTTAAGCCAAACCAAAAACCCAAGTTCTCACCAATGTCCCAAAAGAAACTCCAAATAAATATGCATCTGGCAAAGGCCTTGTTGTCTCAAGTAGAACTGGTGTGGCCACCGATGCCCAAAATGTGAAAAATCTTGTGCCATCCGATGAGTTTGTCAATATTTCTCCAAATGTTGCTTTGCCCAAATACATTCCTTATGACATTGCCCAAGTCTTGAGTTAGATCAAGATTTATGTCCCAATTGTTGAACTTCTTAGGATTCCTAAGCACAAGAAAAGGGCCTTTGAGTATTTGGGGTTGGAAGAAGATAGGAGTACCCAAGGCAGAAATATAAATAATGTAAACACTCCTCCTCCAACCATTAGAGACCTAGAAAAACCACTAGCATTGGAGGATATGGGTGAACCACCTGAAGTTTACTTGGGAACATCTTTAGTTAAGTCTCAATTAAATTTTGATCCATTTTTTACAACACTGGTTATTAAGGACAGACTGTTGCACAATTGTATATTTGGTTCCAGAGCATCATGCAATGTTATGCCTCTAGAATTCATGAATGAATTGAACATTAAAGTGACAACAACTTATCAAAAGTGAACTGCAATGGATTCTAGAGAGGTACTAGTTGTAGGGTGTGTAAAAGGTTTGGTGGTACAACTTGCAGATTATCCGGGTAAGAACTTGAAACTTGATGTTTTTATTGTTGATTGCCCTGCAAAATGGGGCATGTTGTTATCAAGAAAGTGGGCTTCAAGTGTTGCTGGAAGTGTTCAAATGGATATGTATTTTGCCACCATTCCAATTGAAGGAAACCTTGTAAAGTTGTATGGAGAGAAGAAGATGTTGCACCTCATTGAAGATCCCAATAATGCTTCTTATGAAGTGTTGTATGCTGATGTAGATGCTGATAACTTTGTTGGGTTTGCTAATGGAAAAGAGCATAAGATTGATCAATGTAAATGTCTTGAACAAGTAGGTTTACCTTGGACCTTGTTATTCGATGGAGCTTGTTCCAAGTTTGTAAATGGTGTTAGCATTGTTTTGATTTCTCCAGGACAGGAAGAGTTTGTTTTTCTTTCAAATCAACTTTGAATGCACTAACAAATTTTTGATTATGAAGCATTGTTATTAGGTTTGAGAATTGCATGGAAATATGGTGTAAAGGATATCATTGTCAAAGGAGATTCAAAACTGATTGTCAAGCAAATTAGAAAACTATATGCTATTAAAAATCAAAGAATGAAACAATACAAGCATGCAGTATGGGATTTGATTGAAATGTTTGACTCATTTAATATTGTGCACCATGATAGAAATTTTAATGTTGTTACAGAAAGTTAGCAGTGCTAGGATCTAGATTTGGAAATTGTACAATATCTCCATTTTTTAGTATGATGTTGAAATACTAACAAGGCCATCTGTCCGACAACGAAAAAAATTGGCAAGTGTTTGATGATGATGCCTAGGTAAAATGGTTTATATAGAACCAAGGCAAGTTTGCAGCCCAAAATATAAATTGGGAACCAATGGTGTGTGTTGCTGAAGGAAAGGAAACTTTATTTGCAAAGACATCATCCAACTAAAGACAACACAATTCCCAGAGGTTTGGTGGCACTTGAATCAAAATTTGATAATGTTGATTGCATTATTAATAGAATTATTTTAGTTTAAAGAGATTTGGAAGAGCACGACCTGGGAAGAAAGGAAAAACCACGTAAAATATGGTTAGGAAGTAGTCTAAGAAAGAAAGAGAAGTAGTCCTATGTTCAATTGTTGAAAAAATATTAAGATTGCCTAGCCTAGTCTTACTCTGAGTTGAAGGCATATAGGGAAGATTTGTTCTAACATGAAATTCCTCTTGAATATAATGCCAAGCCTTTCAGGAAAAACATAGGCTTATCAATCTGCTCCTTTCTTTAAAGATGCGAGAAGAATTAAAGAAGTTGAGGGATGGATGGATCATTCAGCCCATAAGGTACTCATCTTCAGTTGTAAATTTAGTACCTGTCAGGAATAAGAATGGTGATATAAGGTTGTTCATGGATTTTAGGAACTTGAATAAAGCATCATTGAAATATAATTACCCTCTGCCAAACATGGAGAATATGTTATAATTGGTAACTGGTTCTGAATTATTGTCCACTTTGGATGGTTTCTCTGGCTATAATCAAGTTGTTGTGAAGGAGTCAGAAAGAATAAAGACTGCCTTTACCACTCCTTGGGGAACTTATGTCTATGTCAGGATGCCTTTTGGATTAATGGATGCTAGAGAAAATTTCCAAAGAGCAATGGATGTAGCCTTTGATGGTTATATTAATGATTTCATTGGTGTTTATCAAGATGATGTAACTGTGTTTTCCAGAAAAATAAATGATCACTTGCAACACTTGGAGAGAATGTTGTTAAGGTGTAGAGAGTATGAAATATCATTAAATCCCAAGAAGTGTCATTTTGGAGTGCAAAAGGAAAAGTCATTTTGGAGGTCACATTGTATCAAAGGAATGGGTCATGATTGATCTTGAGAGAGTGGAAGCCATCAGTAAGGTTCCAATTCCTAGAACTAAGAAGGGAGTTGAATCCTTCTTTGGACAAGTAAAATTTATTATAAGATTTGTGTCTAACTTTGCTGAGCTGACCATACCCATTACTAGCATGCTGAAAAAGGACCAAGTTATCAAATGGAAAGAAGCTTCCATTCAATATTTCAATGGGATTAAGGAAGCACTAAAGCATGCCCCTGTTTTGGCAACTCTAAATTACAAGAATAATTTTCAAGTGTTTTCTTTTGTTTCAGAAAACACCATTGCATCTATTTTGTTGTAGAAGGATGTTGAAGGGACTGAGAGATCAATTGCCTTTTTCAGTAAGGCATTTCGAAGAGCTGAGTTGAAGTACACCATCTTGGAGAAGCAATCATTTTCCTCGGTGAAAGCAAGAAAGGTTTTCAGACCCTACATCTTGAGCTCTAAATGTGTTGCTTATGTTCCCCACACCATGGTGAAAGAAATCTTATCAGAGATGGAGGTCTCAAGAAAAATATGTAGATGGGTAAACAAGTTGCAGGAATATGACATGGATATCCAAACCACGAAATTGATAAGAGGTTTTGGCCTAGCTAAGCTTATGGATGAGAGCAACTTTCAAACTATTGAGGTGAATGAAGTAGAAGGAGGAAGGGTGGTGGATGTCCTTGAAAAATTGGTAAGATCTGAATGGTACAAATGTATAATCTTTTATCTCAGACATCTAAGCTACCGTGAACATTTGAGTAAAAATCAGAAAAGTTCTCTAAAGTTAGCCTCTCAAAAATATGTAATTACTGATTTTGGGTTAGCTTGGAAGAACCCAGAGGGAGTGATCTTAAGATTCATTGTTGAGGATGAAGCCCCAAAGGTAATTGTTAATCTACATGGAGGATTTTTGTAGGGCACATTTTATTGGAAGAGTTATAACACATAAAATCTTGAGGGCTTGTTATTGGTGGCCAACTCTCTTCAAAGATACAACTCTATTAGTTAGGAAATGTGAAAGTTGCCAGCATTTTTCTAGAAGAATGAAAGCTTTGAGCTCCCTTCTTTTGCAGCCTGTGTCAATTGAAGCCCCATTTAAGTAATGGGGAATGGATTTCATTGGAGAAATTTTTGATCCTTCTAGTGCTGGTCATAAATGGATTCTTGTAGCCACTGATTATTTCACTAAGTGGGTAGAAGCAATCCCCACCAAGAAAGAAACACACCAAGTTATCATGGACTTCATGTTGAATCAAATCATATGAATATTTTGAGTGCCAGTTAAGATTGTTGCTGACAATGTCATGAGTTTCAGAGCCAAACCTTTGGTGGCAATGTGTAAAGAGTATGGAATCAATTTGACATATGCTTCTAACTACAATCCCCAAGGAAATGGACAAACTAAGTCGAGCAATAAAAACTTGTTGAAGATCATTAGAAGAACCTTGGAGCTAAACAAAAAGAAGTGGGGTGAGCAACTGAAGTTTGCTGTTTGGGCTAATAAAATCACTGTCAAAAGAGCTACTAGTAAAAGACCAATGTGTTGGTATATGGAACTAAAACTTTGTTGCCCCTTCATTTACAATTGTCTTCATTTCAATTTGTTCAACAAATTAAAGATCAATAAGTTAATCCATATGATGCTCGAATAAATTAGATTATTGAGCTAGATGAAGAAATAAGGGCATCCATCAGTGGCATGTGAAGTTTAGAGAAAAGTTGAAGAAGTTATTTGACAAGAAGGTGACTCTAAGAGCTTTCAGCATTGAGGATCTTGTGCTATTATGGGATAGCAGGCATGAATATAAGGGAAAGAATGATAAATTTGATGCATTATGGATGGGCCCTTATTTAATTGATATTTGAATTGGTGAAAATACCTTCTTCCTAATAGACTTAGACGGGGAACTGCTTGAATTTCTGTTAATGGCAAGAATTTGAAACATTTCTTTGATTGATTTCTCAGAATCAAGGTATACTCCATTGTAAAATGTATAATCTTTTGGTTGATTTCTGCCTTCATGTTTTTCTATTTTTGTTTATCTTGGTCCTTGGTGGCCATTTTTTTGGTTTCTCGGTTCGTCCTTGGGGGAGTTGGTTATTATTTTTCTACTCTACAAGCTTATTTTTTGACTTCGTTGCCCAATGGTTTGTTTTTGTAACATGATCTGCCATTTGTTCTTGTGGAACTCATAGGGAGTGCCCATCCCGAGTTAGAACTGATGTTGGTGCTCAATTTGATCTTGCCCCATTTGTCATTGAAATTATTCAGTTTGCGGGTTATTTCATGTTTTCTATCTCCCGTATTGATGCATGAAAACTATGTCCTCCATTTGTGTTCCATGATTAGTCCCTTCCTTGGTCGAGGATCATTTTAAATATAGAGTTTGTTTTCTATTCCTCTTTCCATGTGAAACAATTTGTAACTTGGGTGAAAACTTGGGTTTTTTCCTTCCTTCCATTTTCCACAGTCACGTTTTGTTGTCCCTGTCATTTTTGTCGCAAATATCTATGGAAACGTGATTGGATGTGGATCGGAAGATCATATTTTGGCCATATATCATTTCCATATTATATTTCCTTGAAGAACAATTCATTTCCATGCGTAAATGGTGATTTTCCTGCATTTTACGGTTTGACGGGTGTATTTTTCCCGGTCAAATTTACATCTCAGCATTTGTGGAAACGTGGCCTTTTTTGTTGGATGCGGCTCGGTGGGGCACTTTGAAAACTCTAATGGTCGCTTCAACTCAAAACTTGTCCACGTGGAGGGTCGGCGCTCATATAAAAATTCACCTTTTGGTTTGGCCTTAGAGTTGCGCCAGGGAGACATGTGGAGGTTTCCGCTACCTTGCCCAAACTTAGACAAATTTTTCATGCGGTTGGTACAACTTTGGAAGACCATGGACACGTGGAGGGCTAGTGCTCATTTGAGGATCTGCCTTAGGGTCCCACCTTAGCAATTGTGTTGGAGAGACACGTGGAGGCTTTTTTAGCTCTACTTTATACTTAAACCTTTGAAAGCAACTTTCTAAAGGCATGGGACACGTGGAGGGACCGCACCTATTTGGGTACATCGGCCCCTAAGTTTTATTTTGAAGAAGTGCGAAGAGGACACTTGGAGGCTTCCGCTCACTCTGCCCTTGCTTGGAATTTCCAACGGCCAAGGAAAATTGTCTCGGACCCTAGACACATGGTGCCTTCTACTGATCCTTCAAATTTTTTTAACAACTCTTCAGACTAAGACACATGGTGATCTCACGCTTGTTTGAGGTCTCTACTTTTGGGGACCATCTCAAACTGCGCCATTAAGACACGTGGAGGCTTCCACTGGCTCCTTTTTATACTGAGACTTTTCAAAGGCCAAAAGGAATTTTTCTTGGGCCTAGGGCATGTGGAAGGCCCGCGCTTGTTTGGAAATTTTCCCCTATACTTCTTCTTTGCAGTTGTGCCAAGGAAACATGTGGACAACTATAATAAAGTAAAGAAGGGGTAGAATCAATAGTTGTTATGCATTGCAATTGTTTTTCTATAATTTTTGCTCCAAGACTCCTAGAGATATGAATACACACTATTTTTCATCATTTTTTGATGAAATTCCTTGTCGTTTTTGTCTGCAAAGTGCCATTGAGTGGATTCAGAACTTATTTTTTTAGTCCAAGGATTGTTAAGATCAATATTTTGAAGTTGGAATTTCTCAAGCACTTGCAAAAATGTGAATTACCAGAGAAGATGGATGCGGGGCAGAGTTGCAGAGGAAAAAGAGGGAAAAGGATGAAATGATGAAGGTTGCAGGCGTAAAAGATGAAAAAGGTGTTTCCTAGAGAGTGAAAAGGATTGCCTTTCAGATCCATTATGCAGAGCCTCAGAAAATGATTAAAATATGGATTTCTTTCATGAAAAAATCAGAATGATTAAAATGAATGTCAAAAATTTGTGGCATGGCATCCTAGCCATTAGTCGAGGGTCTGAGAAATGTGATAGGTTCATAATCGGTCCACCTAGCAGTTTTCAGATGTGAATTTGTTAAATGTCACTTTCTGAGGCAAATTAGTAACAAACAAAGGTCCCTCAAATATTCTTCTTTTTTGGGGGGAAAATTTGGGATGAGTAAGTGAGTGAAATGTATAAATACAATGAGAATACTCTTTGGAAAGGTGGGGATTGAATTCTTAAGAGAAAATTTGAGAAAAGTCGTCTTCCTGAGAGACCAATCTAAGATAACCTGTTAATTTATTATGTGTTAGATTTTCTATCATGTCAAGTTGATTGCAGATGTATAGCCATTAACGAGCACTGAGATTTATCTCGAATCTTTCCCCTACTGATGAATGTAACAAATTTTGAAATTAATTTCTGTCAATCTTGGAGCAATTAGCGTCTTCTTTGTTTCAGAATGTCTGCAAGTAGTTTTTTTGTTTCTATTGCAATCTTACATTGAAATCTTTGTGAAATCACATAGGATCTCATCCTTGTGATAGTTTAGTGGAATTTTCAATTTCATTTCAAGAAGAGCCTTCATCTTGTGATGAGATAAACAAATTTAAAATCACTTCACTTTCATTTGTTGATAAAGATTGTTTGTAAGTCTTTGGGTGTACCTTAGGTGTGATTGATCAAATATTTTGGTGTTTAATTAAGTCTTTTAACTCGATCCTTCATGTTATATTCTCAAATATTGTGTGAAAACGTGCTGATTTGGGCCTCCATTGAAGCACACCTTCGGGTTGAAGGAATGTCTTAACTATTCTAAAGCTTTTGTTGTTAAGTTATCGATTGTTGTGAAGTTTCTCAAAGATTTGGTATAATTAAATTATCCTACTTAATCTCCCACCAAAATCATTCAAAAACCATGAATCCATCCTAAACTACCCTTTTTCCCCTGTATATCCACAAATAAATAAAATCTATTTACTAAAATATGCAGAACAATTAGGATTTAAAAATGTCTTCAGTAACCTTAGCCTTGTTTTGAAAGTATCTCCATATTTTATAAGTGAAAACTCTTGAGAGTTAAATTATGGAGTATTGACCATACTTTCCCAAGGTTTTCTTCATAAAATTTGTCCAAAAGAAGGATATCTCCATCTCCTTCATCAAACAAAGGTTACACTAAGGGTCGTCTCACCCTGGTTGAGGAGGCACAACATAAAGTAGTGAGGAGAGGTCAAATCCTCTTGAAGGTGTTATCCATCTCTCAACAAATCTGAGTGACAAGGGCCAGTTAGATCTCATCCTCAGCTATAAAATGACACACATTATAATCTATTTGTCTCTAAGCTCCATGCCCAATTTGTGATGCAGCTCAGTTTGAAAAGGAGAAAAAATTTGGATACCAACATAAGGAAAGGAAGTAATTGATCGAAATCCTTAAAATGGAAAAGAATTATATATATATATATATATATATATCACCTCCTTGCGATTTTCTTAGAAATGATTTAGTAATGTTATTAGTTATTCAATTAGCATGGTCCTATGAGTAGTTAGAAACTTTTTTTATTGTTCTTGCTTTTTATACTATACTCTAAATTGACTTGTATTGATCATTTAATTAAATCAAATCATAAGAATCTCCATATTAATTTATAATCAAAATATATCTAATTATATGAAATTATTATTAAAATTATATATATAATATATTATACATATTTATTTATTAAAATAAATTAGTGTGATTCTGTTTAGAATACACACACACACACACACACACACACACACACACACACACACACATTGTAGTGCCCAACATTCCTTTTCTAAATTGAAAAACAAAGGGGGATGAAATCGATTATGGGTGTTTAAATATATGGGAGAGGAGTAGTGTGTTGGTGGCATATAATAGGAGGTTGCATGTAGTAGAAAGATGGGATGACACGAGTGTGCAGGGCATGGGCTGCTTAAAGCACCCCTCAGACCTGTCTTTTCCATTTTGCATAATAATTATTGCACTCTATTTTAGGTCCAAAGGCATAAAATCTTCTATAACCATAATTACTCCTCTTTCATTGTTCTTAACCGAGCGAATTTTTTGGATCTAGATCTACATCTGAAGTGTGTTTAATTTTCCTAGGAAAATAATTTTTCCCCTATCATTTTTTTGTTGGATTATCGGCAGAAGAATAGGGGAAAAAACTTGGGGATACAGAGGCACTCCATTCATAGTTGTATGGAGTTACTTTTCTGCTGATGAGAATCTATCTTACGTGTACTCTAGCCTTTACGTCTACCATTTCTCATTCCTTCTCTCTTTACAACCTTGAATTTCATTAGGTTTTTGTGGTTTTCATCTGCATGGGCTCAATTTTTTCATTGCAAGCATGAATATGAAATTAGTAAGTTGGATTTCCACTATCAATTTCTTATACTCACTGCACCCTCCATCCATGGTTCCAACAACACACCCTTGGAAAAATTTGGGATCCCACATTTCTTTCAGGAATTTTGGAAAACATTTCACATGTCTTACGCATGTTTCCACATTCTGTAGGCATATATTATAGGGAACTCGTAACTAAAACAATTCAAAAAAAAAAACACTTCTCCATAATGGATTGGTGGATGTTTATACCTTGTTTTAAGGCTACTATTTTGACACTGGATATTGTAAGGGTTGTTCTCCATCCCCATATGGTTTCCTCCTTCATTTGTTGCACCAGGAAAATGCCATTTCAATTTAAGACTTCTGCTCCAAAATTAATGCTAATTAATGTTTTGCCCAGCCAAATCCACACCAACAAACAAATAACTAAATTGGGTTCTCTTTTCAACACTGGGAATATCTACCAGGACATCCACTTTGAAGTCCCAACAATCACGTTATGAAATTGTTGATCTATGGATAGGGATGTTGATGAAGAAGAAATAAAATCTTTTTATAGATGTCTTGTCAAAAACTATCATCCTGATGTTTATGATGAAATTGGGGATCTAGAGGAAGGAGAAACAATAGAAACACGTTTCATTAAGATTCAGGAAACTTATAAATTACTTATGGACAAGGAGCAGTGTATGAAGTATGATAAGGAAAACCAAGTAAACCCTATCAAGGCATCTAAAGCATGGATGGAGTGGGTAATGAAGAAAAATAAATCATTTGACGGATAAGGGGATTTAGCAGTCATAGCGTGGGTAGAGAAAAACAACTTGAACTGAATCTTAGAGTTCTTCATCTTTCACGTACAAAGAGGACTTGGAGTCTTTTAAAAAATCTCCGTATGGGGGTATTTTTGAATGCTCACGAGCTGTTGATGGAATGCTAATAGAGATTCAGCACCTTCTGGAGTGTAGATGAAACTTCCATAAAGTGCATATGTAAATATCTCCCAGGCATGGTTCATCTTACCTTTTCCTTCATAATTATCGTACTTTAGTTTTTCATTTGCAATGAAATAAATTTAAAATTTTGGAATGTCACACATTCAATTATTAGGTTTTTATAAAAAAATTTTGTAAACAAATAAAACAAAATATAACACTTATGTAACCCATGTAACACTTGGTAACAAAGCATAAACTTAAAGCCTTCTTTTGAACACAAATTGGAGAACCGTTATCTATTTTTTACCCCCTAGTAAAATAGACAACTTAGGACGATGGGTTTGAGAAATTGAAAGATATTCATGGAGAAAATTGGAATGATACAACTAATTTTTTTAGTTTGGTAGCAATTATAAGTGATTCAGGAAAGTTTTGGATGTCTTGAAGCCATCCATCGGAAGTAGGATTTCAAGCCTTAAGGAGTTTGCGGTGTGAAAGAGGACCTAACATTCAATAGAAGATTTTGATAGCTATGTTAAGAAGTAAAATTCAAATAAAGTTTTATAGAATCCATTTTCCATGCCCTACATGGTGGAAAAGACAAGAAATCTTGAAGCATCATACGCTTCCCAAGGTGATTCATTCTTCTGGTGCACAACTGGCATCCCGAGAAAGAAAGAGATATTTCAATGTGATAAATTTAAAATTGGATCTTGAGACCATGTCCATTAGATTCAGTTGGTTTTTTCCATGTGAAATCATATAACATTTCACCCGACAACTCATCCGGGAGGTAAAGTTATCGCCTCTGGGAGTTGGTCGGCTAGGGGTTGGACGAATCAGGGTGAGACGACTCAGGATTGGACGGATGGGGGTTGGATGCAAATTGGTTCAATGGGTAATATTTTTTGACATACTTGAATGGTTTTTGACACCTATTGCACCCATCACACTTACACGACACTCAGGTTGGACGGTACAAACAGCTTAGAAGTGTCATGGGGGTTGGACGGATCAAGGTTGGACGGTTGGGGGTTAAATGCCCATGGGTTGGTCGGGTCAATTTTTTTGATATGTAGGATCATTTTTTTGACATTTTTTGCATACATCACACTTGCAAGATTATCAGATTCGATGGTATGGCTAGGTTGGATGCGTCATCAGGGTTGGACGCCCAGGGGTTGGTTGGGTCACATTTTTAGATGCATATGGATAGTTTTTTATGCCCGTCTTACCCCTCTCATTTTAAGGACACCCATGTTGGATGGTACTACAAGTTTGGATGGGTCCCAACAACTCAACAATTGGATTTTAATGTGGTATGGCACCCATGTCTTCATATGATAGAAGTACCCTTAGGAAGTGAATTTGTATGGTTTTCCATACCTCTTTAATGAGGATTTGTAAAAAATTTCTGTTATATTGTAAAATATACCTCATTTTAGAGGAAATATTCTAGGAGCTAGGGAAACCCTTGCAAAATTCTCCCTCAACTCCATTTGAGTTGTAAGCCTTCTCTGCACCTAACAAGCGTATTTATGCTTCTAAGCATTAATGTAATTGTGTTTTCACCTTATAGATCAATAAATTCATGTTTTTGGTGCATTTTTCAACCCTTTCTCATATTTTTTTGTTTTTATGTACCTCTCCATTTTGGATTTGTTTTATGTGCATGTTATTTCACTTGCAGGTGTAAGATGTTGTGTTTCATGAAGTGCAGATGGAAGATAGAGTTTGGGTATGTGTCACGATGTTCTGACCACTCCCAGCTCTATTTTTTTCTTCTTCCTACCTCATCAGAGTATCTTACCCATTTTATTGGTGTTATCACCTCGTTAGTGTAGGATTTACCTTTTAATGCACTTTCACTTTCCCTGTCTCCTTGACATTGTTAGAATAGGTGTAGTTAGGCATATTTTATGCATTAGGAGTAGTTTAGCATTAGGATTTGGTAGAGGAATCGACCATCTCCAAAGGATCATATTAAGTTCACAAGTCCCATAGCTTGAGAGATGTTCCCATGTTATGTAGGTTAAACCGGATGCCTCATTTAAACCTGGACCATTCGGGGGGTGCTGTTATTTTGCATCAACAATTTTGGCATGCCCGGTGGGATAGGTTTGAAGAATCTTACAACTTCACTTCATTAGGTTTATGTGTTCTTGGTGAGATTCAGCCTTTGGAGTCACATGCAAAGCACATCTGGTGACTTCATCTAGTCAACAACCCATTCTCTTAGTTGAAGACTTTCCTTCCATCCATTTCACCCTTTCTTCTTTCCATGTCTTTCATTTTCTACCATTCATGAAGCTGTGTAGTCATGGATTCATTCCCATCTTGGAATTCACACCTGCAATAGCAACAATGCAGTCCACCTCCAATGTATTTCTCAACTCCTCTAGACCAATGTTATGAGAAAATCAAGAACCATTATGCCTACCCATATGACTAATTGCAAAATCAGTTTAGCTATGGATCTTGTAAGGAAAAAGGGTATGCATACAATGACAACAGTAAATTGGACAATGTTGATCTGCTGGAGAAGATTCAAAGGATGGAGGCTAGAATGATTCAGTTAAGGGATACAATACAAATGAGGGCATGCAAAATTGGTTGCAGTGCATCTTTTCCATGGGAAGGCCCTTTTCCAAGACACTATAGCCCATAGGATAATATTGACTTCATGGTTGAAATGCTGCCTTAACTTGCATAGTGGACCAAGAAGATAAAGGCCTACAAACTTGGTGCTAAGAAACCTTGTCCATGGGTAAATCCTACACCATCATCTAGTAATTTTCTCTCCATTCCCTGAGCAGCACCATCTCAACTTGATATTCAATTTCCAAGTTTCCCATCCATTGCTTCTATTTTGGAATCTGTTTCTCCATCTTCTAATCTCCCATCCCATCCTAATTTCTCTACCCTTCTCCCTTCCAAACCCAATTCCTGTCCACAAGAGCCAAAATAAATACCTCCCCCTTCACCAAAAATAAAACAACAATTAGTGGAGACACCACCCACCACTTCTCCTACTTTCCCAAGTCCATGTCGGGAAGAGACTAAAAAACTAACCAAGGGGAGAAACATGAAGAAGAGCCAAGAAAAGAAGAAATGATTAGAATCTTGGTGAGCTTGGCTCTTATGTTCAAGATTGATAAAATCCCCTTGATGGAGAAACCCGTGGAGGATTATAAGGTCAAGCCACAAGTAGTGGAAGCTCCAACTACAACACAAGTGAGGGAATAAGGAGCTACTCCAAATCCAAAAGAGGAAGAGTGCATTCTACTTTTGGAGGAGAACCATACAGTTCTAGAGGTTTCAAGTATAGAGTAGGCCTTATAAGAACCTTTAGTTTTTCCTCCCACTTCATCCCCTTCAAGATCTAATGTCGAAGAAGAGTTTGAGCTTTTAGACTTCATTTTTGAAGACGAGGGGAACCATGGTGAGAAATTTACAAATTAGGAGGACACCATGGAGGAGGTCAAGCACATGTAGTGGGACAACGAGGAGGATGATTATCTGTCTGACTTGGAGGATTGTTTTGATGGAGAGGAACCTAAGGAGATCACATCATTTTCTCCTCCATCATCCACCTTCAAGGCACATGAGCTGTTTTCATGAAGGATAGCATTCAATTGCAGCAACCTACATTTCACAACGACCTTATGGAACCAAGGTTATAAGATTTGAATCTTCCATGTTATCAATAGAAATAGGAATGGAAAAAGATAACACACATTGCATTCCAGTCATCAAGGTAGAGGATCAACTTCTTGTAGAAGCACTCCAAAGTAAAAATCAGCATGTAAGTAGCCTCTTTTTTTAGGAAGGTCCATAAGAAGACTCCATTTTTGGAGTTGAATTTTAGAACAATGGGTGCATACATCAAGTCAGACTGTGCCCAATCAGGTACTTGGCTTCATTGGAGCCAAGGGAGAAGCTATAAATGGTCATGCCCACTTCAGGGCATGAGGATGAGTATCAAATCACCAAGGGCCACCATCAACACCTCCAGGAGTGTAATAATAATCAGCTTGAGAAGGTATTTTTGATTGATGTTGATACTTTTGTTATCGGGTGGAGGATTGGCCTCTTGTTGGTTTTTCACTCATTATAACAACCATGATAAATGCCAAATCACATACATGGCTTCCTATTTTGAGAAAGGGAAGTTACTTCTCCCTGCCAGTTACATGATTTGTTTGAGTTCCCTTTTCCTCTTGTTAGCATAGTGTAGGTAGGTTTTATTTTAGTAGAAGAAGTGCTTGTGCACACTCTACATACTCCACTCAGAGCATGTATGATTTTTCAGTTTTATACATAGCGTGTGTTGTGACATGTTGTTGCTTTTGTACGATTCATTCTTTGGAGGGGGCATGTTTTCACATGAGAAATCAGGTTTCAACAACAGTCCTAGCCTCTCTGAGTCAGTTTTTGTTCCCATGGATTTTACAATGTTTATACCTGTCAAGGAATCATCGATTGGTCTTATTTCATACTTGGCAAGAAATCAGATCAAGGACTGTTTTAAGGGGGCTTCAGACCTTTGTCATATACATAAGGTTTCTAATGGTAGGGAGTTCCATGTTCAAACATCAGTGTTTTAATGGCTCATCGGAAGAATTTAGATTTTAGGATCAGTCTATAGGTGTAACAATATTGAATCCATTCCCAATGGACAATTCAAGGCCACTGGTCACACATCTAGCAGGCTGATGTCCCCGAGAAGTCACCAATTGTTATCTATTTTCTACCACCTTGTAAAATAGAAAACTCAGGAGGATGGGTTTGAGCACTGGAAAAATATTCATGGAGAAACCTAGAATGATACAACTAATTTTTTGAGTTTGGGAACCATTACAAGTGATTCAGGATAGTTTTAGATGTCTTGAAGCCATCCATCAAAAGTAGGCTTTCGGGCCTTAAGAAATTTATAGTGTGAAAGAGGACTGAGATTCAACAGAAGATTCGGATAGGCATGTCAAGAATTTTAAGTCAAAAAATTCCCTATGGAATCCATTTTCCATGCCATATATGGTGGAAAATACGAGACGTCTTGAAGCATCATACACTTCCCAAGGCAGTTCATTCTTCTGGTGCACAACCGACATCCCAAGAAATAAAGAGATATTTCAAGGAAATTAAGTAAAAATTGTATCTTGTGACCACATCCATTGGATTCAATGGGTTGTTTCCATGTGAAATCATATAAAATTTCACCTGAAACCTCATCTGGGGACTCAAGTTATCGCCTCTGGAAGTTGTTCGGCTAGGGGTTAGATGAATCAGGGTGAGATGGGTAAGGGTTGGACGGTTGGGGTTGGACGGATCAAGGTTGGATGGTTGGGGGTTAGAAAAGTAGCATTTTTTGACACACATGATTGGTTTTTGATACCCATCACACTTGCACGACAATCAGGTTGGATAGTAGAGCCAACTTGGACGGGTCATGGGGGTTGGATGGATCAAGGTTGGACGGCTGGGGGTTAGACACCCAGGGGCTGGTCGAGTCACATTGTTTGATGTGTATGATCATTTTTTGATTCTGTCACATCCATCACACTTGCATGATGATCAAGTTTGATGATATGGCCAGGTTGGACGTGTCATGAGGGTTGGATGCCCAGGGGTTGGTCGGATCACATTTTTTATGCATACGGATAGTTTTTGATGCCCGTCATACCCATATCATTTTAAGGACACCCAAGTTGGATGGTATGGCAAGGTTAGATGGGTTGTATGGTTGGGTGGCTCACGGGTGCCAACAACTCAACAATTATATTTTAATGCAGTATAGTGCCCATGTATTCATTTGACATAAATACCCTAAGGAAGCAATTTTTATGGGTTCGCATACCTCTTTAATGAGGATTGGTAAAAAATTACTTATATATTGTAAAATCCACCTCATTTTTTAGAGGAGACATTCTTGGAGCTAGGGAAACCCTTACAAAATTCTCCCTCAACTCCATTTGTGTTGTAAGCCTTCTCCTACGTGACTGACAAACATATTTATGCCTCTAAGCATTAATGTAATGGTCTGTGAACCTTATAGAGCAATAAATTCATGTTTTTGTGGCATTTTTGAACCCTTTCTCATGTTTTGTAATTTCTATGTGCCTCTCCATTTTGGATTTGTTTTCTGTGTATGTTCTTTCACTTGCAGGTGTAAGATGTTGTGTTTCATGGAGTGCATATGGAAGATGGAGTTTGGGTCTGTGTCACTGATATTCTGACCTCTCCCAGCTCTATTTTTTTCTTCTTCCTCCCTCATCAGAGTATCCCACCCCTTTTCTTGGTGTTATCACCTCGTTAGTTTAGGATTTCCCTTTACATGCACTTTCTCTCTCCCTGTCTCCTTGGCATTGTTAGAACAGGTGTAGTTAGGCATATTTTCTACATTAGAAGTAGTTTAGCATTAGGATTAGGTAGAGGAAGTCGGCCTTCTCCGGAGGACCATCTCAAGTTCACAAGTACCACGACTGAGAGATGGTCCCATGTTATGTAGGTTACACCGGATGCCCTATTCAAATCCGGGCCATTCGTGGGGTGTTATAATTTTGCATCAACAAGAACTTGGTAACCAGTCTTTTAGCACGAAACAATAAACCTCCTTATGTTTTATATTACCAAATTTTATTTTGATCATCATTCGTGGTTGCGACCACAACCTTATGCAACTATTAGACCTAGGTTATTGAAATTTGGTGCTCGTGCCCATTAGTGTTGACAAGAGCCAGATGAGTCGTCAATTAAAACCACCTTTATGTCTACCTTTTAAGTTAGAGAAACTAAATTTCAAGAGATTTGCAAAACAACACTCTAAACCCTGTAAATGAGATGTCAAGTGTCATATGTGTTTGTTGTTATGTAGAGAGTCGTGTCAAGCACTAGCTTAACCTCATTTTCAAACTATTTATGCTTTCTTCATCACTTCTCTAGGAGCCCAGTCACTCTGTTTTACACTTTTGGGGAGTTGTTTAAACTAAAAAGTTGGCTTTTGTTTTGACCTTCCATTTGAACCCTGAAAAACAAAATTCTTATCATCTTTCGCAAACCTCTATTCTTTTTACTAGATAATTTTGTGGAACCTTCAGTTGAAGAAAATATCATTTCTTGTTAGTTTGACTAATAGGATTTGTAGGCCTCTGGTCGCAGTTTGACTAGGTCAAACTGGAACAATTATGACAAGTGCCTTCGGATAACCCATCGTCGTTTGAAACCCGTTTGTTAGTTATCGGTCCTGTTAACTCGATGAATTCGCCATATATAGGGAAACTTGTAGGAAAATTTCAAATTGCATGCTTGTCCATCGAATGTTAGTTTTGGACGTAATTTTGAGCCCTCGACCTAACCTTGATTGTTTTTCACTAGGCCAATTATGACCGATGGCCTTAGAAAACTAGCCTCCAATCGTAAACCGTTCACTAGTTCTAAAATCTGTCACTTCCTGTGGATTCTTGATGTAGAGGAGGACACGTAGAAACTCACGCGTGGTGTTTTTTTTCCATTAGAAGACAACGTTCAAAAATGGTTTCTTAGCCTCTAGGTGTAGATTGAACATTTTTGCAAGTAGTAGGAAAACGTAGGACCTTCGTCGGGTTACCAAACCACCATGGAAACTTGTTGACATTTTTGAATGATTGTTTGGGACTCTATCTTATGGCTTATTGTGTGAAATTTGAATTTTGACAAAATAATTTTTCTCTCTCTTCCCTATTTCTTTCACTCTCCTTAGTTAAGAAATGAAATGAAATCAAATCAAATAAATATGTGTCTCTAACCTTCTCCTTTAGAATGCAAATTATTAATTTTATTATGTAAATGAGAAACTAAAAATGTTAATTATGCTAGATCTAGCTGGATGCCATGCTAGCAATTTATCATTGATTTCATGCTCACATGATTTTATAGGATACAAGAAAGATGGCGAAAAGGATTGGTGTAATTTATTGTTTATTATTATAATTTATACAGGTCATTGTAGAGTGTATATATGCATAGTGTATTACCATGATACATAAAAGATTATATTTGAAATTTGGTAATATGTATGAGATGTTAGTTTTAGGGATACCTTGGGAAATGTGGATTTAATTATAGGTGTAATTTTGATTTATAATTATGTATGGTAAAAAGGATTGATATATTTATGTTAAATGAATTTGAATTTAATATCTTGTAGTGTGTTTTCTAGTGTACAATAGATGATTAAATAATTGGTGTTGTGTTTCTTACCTTGAAAATGTAATAAATGAATATAACCACAATAGTAAACTCTAGTATAAGATTCATGCATAACTTCTCTGCATGTGTGATCCTTCTTAGCGTAGAAGAATTTAAGACCATAAAATGAATTTAAACCTTGTTCTCGATGTCACCTCCTAGTTTAGGTAAATAAGACCCCTAGTTTGAGTTTAGCATCGTATTCAGTATATTTAGCGACATTGTTGTGAACCCATATTTTAGGAACGACATGGTTCAAATTTATCGGGAGTATGTTGTTTCCTTCTAGGTTTGGTAACCATGTGTGGGGTAAGGAGAATATCTTCTTTTCAGGTATGACATCATGTTGACTAGTGAATATCACCTTGGAAGTCACCTTAAGAGTCCTTGTTCGAAACAACGACTATGTGGTGTAACCTTACCATTTATGGAGTAAGTAGAGTTATTACTTCCTTAGTATCCTAGTGGACTAACAAGTATTACAAAGTTAGATCTATGTTTTTACTTGTCATCGAATGCATTCCTTGTGGGACCCCAGACGACAAAAATGGAGAGAGTGAAATAGTTTTTCTATGACTGAAACTCTTATTAATAAACTCTTTAGTTCCTCTTCACTATATGTGTTACGTTGACTACTAAACACATAACACCTTGGTCTTTCATGAAGGTTTTTTAGTATAAATATGTCCTCTCACCTTAAACTCATATATAGTTGAGGCTTAGAACCTTAGGTGTTATTGGAATTAAACCTCAATTGATTAGGAGGTTAACTTGGGGTTCATGTGTAGTTATAATACTTCCAATCATATACTTCTTCAAGATGCTAGACAAGTATTTTCGTAACTCTTTATGTTATACAGTGACGCCAAAAAGAGAGATAAGAAATAATGTAAATGAAATGAGAAACAAGAGTTTATGTTTTATTGGTTTAGACACAAATTTTTCTCTTGAAGTCCTTATGGTTGATTTAAACATTGACTTTTTCTAAAGAAAGCTTACAATTTGTTCTTGGTGGGACTAGGCATTTGAGCTAATATAGAGTCCACTAAAAATAAAATAAAATAAAATTCTGTCATGTAATTGCTTAATTGAATCAAACTAAATTTTGAACTAAAACAACCATAGTATGAGAAAAAATGTGCTTCTAATGGAAGGAATTTTATAGGAAAGGGAAACTTGAACCTTCACCTCCTTTGAATCACATTATTTCTCCCTCGTCAACTTATGTTTAGTCCTCTTGCATAATGAGGGTAAAATTAAATGTCAACTAAACATATTTTGAGAAAAAAACCTGTAACATAAGAGCGAGATAATTAGGAACTTTGTATGCAATTTGAAATATGGAAAATAATAATGTAAGTTATGGAGATCATCATATGGGACAAATAGAAAACTGAAATGGTTGAATGGTAAGTTGAATGTGGAATAAAATCATGAATCTGTAGGTGGCAAAAGGAAAAAATTAATCTTACATAATAATTTTATCGGAATGTTAATCGTATCAAACATGTAATCATGGTAATGATGTGTTGTGGGTTTTCCAATCCTTGTGTCCCTTTTCTTGTGGTTGGGTTATTTCTAGCATTCATTCATAGGGGAAAGTATGGCATTGACATGTATATAGTGTTGTCATGTGTCTATGTGATTTGATGACTTGTGTAAGTGTCATATGCATTGTTGAGTTATTGTATTTGGAACCTTGTTGTGTCAATTTTTTTTTTATTTTGGTATTTCTACTATTGTATTCGTGTTTGTAAAATGTGGGCGTTATATATATAACGCCCACATTTTACAAACACGAATACAATAGTAGAAATACCAGGATAAATTTTTTTTTGACTTACATTTCTCACTATGCAACACCACAAGGTTCCAAATACAGTAACTCAACAATGCATATGACACTTACATATATACCAATGTATTGAGTGCAATGTTATTATATCCGAATTGACTTTGCTTTGTAGTTTGGATAGTGGGTTGGGGGAGGGGGCACTCCAAACCCAACCCATATGAATATGGGTTGGGGTAGGGGCAATTTCCCCTCCCCCAACCCACCAACTATATTAATTAAAACAAACATTGGGTGGGGGCCGAGCCCACACCAAACTAACCTGAATAATTGTAGTCAATATGCGGACGAACTCTTGTTTAACACATTCTGCAGATTCTTTATAACCATGGCCTTATTAATTGCTAGAAGTATATGTATATATATATATATAACAACTTAAATAAATAAAAATTTGGGTTTATTTATTATGAGAAATTTGTATATATACACACACACACAAATGTACCCACAAGTGTATATGTATGTGTATATATATATATGTGTGTGTGTGTGTGTGTGTGTGTGTGTGTGTGTGTGTGTGTGTGTGTGTGTGTGTGTGTGTGTGTGTATATATATATATATATATATATGGAGATATATACACATGCATATATACTCAAACAATAAGAGGAGAGTGCATTTATTACAAAATTAAAACTTGATCTATTGGGAAAATGCCATATACTGAAATGGGTGTTTTCATTGAAACAAATTTACAACAAATAACAAATGAAATTTACAATCAAACCCTAGGAGAGGGTGGAATAAAAATGAAAAACAAAAATGAAATAAGAATGGGGTGTGTGTATCCATACCAAGCTCCTTCCTCTTCCATGGCTTCCTCTCCTTCCCTTAAACCTGCAAAATAGAAATGAGAAAATAAGTCAAATGAAGGAATAAAAGACCCATAGATATGATTAGGGTTGTTTTGGAATTTCTTGATCCAATGGCTTAGATTGGTTCCATCCAATGGCAAAGATTTTTCCCTAAAAATGTTAGGTGGGAGTTAGGTGAGATTATCATTTAAAAGCATTTGTAAAGTTTGAATAGGGCCACTTGAGTGGTGTTGAAGCTAACTTTAAATTCGCTACGCATTATGTTTTATTTAGTAAATTAAAAATAAATAAAAACCCATGAACCTTTTAAATAAATTATGCCAAATTCAACTTTAATATTTAGACAATGACTATTATTATGGGTTAAATTTTATTGTTAAATGGGGAGGGTAAGGTTAAATATTTTTCTATAGTAATTACTTATTAAATGGATAGAAACTGCATTATTGAATTAATTAAGAATTGATAGGAATGGATTTTTTAAACCTAACTAAAAATTAAATAAGATCAATTAATTGTTTGTTTTAACATTATTTGGTTAATTGTGAACTTTTCTAAACATTGCAACATAGCATATAGGAAAAAAATCCATAAGTGGAGGATCATGCACCTTTGCATCATAGTGTAGAGGATAGGGAAGAGAATTCCCACGTGGAGTCGATTACACGTGGGTCACCTCCTAGAGAGGACAAAGAAAGAGCTACGGGACACAGAGATAGTTCTAGGTTCCCTGGGCCTAGAAATGATAATGCAGAGATACCTAGGGGATGATAGTAGATAGCAATGGATCACATTAGAGATATATTGAAGTTATACCCACCTAATTTTGCTGGAGACAAAGGAAGATTTCAGGAAGAGGCATTATTTTCTAGCTTGAGTGGATGCTTGAAGCTATGTCCTTGTTATAGTAACATGAAAGCTCATTTTCCATCCACCTTCCTAGAGATGGAGGCAAAGTTTGGTGGAGGACTGAGGAGAAGAAGCTCCATGTTGATTCAAAGACAGTTACTTGGGAGATCTTCGAGGAACATTTTAGGAGTAGATACATATCCAGGAGATTCATCCAACAACAGATAGATGAGTTTCATAATCTTCAACATGCTTCCATGATAGTGGCGAGTATTGGGGATGGTTTTTATATCTCCTTTAGTATGTGGATTACAAGCAGCGGATGAGCAAGTTAGAGTTCACAGGTTCATCAGGGGCCTGAACTTAGACTTGGGTGGGGAAGTGCGCATTCATTTCCCATAGAAATTATCAGAGGTCGTGGAGAAGGAATATATTGTAGAGGAAACCAAGTGGAAGATGCAGCAATCTCGTGGAAGAGTGGGGAACGAAATACATCAGTCACAGGATAGTATATCGAGGGGATCAGCTCCTCCTCCTCTGGTAGATACATATCAACATGGTCTTCCTTCCGGCCTCTTTTATAGGTCTTAAGTCTCGAACTAACACTAGGTCAACATATCAACATATCAAGTTATGTTTACGTAGAAATGGATGCTTTGGGCTATTTTTCAAATTGGTGCTTAGAGGTTTTTGTTTTATAGGTCTTAACACTCTACTGAGGGGGTATTTTGAGACATTAATTAGAGACAAAAATATATTTTTGTCTCTAATATTCCTCATATATATTTATGGTATCTTTTATATCTATTTTTAATTTAAAAAAATGC